>CM042144.1:9651752-9656752 GCA_023376005.1 Doryteuthis pealeii
CACACACACACACACACACACACACACATATATATATATATATATATATATATATATATATATTTATAGGTGCATGATATCAAGTGTTTCTTAGATAGAATCCAACAAAATTTGAGAACTCATATATATTTTACATATACGGAATATTATAAATAAATGTATGAATACCTTGGTACAGGTAATAAATTTATTACGGTATTTCTTTGCCTCTTCGGTCTAAACTTTATTAATTCGAAGACCTCATACCCAGTCTTACTGGATTGATCTTCTTGTTTCACTCATTTTTGTCTTTTTTCACATTTATTTTTCAAATTCTTTCTTCCGCGTTTGTTAAATACGCCTGCTCACAGGCATGCGCACACTGGCGATTTTATGAAATTTTATGGTTAGTGTGTGTTGGTAATGTTTGTGACGTCATAGTTTTTGAATTTGATTTTTTTCTTGTGAATATATATATATATATATACACACACACACATACACACACACACACACACACATATTATATATAATATATATAATATATATATATATATATATATATATATATATATATATATATAGTGAGTGTGTTTGATAGTAGCATGTTCATTTGTTCCGTGAAGAACCTCTATGAGGTAGTTTGTTAAACAAACTACCTCATAGAGGTTCTTCACGGAACAAATGAACATGCTACTATCAAACACACTCGCCTACCCGGATTTTAACAGCATGTTAAACCCACTATAACACTTGAACTTTTATAACTCTTTTATAATGCTCCCTTTCTAATAATGTATCAACAATTTCTTCAAATAAGAAATTTTCTCCTGAAGATGACCGAAGGTCGAAACTAGTTGAGATTAAACAACATACAAGAAATATTCCTGATTGTCTTAATAATAATTTTTGTTCACACACTATATATATATATATATATATATATATATATATATATATATATATATATATATATATATGTGATAAAATTACAGCAACAAAAAATAATTACGTTGATCAATGGTAAATAAAGCAACAGTGCTGAATCTCTGACGGTTAAACTACGTGTAAAATCGTATGAAATACAAAACATAAAAAGAATAAGCTTGCGATAAATAGTTTCAGAATGTTTAATCAACAGCTTTGTTATATATATATATATATATATATGTCGGCTAAAAAAAGCCATATCATAAATACATCGCTTTGTTATATATATATATATATATATATATATATATATATATATATATATATATATATATCTTAAGACAATGGAATATTTCTTTTTATGATCATTATCTGTTCTCGTTCAAGTCTTTCTGTAATTTTCCGAAAATCAGGATCCAGATGGTCAGGAAATCGCACTATATTTTCTACCTAAGCGCTCTTCAACCATTTCGTCGGTCGTCATCAGAGGATTGTAGGTTGTAGTGTGTGTGTTTTTTTAAAATTTGAATTTATTCATTTATTTATTCGTCGTCTGGGTGGCCTAAAATCGGTATCAACCGGACTGCGAGGGAGTCTATCTATTCCCTTTTCACTAGCGCTAGACCAAGGAGATTGTGTTTTAGTGTCTGAGACGGAGCGCCACACCTACCATCAGATTCTCACTTTACCGCACAGATGCCTGTACTACTCATACGCTGAGTTGGCGAGGGCCGGTATCCAACCAGAAACCTTGAGGTTCCCGGTCGAACACTCTGCCAACTGAGCTAAACTGTTCCTATGTATATATCAACAATGCTATAAAAGATTATACGAAAGGGCAGCATTTTCATCTGACATTGACAGGATGTGGCAGAAAACCAATAAAGTCTGGTGATATTATTATATACTGCTGGAACACTCTAGGTCAGAGGTGATCAAACTTTGGGACAGAAAATATGCCAGTCATCATCTGATGAAGGTGTTGTTGATCAGCGGGTTGTGTGCTTTTTCTTTTCAGAAGCATATATATATATATATATATATATATATATATATATATATATATGAAGATTTGTTTTGACAGTCGTATACGCAATACACTGACAATTATCAAGCATTGTTGACTTTGTTTACGTTACCCAAACTATATATATATATATATATATATATATATAAAGGTAAATGTACCCAATTGATGTTGGGGATTATTCTATTTTGGATGATCAATATCTCCTGTATATCCAGATAATAGCCAAATGACGGTTTGTGAAGTTTTATTTTCTTATTGAAAGTGTATATATATATATATATATATATATATATATATATATATATATATATTAGTGTGTGTGTGCGGTCATGTATGTTTACATATGTGTATGTATGTATATTTATACATATGTATATATTTGTGTTTGTATATATATATATATATATATATATATATAGTGTGTGTGTGCTTATGTATATATATTTATACATATGTATATATATGTGTTTATATATACATATATATATATATAGTGTGTGGGCTTATGTATGTTTACATATATATATGTGCGTAAGTATATATATATATATATATATATATATATATATATATATATATATATAGTGTTTGTGAGTGTGGATCTTGAAGCTTTCCTTTTGCCCATCGACTCCCCTTTCACTAAGGAAGTATTTCCCACATTTCATTTGTTTCGGCTGCTGATTGTCGGTCATGCGCACTAGAAAGTCTGCCCATCCGTCTCCTGCTTTCTACAGGTGTGTGTTGATGATTTGGAAGTCAGGACTTCTGTGTCAAGGATTGTTGTCTTGCCATCTGGCGTAAAGGAATGTGTGCAGTCGACCATGTGAAAGTGGCTGTGAACAGTTTGGCGTGTCTCCAATAGATACAGTTTAGATTAAAACAGTCGCATAGGAAAATGTTAAGGATAAATGTTCCGTCGTCTGGTGATATTATTGGTGATGAAGCTGATTCCTCTCCATTCACGCAGATTCTTTCGCGATCATCCAATGCAATTCTCTTGCTGACTTACGACATCGACGTTGACAACATTCGTGAACAGGCCTACAATTTAACGCGAAACTGTCAACTGCCGAATGATGTTCCAGTTCCAAGGCTTGACAATACAGAAATACGAGGAGAAAATATTATTCGTACTAACAAGAATATGCACCCACTGGGTCTAAGTATTTTAAGTTTTAATGTAATGAAACATATTAAATTAGAAAGACTAATGAAATTTAATAAGAACGCATATGAAAAGATTACACTTATTTTACTTATGTTTTCATTGGTTTCTATGTAAAATCATTCTTAGGATTGATTTGAATACTTTGGAGAATAAAACAATAATATAAGAGATAAGTAACACCAAGTAAATATTTATTAAACCTGGTTTTGTTAAAGGCATTATGCAAATTAACTATACCATATATTACGCAAACCTTTATTTCTTAGTGAGATATTGCAGTATTTTAATCGCACTAACAACATGGGCCTCTCGGGGCCTGTGTTTGTTAATGTAAATTAACAGCGTTGATCCCAGGGGGTTATCCTCCCAGGCAACACCTGCCCCTTTATTTAAAGGGACAGGGCAGGGTTTATTGCCCAGCGCCTGAGGCGCCCCCTTGAGGGGGAATGCCGACGGGATCGACGCAATTTTTTCCACCTACCACCCATGAGCTTCGGCTTGTGGGTGGGCCCACATAAAAATGTCCTTGTGTCACGCCCTCATAAGTGGGATGAGAGGCAAATATCCTAATAACATGGGCTGTTTTGAGACAAATCTAACTCGGATTTTCATATAGACATCGTTAATAAATAAGATTTATTCTATGTATTAATGATTTCGACTATAAATTGAATACTCATGGTTGATATTACACAATTCTCGAGGGTATTGTAACGAAAGCAGTGATGTATTTCAGTTACAGACACACCCACCGAATACCCACAATAAATTATAGTAGTATAGCAGATAAAAGACGAAGAAGAAGAATGAAGTAAAATATTTAAATACATAAAAGTAGAGTGAATAAATCATGGCCACACAAACATGAAACCCATTATGATTAATATTAGATATAGAGGCTTTAATTCTAAACATTTTTCCCCGGCTCAGAACAAAGAAAACATACATACACTAAATAAAGAAGGTTTGATTTTAAACATATTTTATTCAGGTAAACCATCATAAAAAAAACCGTACCTTTACATACAATTTACCAAATACTTTCACTGGAACTTCTTAAAATACCTGCATAGAATACCACGAATTATATATAGGAAAGAAATTAGTTATATATATATATATATATATATATATATATATATATATTATATATATTATATATATATATATATATATATATTCTATCTTATACGCAATACACCTGTATAGGAAATGAATTACATTGAACCTATATATATATATATATATATATATATATATATATATATATATATATATAATTCTATCTTATACTCAATACACCTGTATAGGAAATGAATTACATTGAACCTAGTTGTGGGGGCTTAGATTACGCCGGCTATATTTCTTGCAGAGCGATAAAACTTAAAAAAAAAAATTAAACCATTTAAAATAAACTTTCAAAACGTAAAATACAAGCATCTGAGGATCGATTTCAAATGTAATTCTCAAGGGTCGGTGACGACTTTTTCGGTTTTATACGTTTTAAAAGTCTTTAAAAAGTAACCGAGGCGATATATCAATTGAATGAAGTTGTTTGTGTTTTAATGACTTTTATTCCTCAACTTTTAATCACATTTTGCTGGATTTCCCCCAATTTGTTATTTCCTCATATATATATATATATATATATAATATATATATATATATATATATATATATATATATAAATTAATAGTGGCATAACGACGAGTAGCA
The DNA here is from genome assembly GCA_023376005.1 of Doryteuthis pealeii. Lineage (NCBI taxonomy): Eukaryota > Metazoa > Mollusca > Cephalopoda > Myopsida > Loliginidae > Doryteuthis > Doryteuthis pealeii. The sequence goes on from CM042144.1 coordinate 9,656,576, forward strand.
CAAGGACACGGCTTTTTTTTTTTTCGCTAATGCCTTTCGGAAAAAAGCATGGATCTTTCTCTTCTCTCCCACATATGGGTAAATATTGCTAACGAGGTCTTTAGCTTTGGTAAGGCAACCGATCAAATTCTGAATTAAAAACTTGTGAACTGCTGTTCAGGGCAATCTCTGGCAGAT
>CM042144.1:9661752-9699252 GCA_023376005.1 Doryteuthis pealeii
CTTTCTTTCTTTCTTATATTTTTTATGTGTAGCATGCTCTCCTTTCTTTCTTTCTAATAAAAACGGAATGGTCCATTATTTAATTGAGGTGACGAGTCTTATAAGAAATAATTCGGCGGATAAGAAACAGTAGATAATCAGGATTTACATTTTTGCATTTCATTTTGGACGATATCATTTTTAACCAGAGGGTGTTGCAAGATGATAACGGTCGTACTTTTAAGGGACGCGAGTATTATTTAAGAAAATATGCTATGAAAAATATTAAATATCACAAAAGATGCACTGATGAATAAACCCTAAAAGGTGCATATCCATCTGTTAAATTATTTTTTATATTCAAATATCAATGTAAGCAAACCATTTAAAAAAAAAAAAATTATTGTTTTACCCCCAACTTAATGAAATTGAAATGAACAAATTTAACTGATATACCGTTTCCAGCTTTTTGGAAGTTGTTGTAAGTGATAGTGTTCAGATCTTGTGCATCTAAAACTCCAGATTTTTATATGCTGATTCTCTAGGCAGAACCACCCCATTTCGTCATAAGGAAGATCATCATCATTACGTTTCGCTTGTAGCACTGATATCCACGTCAATCTATGGCTAATCGTCTCTGTCACTCATTGTCCTCTGGAGGTCCTCTGTGCAGCATACTGTATCTCCACAGAGCTGGTCAATGTGTGCCTTTGCTGGACCTACTTACGTTGGCATGCTCATGTGCTGGCTTCCACAGGAGAACGTCACCCGAGTTCGTCCTTGCTTCTCTAGCAGTGTCCAACATGTCTAGTTCGTCTTACTCAGATGGTTTGTGTTGTTATAAGGGGTAAGCTACTTTCTTGTGGGTGTTTCCACGACTTGTTTAGCTCCTATCTAGTTTATTATCTACGCGTTTCCTTAGCGTTCAGGTGATTCAGCCATAGAGTATCACCGTTACGACTACGACTGGGAAGGATTGTCGTTTTAACTTTCCAGTGAGATCGGATTTCCATATGAATGATAGTCTATTTATAGCAGACCATGCCTTCTTATGTGTGCATTAACATCGCGTTCTGTGGATGAGATATTACTACCTAGGAATGTGAATTATAAAATATTCCTACACACTACCACTTAACCCCTTTTTCTCTTGAATAAACTAAATTTTGTAAATATCTACTTGTTTTCATTCTTGTGAAAAAACAAAAAAAACAACCCAAAAAGGTGCTGAAAACTTAAGGGGGCAAAAAAAGCTGCCATAGTAATTTTACCAGAGGCTAATGTTACTAAATTATATGAACGTTATTCCCAGCCGATAAATACAAGGCATTTCTCAGCCTTGGGGGTGATAAGGGTAGGGTAAACCGTTCATGTAATTTCATGTATAAAGCAAAAAAACAGTTTGTCCTCTTATCCTACTGTCGCCAACACAAAGCAGCTGTCGTCAATGTTGTCGCCAGTGAAATAAGATTTAAGGCTCGGGTTTCGAACCTCGTAAACAGCAACGTAAACTAACCAAATAATTTGTTTGACCGACAGCATATTTGCTACCCTCTGACACCGTCGGGGGTGTTGTGCTCACACCCCACTGAACGCACTGAAATCCCCCGGACAGGAAAAGAAAAGAAAGGAAACAATGTTATTGTGTTTGTTGTCTACGAAGGGGGGATTATTGTTGTTCGGTGGGCGTCGTCACAGAAAAACCGGGTCACGCCCACCTCAACCGAAAAGAAAATGTGTGTCATGCGTCCTACTCCTGGTTACCTTTCAATTATTCCAGCATGATTGTCACATTTAAGCGTCACGACTGCTACTTGACATATTTATTTTTCCAGTCTTTTCTTTATCTTTTTTCTTATTAGTATTAGGAAGAATAAGCGTTGTCGTCGCCGTAAATGGATTTATTCAGGGTAATGTCTTCATTATAGAATATTTGGGTTTACAGTTTCTGATTAACCAGCAGTAATGTTCTTAGACCTATAGTAGCCAGTGAGGAGACGATGCGGCTTTCAAGGCCTAGTATTCGATATCAAGCGATCCAAGCAGACAAACTTTCCTTATAAATCCAACGGGTTCACGATCTTGAACAGAGTCTATTCCTAAGAATTTATTTCATTTTTTATTTATTAGGAAGAATAAGCGTTGTCGTCGCCGTAAATGGATTTATTGAGGCTAATGTCTTCATTATAGAATATTTGGGGTTACAATCCATTTTTAAATCCATTTTATCATATGTGTGCTAGAAGGCGATTGCTGAGGTTCTTAGTGTCCTGGGTATGAGAGTTAAACTGATGGTGAAGTTCCAACTTTGGAGCTCTGGGAAATATGGAGTACCCCTTCATCACCATAACTCCCAGGTCCACTCTGACCTGTAGTTGTACTACCTGTTAGGGTCTCATCTATAGGTTAAATAGAAAACAAAGTTAAAAAATGTTTAAAAAAACTGAGTTTAAAAATGTTGAGTACCCATATAGAATGAATTAAACAAAAACGTCTTCGGCATAGAATAACCCAACAAGGGTTGACATGCCGTATAATCCAACCAACCAATAATCACAGGTAATTTCTTTAATCAACATTGCTGGGTAGAAGTGATTAAACAAGTGAAAAAATAGCTTACACTCAAAGCCATCACAAGGTAAAGGTCTTGTAACCATACATGTAAAGTCTTTAACTGTAAGTAGACATATGATTGTCTAAGTTACTTCTTACCTTCAATTATTGAGAAACCTTTTAGTAAAGAATTTGTTAGTGATACCCAATAATTAGCTAATTACCTACTATACCTATTACCAGGAATCAATTATCATTTCTCATTGATTAGAAAGCAGAGAAAATTTATGATTAAATCAATGTTGGCAGTGAGTGGTGACTCATAAGACCTGATAATCATCTGGTCAGATCAATCCCTAGCACATATGTGATTGTCCCGACTGAATTCTTCAAATCGCTCGGTGGCCGAGGGCCAAACTCCAGTTTATTAATTCTATCAATTTATTAATACACCTGAAATTAATGAAAATCATCTCTACCAGTTTATAATATCAAATCAATATTTCTCTACAAACTATTCGCTTAAAAAAGACTCCAGTTACCTGGCTCCCAGGCTTTTACTTGGTATAGCCTTGCTTACAGTCGATGAATGTGATTTAATTTCCATGGATGAATTGTGATCGGTGTATTTTGGTTTAATCTGTAAAATATTACGGCCATTGTGAGCATATGTAGTTTGATAAAGTTGAAAGAATAGACGATTCAATCAATGAATATGCCAAAAAATAGTTGGGATACTTATCCTCTTAACTATTGTAGCCTTATAGAGCTTATTGGACTATCTCAGGTATAGTTATTTACTAAGCTTAGCTTAGATGTGCCACAAGGCCAGAAATATGGGGCGCATAATAAGAATCGAACTCACTAACAATGGTCTGCGAATCTAACTTGCTAACCACTATCAGGTATAGTATTTACTAACTTAGCTTAGATGTACCACAAGGCCAGAAATATGGGGCGCATAATAAGAATCGAACTCACTAACAATGGTCTGCGAATCTAACTTGCTAACCACTATCAGGTATAGTTATTTACTAAGCTTAGCTTAGATGTGCCACAAGGCCAGAAATATGGGGCGCATAATAAGAATCGAACTCACTAACAATGGTCTGCGAATCTAACTTGCTAACCACTATCAGGTATAGTTATTTACTAAGCTTAGCTTAGATGTGCCACAAGGCCAGAAATATGGGGCGCATAATAAGAATCGAACTCACTAAAATGGTCTGCGAATCTAACTTGCTAACCACTATCAGGTATAGTTATTTACTAAGCTTAGCTTAGATGTACCACAAGGCCAGAAGTATGGTGTGCCTAATAAGAATCGAACTCACTAACAATGGTCTGCGAATCTAACTTGCTAACCACTATCAGGTATAGTTATTTACTAAGCTTAGCTTAGATGTACCACAAGGCCAGAAATATGGGGCGCATAATAAGAATCGAACTCACTAACAATGGTCTGCGAATCTAACTTGCTAACCACTATCAGGTATAGTTATTTACTAAGCTTAGCTTAGATGTGCCACAAGGCCAGAAATATGGGGCGCATAATAAGAATCGAACTCACTAACAATGGTCTGCGAATCTAACTTGCTAACCACTATCAGGTATAGTTATTTACTAAGCTTAGCTTAGATGTGCCACAAGGCCAGAAATATGGGGCGCATAATAAGAATCGAACTCACTAACAATGGTCTGCGAATCTAACTTGCTAACCACTATCAGTATAGTTATTACTAAGCTTAGCTTAGATGTGCCACCAGAAATATGGGCGCATAATAAGAATCGAACTAACAATGGTCTGCGAATCTAACTTGCTAGGTATAGTTATTTACTAAGCTAGCTTAGATGTACCACAAGGCCAGAAGTATGGTGTGCCTAATAAGAATCGAATCACTAACAATGGTCTGCGAATCTAACTTGCTAACCACTATCAGGTATAGTTATTTACTAAGCTTAGCTTAGATGTACCACAAGGCCAGAAATATGGGGCGCATAATAAGAATCGAACTCACTAACAATGGTCTGCGAATCTAACTTGCTAACCACTATCAGGTATAGTTATTTACTAAGCTTAGCTTAGATGTGCCACAAGGCCAGAAATATGGGCGCATAATAAGAATCGAACTCACTAACAATGGTCTGCGAATCTAACTTGCTAACCACTATCAGGTATAGTTATTATACTAAGCTTAGCTTAGATGTACCACAAGGCCAGAAATATGGGCGCATAATAAGAATCGAACTCACTAACAATGGTCTGCGAATCTAACTTGCTAACCACTATCAGGTATATTTACTTAGCTTAGATGTGCCACAAGGCCAGAAATATGGGGCGCATAATAAGAATCGAACTCACTAACAATGGTCTGCGAATCTAACTTGCTAACCACTATCAGGTATAGTTATTTACTAAGCTTAGCTTAGATGTACCACAAGGCCAGAAATATGGGGCGCATAATAAGAATCGAACTCACTAACAATGGTCTGCGAATCTAACTTGCTAACCACTATCAGGTATAGTTATTTACTAAGCTTAGCTTAGATGTGCCACAAGGCCAGAAATATGGGGCGCATAATAAGAATCGAACTCACTAACAATGGTCTGCGAATCTAACTTGCTAACCACTATCAGGTATAGTTATTTACTAAGCTTAGCTTAGATGTACCACAAGGCCAGAAATATGGGGCGCATAATAAGAATCGAACTCACTAACAATGGTCTGCGAATCTAACTTGCTAACCACTATCAGGTATAGTTATTTACTAAGCTTAGCTTAGATGTGCCACAAGGCCAGAAATATGGGGCGCATAATAAGAATCGAACTCACTAACAATGGTCTGCGAATCTAACTTGCTAACCACTATCAGTATAGTTATTTACTAAGCTTAGCTTAGATGTACCACAAGGCCAGAAATATGGTGTGCCTAATAAGAATCGAACTCACTAACAATGGTCTGCGAATCTAACTTGCTAACCACTATCAGGTATAGTTATTTACTACTTAGCTTAGATGTGCCACAAGGCCAGAAATATGGGCGCATAATAAGAATCGAACTCACTAACAATGGTCTGCGAATCTAACTTGCTAACCACTATCAGGTATAGTTATTTACTAAGCTTAGCTTAGATGTACCACAAGGCCAGAAATATGGGGCGCATAATAAGAATCGAACTCACTAACAATGGTCTGCGAATCTAACTTGCTAACCACTATCAGGTATAGTTATTTACTAAGCTTAGCTTAGATGTGCCACAAGGCCAGAAATATGGGCGCATAATAAGAATCGAACTCACTAACAATGGTCTGCGAATCTAACTTGCTAACCACTATCAGGTATAGTTATTTACTAAGCTTAGCTTAGATGTGCCACAAGGCCAGAAATATGGGGCGCATAATAAGAATCGAACTCACTAACAATGGTCTGCGAATCTAACTTGCTAACCACTATCAGGTATAGTTATTTACTAAGCTTAGCTTAGATGTGCCACAAGGCCAGAAATATGGGCGCATAATAGAATCGAACTCACTAACAATGGTCTGCGAATCTAACTTGCTAACCACTATCAGGTATATTATTTACTAAGCTTAGCTTAGATGTGCCACAAGGCCAGAAATATGGGGCTAATAAGAATCGAATCACTACAATCTAACTGCTAACCCACTATCAGGTTAGTTATTTACTAAGCTAGCTTAGATGTGCCACAAGGCCAGAAATATGGGGCGCATAATAAGAATCGAACTCACTAACAATGGTCTGCGAATCTAACTTGCTAACCACTATCAGGTATAGTTATTTACTAAGCTTAGCTTAGATGTGCCACAAGGCCAGAAATATGGGGCGCATAATAAGAATCGAACTCACTAACAATGGTCTGCGAATCTAACTTGCTAACCACTATCAGGTATAGTTATTTACTAAGCTTAGCTTAGATGTGCCACAAGGCCAGAAATATGGGGCGCATAATAAGAATCGAACTCACTAACAATGGTCTGCGAATCTAACTTGCTAACCACTATCAGGTATAGTTATTTACTAAGCTTAGCTTAGATGTGCCACAAGGCCAGAAATATGGGGCGCATAATAAGAATCGAACTCACTAACAATGGTCTGCGAATCTAACTTGCTAACCACTATCAGGTTAGTTATTTACTAAGCTTAGCTTAGATGTGCCACAAGGCCAGAAATATGGGGCGGAATCGAACTCACTAACAATGGTCTGCGAATCTAACTTGCTAACCACTATCAGGTATAGTTATTTACTAAGCTTAGCTTAGATGTACCACAAGGCCAGATAATAAGAATCGAACTCACTAACAATGGTCTGCGAATCTAACTTGCTAACCACTATCAGGTATAGTTATTTACTAAGCTTAGCTTAGATGTGGCACAAAGCAAGGGACGCCCAGTGAGAATCGAACTCACTCTCTTAGGTATAAGCTGTACGAAAAGTCACCACTTATATTTATAGACCGTCCAAAGTAGCAGGAGCTGGATTGACTAATTAAAAAAAACGTCACCAGTACCGAGATTACTCCAATCATTACAATGCGTAATGAAATCTGTTGGAATATGTAAAGTCTGCTGTGAATGTTTTCTACAAGACTTTGAGCTATTTAAGTTCAAGATCAATAAATATTATTAGTCTTTAGACGTCTGAGCCATTCAGCGTATATCCATTCAGATTCGTATCTGCACACATTCCTCCCCGCTCTCCAATCATTCTTCCTATTCCTTTACCACATCTTATCGTCATATAATAACCTTTGGCTGAGTAATGGACATTTTGATGAATCTTAGTAAAAAAAAAAAATGCCGTTAAGTGTGAGATGATCATTTGTATTGTTTCAGTTAGACTTTGCTCAGACAATAAAATCTGTTTGTTATAACTCTTTGCCAGGATTTTTTCAATATATATGTTTATGTCCCGTTGAAGAAAATGATACACATCAACAATCTTTCTAATTTCAAACACGATCAAAGTTTCTAGTTGTATTTTCCAAAAAAGCATTAAGACGAATCTTTCCATAATCTTTGGGTGGGAACACATTATAAAAATGCATTTTTGAGACATAAGTTTTATTAGCCAATTATGTAAACTAGCAAAAATATGCGACCTTCAGGCGCAAGTATTTAAGTCTTAATAAATAAAACATTATATTAAATTAGAAAGACTAACAAAACGCATATGAAAAGATTACAATTATTTTTGTTTTATTCTAGTTAATTTCTATATAAAATTATCCATATGATTGCTTGTGATGAATTTGAGAATAACACAATAATATTAAAAATCAATAGAACCTAGTAATTATCTATTAAACACGGGTTTGTTAAACCCAGTACGCAAATACTATGTAAACCTTTATATAGTATTTTCCAAAAAGCTTTAAAACACACCTTTCAAAGATTTTCAAATACATTTTTGTGGCTTAGATTTTATTAGCCAATTATATAATGCTTTCCAAGATGTCATTGATAATCTCCTATTACTTGTTATTATTTATTCATTGTTAACAAGATTTTTCATAACATTATTTCTTTTTATATGCATTCATGTAATTCTTCTCTTATACCAAGATATTCCGGGGCGCGTGGCGTAAACGCTAACGTACTGGACTGCAACATTTTAGTAAGCACGATCGAACTCCAGTCGGACCATTACGTTCACTTTCGGACCAATACCCTTGGGAAAGGCATGGATCCTCTCATCCCCACATCTATGCGTTAAATATTACCATTATTGTTCTTTTACAAGAATGGCTTTGGCATTAAATCACCCGCAGCCATACAAGGGTATTAAATGACAAGGCTACTTCCATTTTCTCTTTGGATACGTCACAGACCATTGATAGTGAGTTCGATTCTCAGGTGTCCCATACGTTTGTTCTTGTGTCAAACTAAGCAAAGCAACTACTCTCATCCTTCTCTTTGGTGCAATCGAGAGGTGCTGCAAAAGGGCTAGTATCACCAGGAAAAAGCTTGCCCCATTTTATCTATCACGTCCTTCCCGAAGACAAGAATTCTTTTGAGGGACATGAACAGATACAGCACTCTAATCCTAACCTCAAGACCAAGGAGTTGGGTAAAATCATTCTACAGATATTACGTTCTTCACTGATTAAGTATATTTTTTCGGATTTGGAGTTTTCTATATCTCACCTATTTATGTATTTGTTATATATGATTTAAAGAGACACTAGCGGTTAAAAACCAATCGCTATTTAAAGAGAATGGCAATCTCCATACAATATAAATAGAGGTGCCATGCGGTTATATTCGTAGAACTTCAAACATAGCTTGGCTGATACACTCGTTCCGTAATTGTTCTAAACACGACTCTAGTGTTACGGATGTTAGCAATCTTTTTCGTTATTTTTTTTTCTATTAATGTATAATCCGGTTGAATGCAAAATATATATGCTTATTTTAAGTTGTCTGTTTGTTATTTCTTTATTGTCTACCTGAGCGTTACAAAAGTAATAATGGGCATCACCTATTTGGCACTTTGACAAACCAAAACCTTTATCAAGTGTCCAGGAATTGGACTTAATTATTCTAGATGGGGTAAAATCGAAAATTTCTTGAGTAAGGAAGGGTTATTAAATTTTACTCTTCTCCACGAAAATGTTCCTATACCACAAAGCATTGTCGGCTAGGTGTTTAGAATAAACCGATTGCACCCCAGCAGAGGTAAGATCCCCAATGGATCCACCTGCTGACCATAGGTGGCGACTCCTGATACTTAAGGATAGAACCCTAGTGGCTGAGCAGTCCATGACATGCAAAACTCCCCTTTGGCACTTACTTAGGCTCGATGTGCAGTTGGAGAGGTCCCCTCTGATAAGTCGGCTGGGAAAATCATATAGGTGTTTGGGATTGACAATCCCAAACACCTATATGATTTTCCCAACCCTATTGCTCTTAGTGCAAATCCCAATCCTTTTTATCATATATGTGCTAGAAGGCGGTGGCTGAGGGTCTTAATGTACTGGGTATGACTATCTGATGATGAAGTTGCAGTTCTGGCGCTGTGAGGAATGTGGAGTACCCATTCATCACCTTTATTCCTAGGTCCACTTTGACCCGGAGTGGTGTGGTAGTACCTGTTAGGGTCCCATCAATGGGTTAAATTAAGCAAAAAGTGAGTTTTAAAAATATGTTTAAAAATAATTGAGTTTACAATTTTTTTTAATACCCATCAAGCATTAATACAACGAAACGCATTTGGCATTAAATAACTCAACAAGGGTTGAAAAGCCGTAAAATCCAACGAAGCGAACCAAACCTATATCTCATTATTTTATACTTGTACTCTCTTGTAACATGCGTTTCAAAGTTTCTGGGCAATGACATCCGTGAATATATATATATATATATATATATATATATATATATATATATATATATATATATATATATATATATAGGTGTGACTTATGGTAAATTTCTTAAGCGAAGTTTAAAAGGTTTGTATTTAAAGTTTCCTTCTCCTAGGCTGGTTACCAAACCAAGTTTAAAGAGCCTAGCCTGTCCTGCCAATCACCCATAGCTGGAGGGAGAGTAGTTGGATGCATATATTTCACAAGGATATTAGCTCTATGTAAAATGCAAACAGCATCGTCCAGGAACTCGTGTTGACGAGTCCATTTCTAACGTGCCTCCAGAGCATCCGTAACTTTAGACGTGTTGGGGTAACGATGAAAAAGTTTTCCTCGGCCGTTTTCATATATCGTTCAATTGTTGCTCTAATCAGCGAAATACGCTCGCAAATACAAAAAAAAAAAAAAAAAATAAAATAAAGTTGGTGATTTGCTTGCATGAGACGCGGGCTGGATTGGAACGTAAAAAAAAAACAAAAAAAACAAAACAAAAAAAAAAAAAGTTATTCCTACATTAGTTATATGAGATAATAGATGGTTTATTTCAGAAGCAGTTGAACAGCTTTTTGTATGAGACTGTAATTAAAGATAATGAATAATGATGTTATTACTTCCGAACGTAAATTACAGACCACGGCCAACTTTCTTCTGCACCGATGTCACCAGGTGAGAGAAGTGTTCTCTAATAACGTGGGAATGTTCTCAGTTTAAGAACATAAGAATGGTCGGTAATTTAGAATCGGCCTTCGCTGACCCACATGGCTTGGATAATCTTTTTTGTTTTGGGGGTGTTTTTTTTTTGTTATTTTTCTGTTCTTTTTTCCAGATAATTTAATGAGAGAGCGAATAGTGCGCTTAACGTAACGGTTCTCGTCGTGGTAGATGGAATCAGCGACCTAGGTTCAAATCCTGAACAAGGCAGTTTGCGTTACATTTCGAAGTAATGGCCTTAGGAAAGACATGAATCCGTCTGTTCTCACATAGCTATTGGTAAATTGTAGGAAAGACTCGGTTATTTAGCCTTGCTTAGAACCAGTCCAAGAGAAGGAAGAATCTGAAATCAAACCCGCTTAAATTTTGACCTGGTGTCACATCCTGCCTGAGGTGGAGGGGTTGGGTAACTACACAAGTCAGAAAGCGAATAAGATAAGCGGACTGAATACTAACGAAAAAAACAAAACAAAACAAAACAATGAAATACTTTTATCATTTCTATGAACAGGCTTTATACTAAAATCGTTACAAGCAAACTCGTACCTCTTTTTAAATAGTTCGTTCACTGACAGTTAAATTGAAGTAGTGTTATATAGCCGCATTTGACGCATATTGTAGAACAGAGCTTCTCAATTAGTCCGTAACTTTTGGAAGTTACGGACCAGTTGACATTTTTAGATCGATGCACGGACCAGTGTACAAAATTAAAGAATATTAAACTTCGAATAAAAGTATTTATGCAGGTATTTTAAATTAACTTTATCTAATACAGAAATCTATCATCAATAAAAACTACCCCCATCCGTGTACAGTTAATGGGAACATTAATACTACTTCTTTTTTTGTCAATTTGTCAAGTCTTGGCGTGTCACGTTTCTTATGTTTGTTTCAGTAAGTGGTGAGGACTTGCACCCTTCTTTTTGGAGACAAAGGTGGCAGTTTTAAAATTTATAAAAAGCAAATTAGATTTCTATAAATCAACGTAGACAAAAAGATGGTAAAATAGCCGTCGTGGTAAAGAGCAGAAAATGAATAAAGTTGATATTTCTAGAAATATATTTCTAACTTTAGTTTATATGTGCGGTTGCTGTACTTCAAAACTACACAATTTAAAAAAAAACATGTGGTACCTGCGGACCGGCAGATAGAACTCCACGAACCGGCACCGGTATGGTGGACCCGCTATGAAAAGCACTGTCGTAGAGTATATTCGAGAACGTATACTCATATACTTAGCTTGTTCCTTCTTCTTAGTTGGTTCTGGTATTCTGTTGATTCTCCTATCTGGTATCTTCTGTATCTTGGCCCGTTGTTTTTTTTCTTAGCAACGAACACAAGACTTAGCTTTAATTAGAGCTCATTTTTACTTTACTTTATAAATTCCAGATCAATACATGTGTGTGAAAATGGTTAATTGGACGAGAGACGACATCTTTGTCCGACTCGTCCAGACACCCAGCCAAATCTGAAAGCTCTAATCTTTCTCTCGTTCACCCTAGCGAATTGGAAGGGGAGGTCCAACATAGGTCAAAATCAGTCAATCAAATAACCTCTATCTTTTGCATAAAACCATTAGTTTGATTTAAGCTACACTATTGTACATAATTTATAGGCTACCCAAAAATTATGCAAAAGTGGAATGTTGGTAATATATATATATATATATATATATATATATATATATTATATATATATATATATATATATATATAAAGAGTGAGTGTAGTGTGTATAACACTTATCTACGTCACCAGACTTAAGCACAATAAAATTTTAAAGAACGTTTTATTGACACGGAGCATATTGGCCAGAAAAGCCGCTTCACGAAAACGAGCAAAGGATGATAGAATAAAAATCAATGTTTCCTCTGTTTATCTATACATATATAAAGGGTACTTGTGTGTATCTGTATGTCCGGAGGAAACTTTGAAAATAAAACGAGTAACGACAAAGTAAATATATATATATATATATATATATATATATTATATATACACATTAGATATCACCAGGGCTTGGTTTTTGAGCAAAAATGATAGAGATTTGATTTATATTCGTGAAAATATTTAAAAAAATAAAATTTAAATGATAACAACGTGGATTTTTTTCCATTCAATATTTTAGATAGTAGACATTAACATTTCTTTTCAGAGTAGCTGGATCAATGCAAGGTCTTTTTTTTTTTTTACTTAGGGATTTAAATGGGACATCACACGAGGTTTCAACTCACGATTCAGTAATAATGGATCTGCAGAACTAACTTAAAAAATCCCTCTCTACCCAGGCGACGCCGGGTAGCCACTTCTAGTACGTATATAAAGTTCAGTTGTGTGTATCTGTATGTCAGGAGGAAACTTTGAAAATGGTAGGAGCATCAGAATAACGGAGTTTAAAAAGATAATAACAATGGAAAATTAGATAAATATATAGGTATGTGTAAATGCACGCGCGCGCACGCGTGTGTGTATGCGCATGCGCAGTATCACCCACAATTCAAGTACACAGTTAAGAATTGCTGATTTTCTTCCAAGCCAAAGATGATACTATTTTGATATTCAACGTTGAACAGTGTACAAAACTGATATCTCTAAATGTCATCTATAAATCTATAAAGGGCTGTTGTTAGAGTGTATGTATATATGTATAAACACGGTTTGTTTAGAATGGCTTTTTGCCGATATTTTTTGGGAGAATAAGTGCTTTAATTGGAGTCGTAACTAATTTTGAAAATTAATTAATTAATAATGAATTAGGCGGGAATACCTATTAAATGTATGGCTAAACAAATCGAGAAAAATCAAATCTCTGTATGTACATTTCGGCCATTTAGGCCTCATCAGCAAGAGCTATAGATAGAAGGCCCGCCCTGTGCGTGATTTGAAACCGGACTGCCAAGCTGACAGGCCGATATCACAACCCCTACACCCACAACGCACTTCCTAGATTTTACGAATATGTTTAGATAGGTTTAATATTCCTCTTCAAAAAATAAGACAATTAATAACAAAATAAATATATACACATATTCATGATCACCAAAGTTTTTGTGTAAAAAAAAATTACGAAGATTTGGTTTCTAATTCAAGAAGGAATTTCAAAAAGTTAAAATTACATGTCATAGCAGCAATTTTCTGCTTTAGCCAGGTTGACCAGCGTTGCCACTGTTTAACATAAAACTAATCAATATCTTAAACTAAAATTTAGTATTGTTTTAAAAACACCATATAAATACAATAATCTTAATTATAATGGAGATTGTTGGTTGTCGGTCTGTAACCGAAACTATATTACTCTACAAGTCACAATTCCCTTTGTTGGTGTTATTATACATCACATTCTCCATGATTTATTTTTATTTAAACCTCAATTATTAGTAAAATGTTTTAACATCATTTAAGACTGTTAACAATATCTGCAGCACTAATAACATGCCAATTATATTTATATAGTCAATGAAATAAGCGGTTTACAGTGTGAATGGAAAGCGATAATTTGCTATTGATCTTAAAAATTTGATTTAATAAATATATGCTTAGTATTATTGATTTCTAATTGTTTGTTTTATCTATAAATATGAGCAAACAATCTCGGGATAAATCTTAACCAGAAATCTATTAACATAAGAGAAAAACTGTAAAATTTTTCTTTTCTTCTATTTAAACAAAATAGAAATTAGAAATTAACCACTGAAAGACGGGAGTAAGGGGAAAATGATGGTGGAACAGTTAGTTTCAAAGTGTTCATTTTCCGATATACCCCCTCTGTTCGCAATATTTTTATCTGAATTCTTATTCTCGTTTCATTAGCCTTTCTAATTTAACTGATATCTTATTTATATTAAAACTTAAATACTTGCACCCGGAGGTGCATAATACTGCTAGTAGATATAAAATATTCACGAACATATAAGTGATCTTTTTTCAAATATTTTTTTATTGTTAAGAATTATAATAACTTAAAATTAATTTTATGAACCCCCAAATGAACAATAGAAAACATTTCTTACTATATCATTATTTCTGACGTCATTCCCTCTACCCAGGCAACACCAGGTAGGCCCTTTTCAAGTTTTATTATTAAAAATTCTGTAATTAGTGAAACTGTAAATCTTCCTTAATATTATTTACCCATTAATCTCCCTAATTCCTTACCATAGCTGGAAGGAACTGTTTGCTTCATACTATTTACCAGAACCGCCGCGTATCAAGCACCTATAAGAATTAAGAAGAGGAGGCATCGTTCAGTTATTTGAAACTCGGGTCGCCTAATCCATTCCTTATGATGAAAACTATTACGCCAGAGTGCCTTCGATGATTCTATCATTCATATATAAAATATAATATATATTAATATATATTATATATATATATAATATTATATACACACCACTAACAGCGCTACATAACTCACACACCTTAAAAAATAGAATATTTTGATGTCACATATTTCAAAAACCGTCTCCTTTTTCAAACTTCAGAAAAAAAATTTTAAACAGACTGAAATAAGAAATGATTACCTCCTCACTTTTCTCATCATTCTGTGATATATAATTCTTATCTTATGCCTTGAAGAGGATCTATTAAATAGATCGAAAACAGCAGCGTCGGCCAATAAAACTCACCACTTAACCCCAATTTTAAACCTGTGTTTTTTCATTTTCTTGAATATTACATACGTCCGGATTTACTTCCTCTCTTACATATATTTATAAATATATATATATTATAACAAAGATTTTTAGACAGTTTTGAAATGAACTTACCAGCAAACCAGAATATAATTTATTCCAAACCGTTCCGCCAAAAAAAAGAAGAAAAAAACGCGGAAGAAAAAAAAACCTTAAGGACTAAAATTCCTTCGTCCTTCATTTTTAATAAAAAAACATACCTACAAGAGAAATCTAATGACCATTAATTATATAATATATATAATATATATATAATATATATAATATATTAAAATATGCAAAATTTACTTTTGAAATTCCTTCTTTGAAAATTATAAAATCACAACCACCACACACACATAACATTACGTACTAATGACTCCCTATTATGTGAATTTATACAACATTCCACTTTGTTCCTTATTGGGCTAGACGGACAATCGGAGAGACCCACCCGTGTTAATCGTGGTATTTCAAGCCTAATAATAACTATATTATCATAGTCTCGAACTATCTTTACAAAATTCACCCTATTAGCATAAGCCACCACACCTTTTTTATCACAATGAGTTGCGTAAAGGCTTGTGTGTGTGGTGTGTGTTATGGTCGGTATGTGTGTTTGGTTCAACAACAAGTATTAATACACACATGAAGTGTTGCGTGTGATTTGAAAGAAGACGTTGATATATTTTATTTAGTGAGTAATATTTTTTAACAGCCAAGTTTTAATTATTAATTTTAACAACTAAATGGGTTTAAAAGTAAAAGACCACGGAATGTTATTTCATTACAGTAAAATGAAGGTCGCTCTCGTGGTTGCGTCAGGACGGTTCAGATACCATACATCATCTCCGTCTTGAACCCTTATAATTTAAAATAGGACTCTTCTTATCAGAACTTATACAAACTTAGTAAACGCAAAGAAAGTAGGATTCCATTAATTCCACCTAAGTGACATAATAAGTGGAAAAACCACCAAACCCAAAAAGAAGCCCTATCTACAAGTAATCTTAATCAATTATGTTCATCTAGTAGTCTGCGACCATAACCCAGCGTGTTGAAAGTGCGGCCGCCTTGCTTAGTTTTTTCCGCACTAGCGTGTTACTTATCAGCTTTCAAACAATGACTTTGTAGCCGCACAGAGATCCCTGTTGCCATAACTTCATTTTATGCTGTATCGATATCGGATCGCCCTGAACATCTTACCGAAAAGAAGACTATCAGAAGAGGGGAGTATTAGAAAAGACACTTCAATGACGGAACCTTCTACCCCAACAGATATTAAAAAAGGCGATTAATCACAAAGAGAAACACCAGATTACCACTTACCGATCTGGACTTAAAACACCGCACACTATTACCTATCAGAAAATAATATATTACATAATAATGTAGTGATTAAGTTAAATGATGCCCACAAGTTATCAGAGAAAGAGCTGAATATAGCCAATTACATTTGCCGCATTATTTAACCAACCAGCAACAATTCTAAACTCTTGTTACCAAATTCCTCGACAGTCTGTACCAAAATTTCTTGGTATTTTTACCTGTAAGATGGGGAATTTCAAGTTCACTATCATTACCTCAGAACACATTATCTAATCAATAAAGTCCATTATTATTAACTGAATCCTTCTGCTTAGATTATAATAACAACCATCAATTATATGTACTTTTGCTTTGCAGCTGGGAGAAGCCACTGTCAGGCTTAAAGTAGGCAAAATTAAAGTGGTGGGAAGGAAAAATGCTTCAACACAAACCCCTTAACACATTATTTTTCTTTGATAAATGATCTTAATCCTTCTGTTATATTTTAACCTTTAAACTAGTTGTTCTATGGTTTGGCCAAAGAAGCCCAAGTGACATATGATAATATTTACAATCATCACTAATCGACATCCAAGATATATTTTGCTACTTTGCAACTTCGGCGGCTATGTATTCTATTATGTGAACAGAAACGACAGGGGGGAAAAAGGAAAAAAAAAAATTGAGAGAGAAGAAGCCACGCTAAGTGAAGAATATGTTAAAAAGTAAAAATAATCGACATTTATCAACAAAAACCGTCTCCTGCGTAGTTGGGCTAAAAGACTGAGTCTGTTCGAAAATTAAGCATTCAAAATGTCCATAATTGATTACAAAAAAGATAATAAAAAAAATAAGAAAATGAAATTGGAGTTTTCTGATGCATATGATGCTTACATTAACTTCGTCGTTTCATTGATTATATATTTGTTCTTAAATAAATACATACAATATCTTGTCGGATTCTACGTCCTAATCTGATACGAACAGTATTTCGTTCTCACCCTATTTCTATCAACATCTTGGCTTAAACCAAGTCTACTAACTCATATCCCTCAGTACCCACCACAAGATTACTTTCATAATAGGACTACTTTTTCATTTCTCCTCCCATTCTAATCCATACTGATAAGTTGCTGACGAGTCGTGAAAATATGATTTTACCACCAGCTTGTGAGAGTGTCTACATGCATATCCTTAGCGGGATTCACACCTCTACTCTACTGCGATACTACGTGCTCGGCAAAAAGTGTGTAATTCAACCTTCCCTAATCGTGTCATTCGCATATTTTTGTTGTAGCCTGCCTGAGTTATATCTCCCTATCTCTCTATCCTTCTCCGTGCTATCTGAAGTTACAACTTCCCATATATCTCTTTTTCTTTCTCTCTTTCTTCTCTCTTTCTCTCTCTCTCTTTCTTCTCTCTCTACATTCACCTTCCTCTCACCTCCACGTTGCTCCTCTCCCTGCTCCTATTCTGTAAAAATTTTCCTATTATAGTAACTATCTCGTTCTACTCTCTCTTTATTCTATGATCTTTCTCTCATCTCTATTCTTATATCCATTATTTTTCCATAACTCCCAACGAAACTGACTTTCTCTGGACTATGTTGTCTTGCTCTGCTGCGTTTTCGCTTTTTCTCGATAGATTATCATCACTTGTCGTGATCTTCTCTCCTTCACTCTAGTTCCCTCTCTACTCTCTCTCAGTTCTCATTCTTAATCGCCCTTTTCTAATTAAATATACATGACTTACCTCGTCACTTATTTTATCTTTTCTTTCCTCCTTCTGAACAATTCTCTGTGCTTTTCTTATCTCATCCAAATACAACCTCTCATATTTTTACAATCCCGTTCAGCAGAATACTTGTCGAGCTTCTTCTTCTATAACCACTAGTGTTTTCTCTTTCTATTATTATTCACCATTTGTTAGAGTGAACAAAAGAATAATAAATACATATAAGTTGCTTTTATTAAGTGCAGCGCCAGCTCTTTGGACAATAAGAATTAATAAACTACTCTAGTTAGCCCAAATGGAACATAGCTGAGATTCGTTACGACCAAGCTAACACAAATCACCGTGCTAATACCCGCCTAGTATTATAGTGTGGTTTCGACTTTTTGGCATTCACAAGCGACGAGGTCTCAGAACACCTCTTACACTCATGCGAGCTTGAGCACACAGCAGCACAATACACATATTCTTACAATATCGATATCTCTACACGTTTCACACAATATAAAATGCACCAAATATTAATATAAAAAAAAAATATCTTCAACCTTTACTTACAAAATAGTTTATTCCCAGATACACAATAGTGATCACACCAATTAATAGTACTAAAGACATAACTTTCTCGCTTGCCCTTCTACACGTGATCATTCAGGAGTTCCTTTTCATCACAACTGTATTACATTTATACAAATAAAATCTTCATCCCCCACAAACTTGTATATTCACGTATAGATATTAATTATTGTCTATTAGCGTACTGACGTTGTCTTCTATATTATAAAATTAAATATAGACATATACAAAATACTTTCCCTTCAATATCAAAATATGTATTGTAAGCGGGGGGTAGAACTAACGAACAGACGGTGAATCCGTCTGGGAAGCTACGTTCAGTTTTAAAATATTTATAAATCTTCTCTCTTTTCCCTTGCCCTCGCTCCGTTTGGTTTCTGTTTCACTTCCATACAACATTATTAAAACAACATTATCTTCATTGTCCCTTGAGCAATATATTCACCGAAATTGATAAAATAAAAAACATTATGGAACATATCAGACCGCACTGGAAACCGTTACTATCAGACGATTGTATAATTCACGGTTAAGGGTTGAGGAGTATTAATATAAAAACCATATCTTCCCTTACAATTATATTACAATTATAATAATAAAAACATTTTATGTCTGGGGTCCTTGTTGGCACAATGACATAGAGGATTTTCACAATATTAATATTAAAACATATCTTCCCTTACCAAATATTCGAAGGAATATAATAGTTAAAAAACAGTATTACGCTAGGTACAATATATTCACAAAATATTAATATTAGAAAACGCAATCTTCCCTTACAATATATTGCACCAATATTTAATTATAAAAAAGTCTGTTCCCTTACGAAGTATATTCACAATATAGAATTATACAGGAAACATATCTTCCCTTACAATATATTCACAATTATTATATAAAACATATCTTCCCTTAACAATATATTCCCAACAATATTAAATATAAAAACATATTCTTCCCTTACAATTATGCACAATATTAATTAATAAAACATATTTCCTTACAAATATATTCACAATATTTATATAAAAAACATATTCTCCCTATACAATATATTCACAATATTAAATATAAAACATTATCTTCCCTTACAATATATTCACAATATAATATAAAAACAATATGATGTAGGGTACATAGAGCAAATGCAAATAAATAGATTGGGAAGTGCTTGAAAAAACCAATGCATATATATATTAAATGTTAACTGCAGTTAAGTTTCTTCTCGCTGCCGATATGACAGACGAAAATAAAGAAGTTATAATAAGGCACATTGTAAAGAAAGACAAGAAATTATGAAAGAATGAAGACATTAAAGAAATTGAGAATGCAATCTTGATAAAGAGTAAAGTATTGTGTAACCCAATTCCAATAATATTTAATTAAAAAAAGAGTAAAAGTTACCGTTAAAGAATTGATATATACAGAGAGAAAACCCAAAAAGATAAGTGAGAATATCCAAAAAAGAAAAAGAAAGAAAAAATATAAAGAAAAGAAAATATAGATTGAAACATGAATGAATAGAGAAAAGAAAGAGAAGAAAAAGCGGTTAAAGATGATGAAAAGGAAAAAGAGAAGAATAGAATGAAAAGTATGAAGAGAATTACCAAAAAATTAGAAGCAATGATTGAAATAAAGAATGAGATTTATGTGCTGAACATAATGAAGGATAAGAGAGATCTGAACAAGGATATATTCAAGTTCGAGATGAAAAGAAAAGAAAGTTTCACCTCAGAAAGATGATAGACATTGAATAAAGAATAACCTCATTCGACGAGAAAAGATGAAAAGAATAGACATAAAATGAAAGGAAACAAAGATGAGTGAATCGAATAACTAAAAACAAGCATAAGAAGATGATGAAAATGAAAATTGAATGAAATAATATAAGTAACTTTCTAGAAGATGATTGATGATATAAGAAATAAAAGGATGAAGAAAGAAAAGATTTTATATGCTAAAAAACATTAGATAAAAAGAAAAGTTAAAGAAGAAGGAAGATATTAATGAAACAGAAGAAAAGAAAAAGAAAGAAAGAACTAGACACAAGAAATGATGAGAAAATAGAAAAAAAGAGGAGTAGCTTGAGTAAAAGAATGAGAAAAGGTTGTATGATTGAAAAAAATAATAGAAGAAAAGAAAGAAGATATGATGAAATAGAAAAAAGTAGCGAAAGAAAAGACAGAAGAGAGATATGTATAATTGAAAAAGGAGAGCAGAAAGAATGAATCGAAAGAGAAAGAATGGATGAAAAATGTAAAATGTTTGATATAGGGGAAACTAAATGAAAGTAATTAAATTCAACAGAATTTGATTGTATATAATATTGTATTACGAGGAAAAGTGGAAGTAAATCCTACATTATGTAATTTATAAAAAAATGAAAAAACACAAGTTTCATTGACCAGCGATGTTTAATGCAGTGTTTCGGTTTGTGTAAAAGACTTTCGTTACTCGGCGTTTCAAATTGTCTTTTTCACATATCTGAATATCATCAAAAGCCGCAACATACCAAAAGCAGAGGCTTGCAGACTTTTGTTCAGGAATATATTATTTTCTTTAAACGAAATGAAGATCCTGACGAAGGTTTATTGAACAAACCGAAACATTACAGCGTCGGCTGATTAAACACCACTCGTCAATGAAACTTGTGTTTTTTCATTTTTTATAAATTACCGATATTGTATTAATATTGTACATGTTCTGAGCAAAGATTCACTCTTTTTTTAAGCTTGATGAGAAACGACAGAAAAAAGTGAGAATGCCAAAGAGGCATAACAAACAAACAAACAACTACAACAACTACAACAACAATAATAAAAATCGTCTATTACTAGAGTGTGCGTGTGTTTATGTGCAAGTACTTAGCATGTACAGCTGCATATACAAGCATTATACTTTTATCAATGCATTAGAAGATGAATATGGTGCGTGGAAGTGATTTTATCTACAGAAGCGTAAGTGATATTCATTATTTTCTGATTTTAATTAAAGTGAGAAAAGCTATCAGGACCATTACAAACAACATTAATTTACAAATCTATAGTTAACTGGAAATCTTTTTTCTACTTTTCTACATAAGTTTAGTAAGGCTAGACACTGCATACCTACCTACCTACCTACCTACCTACATACCATATATATATATATATATATATATATATATATATATATATATATATATATATGGAGATTCGGTGTCTGTTTATTATCGTAGCGACATCACTACTTACGTCACAATAGACTCATTACGTACATTTATCAATGAGTATTTTATTTATAGTGAAAATCATTAATAAATAGAATATAATTAATCTTACTTATTAACGATGTCTCTATGAAAAGCTAAGTTAGGTTTGTCTCAAAACAGTCCACGTTATTAGCGTGTTTAAAATCCTGGAATGTGTCATATATATCACTAAGAAATAAAGCTTTACATAATATATGTTGTGGTTAATTTGCATACTGATTTAAAGAAAACCAAGTTTAATAAATAATTACTTTGTGTTATTCATCTGTAATATTATTGTTCTCCAAAGTATTAAAATAAGTCTTATGAATTATCTTATATAGAAACCAATTTAAATATAATCAAAATAGGTGTAATCTTTTTATCTACGTTCTTATTTAATTTCGTTAATCTTTCTAATTTTATATATTTCGTTACATTATAACCTAAATACTTACGTCCGAAGGGCGCATATTTTTGCTAGTATATTGAATATATTGAAAGTTAATATTTAATCTATTTTCATTGTGTAAACTATATAACGATGTAAATAAAGAAGTGCATAGCGTAACGGTTACCGCCAAAGAAAATGAAATCGGTCACCTGGAAACTTTGGAAATGTGTGAATAGCAGAATAGACTGGGATCTCTTGCCTTGATAAGGCAACTATACTAAGAAAAACAAAATACTGAATTTGAACTAACTGTACTCCGTAATGTAATTTAATATATTTAATTACATTAAAACTTAGATACTTACGCCTGAATGGCGTATATTCTTGTTAGTATTCAATAATTTGAATTGTGAATTTGAATTGTGAATAAAAATGACCCGTGAGCTCAATCTCACTTGGTAATCAAGTATAGACAAAATATAGACAAATCTTTTTCTTCTAGAAAAAGCAAATATAGATGGTCTTATCGATAAACAACTCTTTTGGCGCTTAAAAAAAGAAGAAATCAATAATCACTTTTTCTTTTTATCATTTGAATTGTTTTTTTTTTTTTTTTTTTTTTTACTTCTTTTGCCCAACTCTTTTTCGTTTTCTTTCTCTTGCACCATATTGATTATGACCAACTCACATTTTTAGTGAATACTTGATCTATAGTGAGAGATTAACGTGCTTTGGTCCAGGTTGGTTGGATTTTACGGCATGTCAATCCTTGTTGAGTTATTTTATGCCGAAGACATTGTTTTATTCATTCTTCATAGGTACTAATCTTTTTTCAAACTCAATTTTTTTTCTATTTAACCCATAGATGGGACTCTAACAAGTACTACCACTCCGGGCTAGAATGGACCTGGGAGTAATGGTGATGAATAGATATTCCACATTCATCAGAGCTCCAGAACTTAACCACCAGATAGTTTTAAATCATACCCAGGACATTAAGACCCTCAGCTACCGCCTTCTAGCACATATATGATAAAAAGAGTTTGGGTGCCATAAGAGTAGTAGGTTTGGGACAATTATATAGATGCTAGGGCTTGACGTGACTAGCTGTTTGATTGGATTGGGCCTCTCCGACTACCCGTCTAGCCTAATTAAGTGCCAAAGTGGAGTGTTTCATGTCGTCGACTGTTCAACCACCAGAGTTCCAGCCTTAAGCATCACAAGTTGCCATCCACAGCCAACAGGTGGCCTCATTGGGGGTGGGGTCTTATCCCTCTGCAGAGATGTAGTCGGTGTATTCTAAATCCCCAGGGTTGCCTTTGGTCCAGCTACCGAACTGTGTAAAACATGTAGATAAAATTTAAAGTAGATAAAAAAAGTAGATAAAAAAAATGAATAAATAAATAAAAAAATGAATAAAAAAACAACAAAAAAATCAATGTCTGGCGGTTGGTTTAGAAGGCTATCACAATGCAAGTGTAAAGAAAAACGAGGTAACTATAGTTTTCATTTACCTTTGATTTAATCTCTTAATATTTCGGGATGAAAAATCCCTTAAAGATTTCTGAAAGCACAGAGCCCTGAGAGGGAAGGTGTATTCTTCTTAGAATCTGTCCATTCTGTTGTTTTGATTATATGATAATGTCTGTTTCTCCAAATTCCTCGCGCGCGCGCGTGTGTGTGTACGTCTATTTAATAATGTCTTAGTATCATTCGAGATTTTTATCTTTTAAATTTGTTTTAATCATCTGCTCATTTATTCATTTTTCCTCGTGTCAGGAAACGAAAGTCAGCTCTTTAAGCTTGGATAGAAGTGAGATTCCATTATGATATCAAGTGCTGACGTTGGCTGCAAATCTCGATTCGGTGCGCTAAAATGCATTTAAACTGCAAGCACTTGAGAGTGCAATACCGCTAAATCGAACCTGATACCCTCATCATAAAGCGATCTGCATTTTCTTGGGGACGATTCAGAAACGACAATCAATTGCTAGTATAACCCTCTCGCTTTTTAGCCAGACAAACGAGCGAACGTATTTGCTTAGGTGTATACTGAGACGAAAGAAATATATATCGAAAAACCATTGGAAAAACAAACACAAAAAGAACCGAAAAAAAGAAAAAAGAAAAGCAATTGAGAAACTGAGAATAAAAGATTGTGCATTACGTTAGTTCAGCAGCATTTGTCAGCCAAATTTTAACCGATTGTAGAGAGTGCCAAGGATTAGTGAATCAGTTTGTGAGTTCCTTGAAATCGCAGCTTAGTATAACTTGCCAGTGCTAAAAATCAACAAGAAATTTGAAATGTGGGGAGCGGCAGACAGGAAACGAAAATGGGCAACCGGAAGCTGACTTAATGTGATGCAATAAGACATTTGAACTTTATCCAAGAAAAGAAACACAGACACAGACACAGACGTAGACACACACACACACACACACACACACACACACACACACACACACACACATATATATATATATATATATATATATATATGTGTGTGTGTGTGTGTGTGTGTGTATAAGGTATAGATATAGAAAAATAATAAAACAATTTTATATCTATACATTATACGCTCGGATTTGATTCCATTTTTATATACTTTCATATATATATATATATATATATATATATGTGTGTGTGTGTGTGTGTGTGTGTGTGTGTGTTTCTTTTCAGGTTTCAAATCCATATATCTACCTGCCTATTTATTTTATCTACTATCAATCTAACTATATCCAGACTTGCTTATCTGATCATATCTACAAATCTATCGACAGTTGCTCATTGTATCTAAATTTATCCATTGCTATCTTCCTCTCGGTTCTGATCTCGCTATTTATCTCTTTCATTTTCTATTTGTCTTTCTGTCACTTCTTCCCTCCGTTTTTTCTATCTTTGCTATAAGTGTTCTATCAATAATATTGAGGACTGTCTACCTACAAATATAGCATCTATACTATCTACAATATATATATATATATATATATAATATATATTCTTAGCTAGATATATAGGTCTTTGCACAACATATTGTTGACCACTCTATCATATCATCACTCTCTCTCTCTCTCTCTTTATATATATATATATATATATATATATATATATATATATATATATATTATGATAATGGTACACGGTAATAACCTACTCGAATTTCACCATAAGGATCTTCAGCCTATTGAGCACTTTATATTTGTTATATCACTGCCTTGTCATTGTGAATCTTGCATCAACTAACCATTGTGACCTGTTTCACCGGTAAGTCACCTTTCCCACAAATACCATATATATATATATATATATATATATATATATATATATATATATAGAGAGAGAGAGAGAGAGAGAGAGAGAGATGCGTGTGCCTGTAAATTTGGATCCCTATCTATCCGATAATTTTGGCAATATATTTTAGAATCTATCATTTAAACTCTCTCTTTCCCCACCTCTCTCTTTCTCTTTCTCTCTCTCTCTCTCTCTCCCTCTCTCTCTCTCTCTCTCTCTCTCCAAGTCTGTCCATTATGTGTAAGTACACGTGTCCATACATCTATGTGTATTGGCTCTAATTCTTAAATGAAGCTTTCGATTTTTGTGTGTTATAACCTTTTCTTGTATCATTTCTTATTTTAAACATTTCTCCAAGTTTTTCTCGTTATTTCTTTTATTTGATCCCCCGATTAATGTGATTTCTCATGCCTTAATCTCCTCTCATTAATCTCTTCCGTTTTGTTTTAGTAAATTTGTTTGACGCATTTACAGTTTTATATCATTAGAATATTTTACATTCCTAATTATTCTTACCAGTTATGTTTTAGAAAATTTTTATCTTTTATGCTTCATCTCAGACTAGTCATTTCTATCTATCTATGTATCTATCGCAAACTTCGTTTGTATATATCTCAGATTATTCATTTCTACCTATCAACCATTTCTCTTTCTCTCTCTATCTACATATAAAAATACTATTCATAACTATCTATATTAGATGATTCATATCTATATTGAATTATTCATATCTATCTATTTATAATTATATTAGACATTTCAAATCTATCTATATTAGACTATTCATATATATCAAACTATTATATATCTGTCTATCATGTATATTAGACTATTCATATCTATCTATCTATCTATCTATCTATCTATCTATCGAAGCCATATCATTTCTATTATTGTTTTTCTCAATCAACAAATCAATCAAGTCATCTATCAGAAACCAATTTTCATTCTTTTCTTTGTTTACTTTTACTTTCACTCTAAAGATAGAAAAGAAAAGCCGGCGTGCAAAGCTGCAGGTTTCAAACACATTTCTTCCACAGCAAATAATAATAGAACCTTTTAGCCGACTCTTCCTTTCGAAGGAAACATTTTCTCAGAACATAGGTCTGATCTCCCCCCCCCCCCAACTCGGTAACGCCGGGACCCAGTTGTTATATCGCTCTGAAGGCACGCGGGAAACACACACACACTCTCTCTCTCGCACACACACACACACACACATACACATGTTTATATATGCCTTCGTACGTAGAAAAGAAAACACGTGCCAGCATATATGTGGGTGCGCAATAAACATATGATTGCTTCCAACAAAGTATTCGTTGTTAAGATGTCTGTACAATGCAACTGAAAATATGGTATATAAATCATGGTATATCAATGCGATGTTAATTTTAACAGTTTTGTTCAAACACTTTTTTTCGTTGGAAATTAAAGTAAAACCAACAGGACCTGTAGATATACCACAGTATGATAATTTAATTATTACAACGTTTGAAATGTAATCAAGAGTAATTACAAAATTGTTCAAGATGTAATAAAAAGTATAATAATCTTGATTTAATTCTCTCTCATTCTTTTTCTTTCTTGCCTTACTTTTCACCTTTTCATTATGTTCGATTGAAATAGATTCGCATTATCGCTTCCGCGCGCTCACTCCTACCTCTATCTTTCTCTTTCTTATATATTTTCTGTGTAGCATGTTATTTTTCTTCCCTTTCTTCTTCATAATAAAAACGGAATAGTTCATTATTTAGCTGAGGTGACGATACTCATAAGAAATAAGAATTGGACGCATATGCAACAACAGATAATCAGGATTTACATTTTTGCATTTCATTTTGGTCGATTTTTTAATCTCATTTTAACTAGAGTTTGTTGCAAGATGATAACAGTCGCACAATTAAGTAACCAGAGAATTAATACATACATATATATATACTCGCCAACTCAGCGTATGAATAGCACAGGGATCTGTGCGGTAAAGTAAGGAGCTGATGGTAGGTGTGGCGCTCCACCTCAGACGCCAAAACAATCTCCTTGGTCTAGCGCTATTAAAAAAGGGATAGACTCCCTCGCCGACTGGTTGATACCGACTTCAGGCCGCCCCGAGGACTTTACTTACTACTATATATAATATATATATATATATTATATATATATTTGAAACATATTTAATTCTTTTTTTATTTATTTACTAAAAATATTTTTTACTCATTCAATCTAATTGGTTTATACTAATTTATTTACCTAACCGCTTCGCTACGGGCAGGATGTGACACACGGTGAATTATTTAGCGAAGTACAGCTGGTTTGAATTCAGAATGTTCTTTTTCTAAGTCTAGTTGCGTAATCAAGGTTAGAGATCCCAGTCTGCCCTGCTATTTACACATTTCCAAAGTTTCCAGAGGGAAACGCAAACAGCTTCATCAAGGATTTGAACTCTGGTAACCGATTTCATTTCCTTTATTGATAACCGTCACGCTAAGCGCTTCTTTATTTACATTGTTGTATCGATTACACAATGAATATAGATTAGATACTAACTTGGAATATATTGAATATACTGATCCGATAAAAATGAATACTTTCGAATATTTAATTGCTTTTCTAATGATCAGGTGCAAATAATGATTTAAAATATCTATGGTTGGTTGGTTGGTTGTTTTTTACGGCATGTCAACCCTTGTTGTGTTATTTTATGCCAAAGACCTTTATTAATTCTTGTTGGGCATTCAATGTTTTTAACCCATTTTTAATATATTTAACCCACAAATGGGATCCTAACAAGTATTACCACTCCGCGTCAGAATGAACCTGGGAGTAATGGCGATGAAGGGGTAAATATTATGATATTGTTTCCAAAGGAAACTTGTTATAGTGAAATGGTTAACAAACTAGTCTTGAATGCCACTTACATACTGCTAAGTAGTGAGTACAGTCCTCAGTAGGTTCTCCGTACTCCTGCCCTTGCATAAAACAAGGCAAATCATAATAAATGACAGAGGCATTTCGCAGAATTCAAAAATAAGTGAACTAGGTCATTGGTAGTAAAATCAATTCCCAGAGTGGCTTATACTCCTGGCATTGTGTCAAACTAAGTTAAATTCTCTGAATGTCACACAAAGTAAACCAGCTTTCACATTATGCCCCTTCAGTCTTTCCATCGCCCCATCAAACTTAATAACCCTTCCATGATTTATCACACAACAATATATAATGAAAACTACAAACTCAAATAAATAGCATGATTTGAAAATTGCATAGGCGAGTTACTACATCGAATTTTTCTTTGCTACCCTAATTTATATATACAATGTTTCCGCGAAAATAAGACCTAGCGTCATTTTTCAGAATGATTTTAATATAAGCCCTCTTGAAATAAGCACTAGTTGAGAGCAATAACATTCCAGATGATATATATATATATATATATATATATATATATATATATATATATATATATATAGAGGTTAAGTAAACAAACAAATGTGTTTATTTTTATATGGCTTTAAGCCAACAATTTTTCGAGGATATGTGCTTAATTGAAGTCATACCTAATTTTGAAAATTAATTAGTTAATAATAATGAATTTTAGCGGGCATATATGTTCGAATGTAAGGCTAAACAAATCAAGAAAATGTCAATCCCTGAATGTACATTTCGACCTATTAGGTCTCATCAGCAAGGTTATAGACATGGGAGACTGCTCCGTGTGTGACTCGAAACCTAGACTGTCAAGCTGACAGGCGAAGTCTCTAACCGTTACACTAGCTTGCCATTTCCACATTCTTCGTTTGTTTTTGAAACTATTTATATTCCATTTTTTATTGACTTGCTACACGACAGTATAAGGTTAAGTAAACAAACAAATGTGTTTATTTTTATATGGCTATATATATATATATATATATATATATATATATATATATATATATATATATATATATGAAGAAAGGAAGTGAATCCGACGGTATGTAGTATATTAGGAAAAATGAAAAGACACAGGTTTAAATGGGTTAAGTGGTGAGTTTATTGGCCGATGCTGCAGTGTTTCGATCTATTAATTAGATCATCTTCAGGGCATTTGTTGGTATATGGAAGGTGATAAGAAATTATTTATCACAGAATAAGTGAAGTCGTTATTCAGCCTGTTTAAAAAATTTTTGAGGTTTGAAAAAAAAAAAAAAGGACGGTTTTGAAATATGACGTCAAATATTCTATTTTACGGCGTGGGTATGGGACGATGTATGTATGTGTATCGAAAGGAAACATTGTGCATTTTTTAGGTTGTGTGGTTGTGTGTGTGTGTGTTGTGTGTGTGTGTGTGTAGGATTTTTTTTTGCGACGAACGACAGCGGAAATACCATATACCATATACCAACAAATGCCCTGAAGATGATCTAATTAATAGATCGAAACACTGCAGCGTCGGCCAATAAACTCACCACTTAACCCATTTAAACCTGTGTTTTTTCATTTTCCCTAATATACCACACACACACACACACACACACACACACATAATATATATATATATATACATATATATAGTCATACCACACTCTATGTCAATAATTGGTCCCAAAAGCTGTAACGTAACCCGGCTTTTGACGCAAACCAGGCGCCCTACCTTAAAATACTTGAAAGGAAAACTAGCGTAGATAACTCATGAAAAATATAACTATTTCTAAGCCTTAAAGAACACGTTTATGTCATTCTTCTAAAGAGAAATAAACACAGTTAATAAAATGATGCTATTTACCTTCTGATTTGCTCTTAAAACGCCTTAATTATGATGACAATCACTTTACAATTAGCGTAAACAACACGCGGTAAAATATAAAACTCATTAAGGCATTAGAGAGTTTAACGAATATTCTAGCCTTAATTTGGAAAAATAATAAATAAAATTGTTATTCACCTTAAATTTACAACGTAGCGAGATTGCGGAACTACCTAATGGCATACATTTCTTTACATTTTTTCGATGTAATTATTTTATTTTACTATATATACATCTTTAATGTGATTCTATTGTATATCAAATTCTTTTTAGCTTGTTTTATCTTTGATTGTAAATTTATACATAATTTTCATTTGAAATCTACACATTTAAAAATGCAGTTGATATGTATGCATGTATGTATATCTGGATGAAACTACAAAAATAAAACAGTTAACGACAAAGTAAATGTATATACACATTAAATATCACCGGTTCTTGCTTTTCGTACAAAAATAACGAAGAATTGATTTATATACGAAGATATCTAAAAATTAGAATATACATAGAAATAGCATTGAAATTCTACTTACAAAACGTCCAGCAT
Source organism: Doryteuthis pealeii (assembly GCA_023376005.1). Lineage (NCBI taxonomy): Eukaryota > Metazoa > Mollusca > Cephalopoda > Myopsida > Loliginidae > Doryteuthis > Doryteuthis pealeii. The sequence continues at coordinate 9,692,916 of CM042144.1, forward strand.
TTGTAAATCTCAAAAGTAAACAAATCAGTACACCAAGGGTCCCCCTCTAGTCAGGAAACGCTGGGTAGCCGCTTCTAGTATACTTTAAAGAGAAGATTTATTAATTTAACGTCTGTTTATTATAACGTAGGTGACATAATGTCGGGCGCTGAACTGAAATTTAATCTAGAAAAGATGTGTACAGGCGGATTTGACGTAAGCCGAATTGGCCTTATGGCAAACCTCAGAACCTCATTCCATCTGTTAAAAAGCGTACAATGCCATGCTTGTAAAATACTTCAGGTTTTGAAGCAAAGTATAAGATCAACTGGTGTTAAACCTCTTCTCTTGATGTCAACCCAATACCATCCAAATGATTTTGAAATCCCCTGAAGAAGTGATATCCAGAAGGAGCAAGGTCAGGCGAATATGAAGCATTTTTTTCCAATCGAATTTCTCTAACAGATCTTTAGTTAATTTATCTCTGAGAGGACGGGTATTATCGTGATGAGGATGAATCCCTTCCCGTTGATTCAGGAGGGTCGTTTTTTTATGCTCATCTAAACAGAGCACTTTTACTGTCTGATGGTTGCTCAGTTTAGACGAGCATGAAACCAGATTAGACTTATTTGGTGTGGAGATCTTATTTATTTCTTGCTGATTCTTCTACCATCTAATACGGTTGCCATATTGTCTAGTTGGGTTTAGCTTGTTTAAATTAAATGAATTACAAAGACATCTTTTTGTTACTTGCTCAAGTAGTTTTTTTAATTTTATTTTGCCCATGATCACCGCACGGGGGAGACCAGGTCTCAGCCTGTCTTAACCCTTCGCCGGCCAGGCTGAATCTCTCAACTATCACATCTTACTCTTCCTTTCTCCCCTTCGCCATGTCATTCCTCTTTCAATAAAAAACAATACCACGCGATCTTTTCTGACATCATCCTTCAAATCTTTCCGTTACCTATCACGTCACCACTCAAACTTTTCCCTAACTAATGACTCAAACCACCATCATGGTTCTACGTCATAACCATTGTGTCACAGGCGGTTAAACACACGTTGGTCTCACATTTTGTATCAAAACTCAAAATATCTTACAAGCGGTTCTAGGAAATAATGGATGTTATGTTAATCTATATATTAATACTCGTGTTCCTTAATTGTTCGACCGTTATCATCTTGCAACCCCCTCTGGTTAAAAAAGAGACCGTTCAAATTGTCCAAGATGAAATACAAAAAAAAATCCTGATTAACTGCTCTTGATTATCCACCGAATTCTTATTTCTTATGAGTGTCATCACACCAGCTAAATAATAGACCATTCCGTTTTTATCTTAAAGAAACAAAGGAGAGAAAAAGGACATCCTACACAGAAATAATGTAATAAAAAAGACAAAGGAAAGAGAGAGAGAGAGAGAGAGAGAGAGAGAGAGAGAGAGAGAGAGAGAGAGAGAGAGAGCATGGAGGTGATAACGCTAATCTATTTCAATCGAACATAATGAAAACAAAACACACTGAAAAGGTAAAGTATGTTCCGGGCACAGCGGTCAGTAAAGAATGCCATGCTTTCCCCCGGGGACATAAAGGGACCCGTCAAAATCTATGTGGTCCGGATAAAATCTTTCGCGGGCTGGATGTTGTTCCCGGTCCGTAGTTTGAATACGTCTGGTCTAAATGAATAAATCTGCATCCTTTTGGTCAGCCTTGTAAATTTCAAACTCAGGAGACATATACGTTAAATATGCGGTTTTTCACTTTAACTCATACTTAGCAAATAAACAGTTCGGCTCTCATGAATCTTTTCAGCTTTCTGCTGGGCACAATAAAAGCTAAACAGAAACCTATTTAAAAGTGAGTAAAACGATATTGGAGTGGTTCTTTTGTATAAAGCTTTTAACTGGAAAACGTACATTTAAATACGTTTATTTATTTATTTCGTTGTACATTTGAATAGATGATTCTGTGTGCGTGTGTGTATGAGAGAGGGAGAGAGAAAACATTTAAATTTTACCCAAATCCATTAGACAAGGACGATTTTAGCAGATTTTGAAATAGCGAGTCCATTTCTCTAATAAATCATTAAGAATTTTGAGCGATGGCCACATTTAAGTCGATGTGAATGTAGAATTTCGCGATGGATAGTGTAATAATGGCGGTTTAAATTGTTAATCGTGATGAAATGGAATAAAGAAGTGCATATTGAATATAAAATAAAAGAATTAAATAAACGACGGAATGAAAAGAAAAAGATACAGAGAAAGAATAAAGATGAGGGAGAAGGCAAGGAAAATAAAGTAAAAAAGATGTAAAAGCGATGAAGAAAGAGGAATGAGTTGAAATAGAATAAAGTCAGTAAGGAGATAAGAAAGAAAAAAATGAAAAGGAGCAACCAGAAGGAAGTTTGAGAGATGAAACATATGATGAATGAATTAGTGAAGAAAAAGAGGGATAGAGAAATAGATCGATATAGTGAAAGAATAAATTATTTGAAAAGAAGAGGAAGAAGAAGAATTGGCGAAAAAGAAAGTTAAGATGAAGAAGAAGAATCGGCGAAAAAGAAATTGGGTAAGAAGAATTAGCGAAAAAGAAAGTGAAGAATGAGAAAGGAAGGAAAGGAAATAGCTAAATAAGAAAAAAAATGACAAAACGGTAAAGAAAGAAAGTATAGAAATATACAGAGAAAAGAAGAAGGAAAAAAACCCCACAAAGAATGTTTGTAATGAGAAAGATGTTGATAGCGAGAAAAAATGTAAAAAAATCCAAAATATGAAACAAAGAAAGACGAAGAGAAGGAGAAAAATGAATAAAGAAAGAAGGGAAATATAATGAACGAAAAAAGATGAATTATAAAAGTTGTGAAGATGATGGTGATTAAAAGAAGAAAAGAGTGAACTAATTTGAACAAATAGAATTTATCAAGTAAAATAAATTGTGTAAATTCTTTGAAATGAAAGAAATAAAGAATAAAAGAATGGTAAATAACTTCATGTTGATATCAAAGAGAAGTAAATATGATGAAAGAAATAACACCAAATGAGAGAGAGAGAGAGAGAGAGAGAGAGAGGAGAGAGAGAGAGAGAGAGAGAGAGAGAGAGAGAGAGAAAAAATGAAAAAAAATCAAATAGGATAGCAAGAAGGAAAAATAATGAAGAAAAAAAAAAATAAAAGAAAGATAGAAACTTAACAAAATGATATTAGAAAGGAAAAATAATCTTAGAAGGAAATTAGGAACGAAATAAGCAACGAGGTGTGTGTGTGAGAGAGAGAGAGAGAGAGAGAGAGAGAGAGAGAGGAGGGGGGGAGAGGGAGGGGGAGGGAGAAAGATAAATACCAATGAAAAGAGAGAGAGAGAGAGGAGAGAGGAGGGAGAGAGAAACAGAGAGAGAGAGAGAGAGAGAGAGAGAGAGAGAGAGAGAGAGAGAGAGAGAGTGAGAGAGAGAGAGAGAGTGGGGGAAGAATCTTTCGGATTCGTAACTTGATAATGATGAATGAACAAACAATAATAAAAAAAAAAATGTAAATTTTTCTTTTCTTAAAAAAATCGAAATTTTTGCATTATCTGGGATAAAAAGATTTTTGATTTCTACAAATATTTTACTCGGTTTTGTCTTTTTTGTGAATTTCTTTTCGCGAAAAAATTTAAGTGGTTGATGAGAGAACACTTTGGCTTTTGAAAAAGATGTTTTAGTATTTGTTCAGTTTGAAAGGATTTTAACACTAGATTAATAGGAATATTTTCGGGGAAAATTCCAGATAAGCGAAAAAGTAAAAAAATCGTGAAACGTTATTTGCACAGAAAGGAAGAAATGCAGAAATATTACAGTTTTGTTACAGAACCTATATCCTGTGTGCTATATAACCGAATGATGATACAAATATATATACAGTTTGAGGCGCATGCTGTAACGGATATTGTTGAAGGAAATGGACACGGCGAGGTGAGTTCAAAATCCTGGATGAGGCTGTTTGTATATCACATTGCACTAATACCCTTGGGAAATGTATGAATACAACTATTCTCCCTTCAGCTATGAAACAATAATAGAGCGGACTGGGTCCTTTAACCTTGGTTAGGCAACCAGTTTCGGAAATGGAAAAATCTGAATTCAAATTTATCAAACTCCGCTTAAAAATTGTCACGTCCTACTAATGCAGAGGAGTTGGTAAATATATATATATATATATATATATATATATATATATATATATAGCCAGTGGTGCATATTCTGGTGTAATGGTAAGGAAGCCTAACTAGCAGACCATTGTTAGTGATTGCAATTGTCACTGGGTGCCCTACACTCCTGGTCTTATGCCAAACTACACTAAGCATAGCATACAATAATTTATATGCAGTCGAGCATCTACAGTAAAAGATTAATGGGAGAAAGCCGTGGCTCATCTGTTGTTTGCTAATTGTTTCGAACAGCTCGAATTCATGCATTGAATGGCTGGAATTCATGACAGATGCAATTACGAGTGATATCGTTTTACAACCTGTTAAAAATATCCGTTGAAATTCCAGGTATAAGGAATATATATATATATATATCTTATTACAATGGAGATTGTGGGTTTGTCTGTCTGTAACCGAAACTATATTACTACACAAGTCACTTTGTTATTTACACACATTCTCCATGATTTTATTTAAACCTCAATTATTAGTAAAATTGTTTTACATCATTAAGACTGTTAACAATATCTACATACTAATAACATGCAATTATATTTATATATACAACAAAATAGCGGTTTACAGTGTGAATGGGAAGGCTAATTGCATATTGATCTTAAAAATTTGATTTTAATAAATATATGCTTGTATTATTGATTTCTAATTGTTTGGTTTTATCTTAATAAATATGAGCAAAAATCTCGGGGATAAATCTTAACAGAAATCTATTAACATAAAGAAATAACTGTAATTTTATTCTTTTCTTCCTATTTTAAATAAATAGTTAAATTAGGGAAATTTACCACTGAAAGACGGGAGTAAGGGACAATGGTGGAACAGTTAGTTTCAAAGTTGTTCTATTTTGCAATCATACCCCCTCTGTTCCAAATATTTTTATCTGAATTCTTATTCAGTTTCATTAGCCTTTCTAATTTAACATGATATTTCATTATATTAAAACTTAAATACTTGCACCCGGAGGGTGCATATATTTGCTAGTATATATATATATATAATGTGGGTGCTATATTTGTTAGTAAACACGCTATCTTTGATTGGGCATATATATCTAAGTTCAAGTAGCGTGGACATGGAGTCAATGTCACAATTAGGGAAATGTCTGGCTTACAGACCGTCCTGTCGACGGGGCTTAGAATACGCTGATTGTATCCTTCCCTCTCAAATATTATGTCCTGGGTATGGCACTAAACTGTATCTGATTGTGAGGGTCCAGTTCTGGAGATCTAGATCCCTGTCATTGCCATGTCCACTATGACTCGCAGTGTTAGTACTTGTTAGGGTTGTTTGTATCCGATCGGGGCGTATGCACCCCCACAAAAAAAGTTAAGAACTAACTACACAAAAAGGCAGCTATTAACGTAAAATGAACACATTGTATTGACCTCTAGACCTAGAATCACCCTAGATGAGTTGACATGCCTTTAAAATCAATCAGTCAATTAAAGAATTGAACAAACAGAAAATAAAACAAAAAAAAAAAACCCACAAAAAACAAAAACGAATCAGAAAGACCCATTCAGTAGAACACTAGCCTAGGAATCGTAAAGTTCCGGATTCGATACCGGCACCCGCCAACTCAGCGTATGAATAGCACAGATTGGGTAATCTGATCTGTGCGCTAAAATGGAAAGCTGATTGTAGGTGTTGCGCTCCACCTCAGCAAAAACAATCTCTATGGTCCAGCGAAAAGAGGATAGATTCCCTCATTGCCTGCTGATACAGACAATAGGTCACTCCACCCACTTTGCTTTTACTTATAATAGACTTTAAAAGTCACTTGTTCTCCATATGAATTCGATCCTTGTATCAACCAAAGCTTGACTTTATAAATAACGGACCATATTACCTTTAGCGTTGTTTGTTAGGGGTTAGGGTTAGGGGTTAGTTTTATAATTTAAAAAAAAATCTATAAATCGTCTGTTAAAACAACCGAATATTGACGATGTAAATGAAAAAACATGTCCTTTCTTAATCGAGATAAAAAAAGGAGTGCCTAAAGGTCATATCTTATTATAATGGAGATTGTGTGTTTTTCTGTCTGTAACCGAAACTATATTACTATTCAAGTAACAATTCCCTTAGTTATTTACGTCACCTTCTACAGGATTTTATTTGTATTTAAACCTCAATTATTAATAAAATTGCTTCACCTTATTATTA
>CM042144.1:9704252-9749252 GCA_023376005.1 Doryteuthis pealeii
TTCGTTTTATACCATCACACAACAATGTTATTATTGTTATTAATATTTGACATGATTTGCAACGACAAAGCTGTCATGATATGACTTCGAATGAAAGCGATAAATAGCCGGTTCCATGATCAGCAATACCATTACGACGTTAGGCACTCTGAACTTTTCTCACACTATTTAATAATAATAATAATAATAATAATAATAATAATAATAATCTCACTATAATGGAGATTCGGTATTTTTCTGTAACCGAAACTACATCACTGTTTACGTCACAATATCCTCAGGAATTGCGTAAGTTTATCAATGAATATTAAATTTAGAGTCAAAATCATTAATTCATAGAATAAATTCTATTTTATTAACGGTGTCTCTGTGAAAATCTGAATTAGATTTTCCTCAAAACAGCCCATAATATTAGTGTGTTTAAAATCCTGCAATTGTCTTATATATCACTAAGAAATAAAGGTTTACATTATATATTAATATATAATGGTTAATTTGAACCTCACTAAAACAACTGTGGAACATAAGGATGAAAGTGATACCAATTGCAGTTGCTGCATTTAAGACGGTCTCCAAAAAATAAAAACAGTCTGGAGGAATTTGAAATCAGAGAAAGAATTGAGACCATCCAGACTAAAGCCTTGTTGAAATAAGCTCGAATAATCAGAGGAGACCTGAGGAGCCTTGTTGTCACTCAGACTCCAGTGAAAGACCATCAGCTAACGTTGGTGTGAAAAACTCGTAAGGAGTGAAATAATAATAATAATAATAATAATAATAATAATAATAATAATAATAATAATAATAATAATAATAATAATAATGGAGATTCGGCCTCTATTCATCTGTAACCTAAAACTACGTCACCGCTTACGTCACGGTAACTTCAGGAATTAAGTGTGTTTATCAATGAGTATTTAATTTATAGTTAAGATCATTACTAGATAAAATAGAGCACACTACTATTATGTATACATACTCATAACGTTAGTACGCAACATTTAAGGGTCTATCGTGTTTTTAAAAGAAGTTTTAGTAAATACATGCCTGGTATTATTGATCTATATATAGTTTCTTTCATTTTAAAATTAATAATAATAGAATATAGTTTTGTTTCATTTGAAAATTGATAATAATAGAATAATTTTAAAATAATTTATTTTTCCACAGAACTGAACTGAATAAAATTTAGTTTATTGGCAATTCTTAACTCACATCCATCTCAGGCAATATTTTTCAAAATGTTACTTTTTATACCAACCGGAGGGTGTTTGTTTTCTTTAATCTTATGAAAATGGAGATGGTGTGTTTGTCTGTCTGTAACCGAATTGTGACTTTTCAAGTCACAATTCCCATAGTTATTTATGTCACGTTCTCTATGATTTTATTTTTTATCAAAACCCCAATTATTATTATATTAGATATCAAAAATGTTATTCTAATAAATATGCTTAGTATTATTGATTTCTAATTGTTTGGTTTTATCTTAATGAACATGAGCAAAAATCTCGGGGATGAATCTTAAAATAAACCCATTAACATGAGGAAATAAATGAAATTTTATTCTTTACCTTCTAATTTAACTATTCAGTTAAATTAGAAAGTAAAGAATAACATTACACTTAGCAATGAAAGATTCGAGTGTTGGAAGAGTAAGTTTCAGTTGATCAATTTTTCGATTATACCACCCTCTGTTTAAAATCTTTTATTTTCATTCTTATTTTGTTTCATTAGCCTTTCTAATTTAATATGATATTTTATTACATTAAAACTTAAATACTTGCACTCGGAGTGTGCATATATTTGCTAATAATAATAATAATAATAATAATAATAATAATAATAATAATAATAGATAACAGGGATGAAACTGTTAATCCCATAATAAATGAATGCAGAATAGTGGCGCAAGAGCAATCATGATTGGGCGAAAAATATCATCCACTGAGCATTATGCAATAGACTGAAATTTGACTATACAAACAGATGGATTATAAAGAAACCAGAATCTGTTCAGAAAACTGAAAAGCATCAAATTCTCTGAGACTTTGAGATAAAAATGGATCACCCAGGCCAGAAGACCAAACCTAATTTTAATAAACAGGAAAAAAACCCAAACCCAAACAAAAACAAAAACAGTGATTTTTCAGAAGGAGTCAAGGAATTTAGGAGTTCAGTAGGAGGGTTAATATTTTTACGTTGACAGCAACGGTTGGGGGTGGGTGAGAGAATGACAAGCGTTTCTTCTGTCTTGTATGTCACATATATGATCAAATATTGATCGCTCAACACACACCATATATGTTACTTCGATTTAGCTGAGTCGGTAGAGTACCTGCCTAGAAATCGCAATGTTCCTCTTTCGATACCGGTCCCCGCAAACGCATGAGTTGCAGAGACTGGGTAATCTGATCTGCGCGGTAAAGTCGAGAGCTGACGGTAGATATGGCGCTCCACCTAAGCAATCTCCATGGTCTAGCGCTTGCGAAAAGGGGATAGACTCACTCGTTGTCCGGCTGTTACTTGCAATAGGTCGCTCCACCAACTTTACTTTTTCTTTTATATCATCTTAGGTAAATGACAGGATTCTTACTGAAATAGTCCCATTTGCAATAACCAGGTTTGGTTTGGTTTGTTTTTACGGCATATCAACCTCAGTGGTTCATTTAATGCAGATAAAGTTTTGAAATAAATCAATTCTTAATGGATAATACAATTTTTTTATAAATACATTTTTCTATTTAACCCATAGATGGGACTCTAACAGGTACTACCACTCCGGGTCAGAGTGGACCAGGAGCAATGGTGATGAATGGGTGCTCCACATTCCCCAAACCTCCAAAACTGGACCTTAGCATCAGATAGAGTTTAACGTCGTTCCCAGGACATGTACACCTCAGCCTCCGCCTTCTAGCACCCATATGATAAAAAGTGTTGGGGCTTGCTATAAGAGCAATAGGGCTGGGGCAATCATATAGGTGCTAGGGCTTGACGTGACCAGCCGATTGATCGGAGGGGGCCTCTCCGACCGCCCGTCTAGCCTAAGTAAGGTTTTAAGCGGAGTGTTGCAGGTCATGGACTCCTCATCCACCAAGACTCCATCCTTAAGCATCACGTGTCACCACCCACGGCCAACAGAGGTGCAGTCGGTGCATTATAAAGCCTCAGCCGACAGGGCTGTTGCAATAACCAGTTTGAAAATTCTCTTTGCTGTTCAGTTGCAATGTCGATTTTACTTTAGCTGATGATATTGATTGTAATGTGATCAGAAATGAAAGCGCTTAATATATAAACGTCAATAATGCCAGTTTATGTGACCCACGGAACTACAGGTAAAATCTGTCGGAAGTCTCCAGCAAGTAGGCTGATCTTGACTACGAAAGGTCTACTTACACCTGATATATCTTGTAGGTATTTGTTAACTGCATTCAAAGTAAAAGTGAGAATCTTTAATGTTTCATTACATATAATATTAAAACCCATGTTCTTCATTTGTACCACCGTTGTAAGCAACACCCTTTGGTTAAAAGTGAGACTGTCCAAATCATCCAAGATGAAATGTAAAAATGTAAATCCTGATTATCTCATATTGCTTATCCACTAAATTCTTATTTCTAATGAGTGTAGACACCTCAGTTTCGTTTCCACTTTTGTACATTATTAATTTCCAGCGCATTCTTATAATAACCCGTTCTATTTTTTCGAGTAGCATGAATTTATATTGGGTATTGATTGGTACGGGGTTATTTTTTGTGAATATGCGATGGTGAATTATTCCATTCTGTTTGATTTTTGTGGTTTTAAAGTGCTCAAAAAAAATAGGAGCAAAAATACCGCAGTGATAATGAAAATCCACTAAGAAAATAGGTATACAACCTTACTTACTTCGGTATTTTTACACTAAAATCGAGTAAAAAGTGCTCAATATACAGAGCTAAATAGACGATTAAAATCGAATGGTTTAAGATACGGATTGTTTAAAATACCGACTTGAGTTTCTCGGATTAGCGCGAATCTTCGGGGTATTTTTTGTCTGCCATCGTTATGAAATATATAGGTGGGTTGTACCTATTTTCAATGTAGCGGGTGTATTACACACCCGACCCCACCCCTTGCGCAATACCGGAATTCACTAGGCAGTGTTTATGTTTATTTTTATGTCTGCATCTATTTGTTAACTCTGCCCGAGTGTTCAATAGCTCTTCTGGGTTACTAAATTCTGCTATTTTTAATTTTTCTTGGCCCATTCCATTTTTATTACAAAGAAAGAAAGCGAAGAAAAAGAGAATGCCACACAGAAAAAGATTAGAAAGAATGTAGGAGAAGCGATAATGCTTATCTGTTTTAATTGAACATAATGAAAAGATGAACAGAAGGAAAGAATGAAAGAAGAGAGAGAGAGAGAGAGAGAGAGAGAGAGAGAGAGAGAGAGAGAGAGTTAAATCAAGATTATCATAATTTTACATATTGAACTATTTAGTAATAGCTCTTACTTAAACCTATCAAACGTTGTTATAATTGAATTATCATACTGCGGTACATCCACAGGTCCCGCTAATTGTAAATAATTAGGCTTAGCATTAACTTGATCAGAAGTCGCAGATACATTGCAGGTATCTGTCTCAGTCAGATTGTTTGATTTATTTTCACGGAATGTCAGTATTCTGTTCTATCATGTTCGAATCTTTTCTATAGATGGATAATATTTATTCTATTGTATAGCTGAACTAGAATTCTGAAGGAAGAAGCTACTTTTTCAAACTTTTTATCATTTTCTAATATTCTGAGACGAATTCATACATCATTGAAAGTGGGCATAATTTCCCCTTCAACACACACACACACACACACACACACACACACACACACACACACACATATATATATATATATATATTAATACGTGTTTCTAAATTGTATGAATGTTATCATCTTGCAATACCTTTGTAGATATATCTAAAATATATTCACACCTTTTATATAGCTGAACGTATTGCTATATTAAAATGAACGCAATCCTGTTTTATTAGTCATGCATTATACGGTACGACATCGTGATTAATAAGAAAATGGCGTTAAACTTGTATGTTAATTCCGCTATCACAACGGCGATATTAAGGATATCCATTTACGTTTTAAAATGGTTACTTTTAGAAAATTTCTTTTAATATAATCCGTTTTTCATACAAGGGGGTGAGTTATTGTATACACAAGATGATCGGGGTATATTAAATGTCTTTATATTTACAAGCAATTTCCTATCTTTCATTTTATCTGGAATCATTGATATGACTACTCAGTGTTAGTATTGGATAGGGATGCTTGAAAACATATAACTGTGTTCAAATAAATATATATTTAGAGAAAGTTTATTAATAGATAAATAATATAAATATATTAGAGAAAGTTTATTAATAGCTAAATTAGGTCCTAGTATAAACAATAGGTTAGAATTAAACACAGAATATATAATTAATTAAAATACGCATATATCACACACACACACATATATATATATATATATATACACATATATATATACATAAAACAAATAAATAAATAAATACATAAATATATAAATAGATGAAAAGAATAAAATTGAAATTGATTGAACAACGGCTATCACGACCCTTCCGTGTGGCGTTATAAAAAAACCCTACGAGACGCGTGTTTATAACGTAAAAAAAAGAAAAAAAAAAAAAAAAAAAGAAACGACAAAAAAACGCGTCCATTTCAGTAAACGTCTCTGATGATAAAGTTACTTTGAAATCGATAAGACTAAACATCTTTTTATTTTCATTTTATACGCATTGTAATTACTTTCCTATCATTAATAAATAATAATATACTTAACAATGCTTCAAGCAAATTACCAAATATATAGTATTATTAATAGTACTATTAAGTAGGAATAGTTACTTAAAATGATATATTTAAGTATAAATTATTAGTATTAGATAGGAATACTTCAAACTATACAAAACATGTGTAAATTATTTTACATAGGAATACTTGATTCCATAACTATGTGTAAATTATTACTACTAAATAGGAATACTTCAATCATGTAACTGTGCGCAAATTATTAGTATTAGATATGAATTCTTGAAACCATATAATTGTGAATAAGTTTATTAGATATGAAGACTTGATACTACATAAATGTGCAAATTACTAATATCAAATAGGAATACTTGATACCATAACACTGTGTACAAGAGAATAGTTACTATTATTGATTAAAAATATGAATAAAAATTCGACTTATAAACAACACCAGATAATCAGTAATTACATTTTTGCATTTTATCTTGGACGATTTGCACGGTCCTTTTTAACCAGAGAATGTTACAAGATTATAACGGTCGTACAATTAAGGAACACGAGTATTAATATATAGATATACTCGCAGGACCTGTGGATATACCACAGTATGATAATTTAATTATTACAACGTTTGATATGTTTACTTAAGTGCTATTGCAAATACTTCCGTGTGTAAAAAGTATAATAATCTTGATTTATCCTCAGAATTGCATAAGGTTATCATTGAGGTTTTAATTTATAGTCAAAATCATTAATACATATAATAAATGGAAGCGCGTGGTGTAATGGTTAAAGACATGGAAAATGGACTCGTCACCCCGAGTTCAAATCCTGGATGTGATAATTTGTATTTCACTTAGCGCTAATACCATTGGGAAAGGTATAAATCCTACTCTCCCTCCAGCTATGGATAAATAGTAGGACAGACTGGGTTCTTTAACCTTGGTTAGGCAACTAGGAGAAGGAAAATTTTGAATTCAAACCTGTTGAACTCCGCTAAAGAAATTGACCTTGTGTCACATCCTGCTCGTGCGGAGGGGTTGGTGAAAATAAATACATAGAATAAATTCCTTTAACGATGTCGATGTGAAAATGAAGTAGATTTGCCTCAAAGCAGCCCAGGTTATTATGTGTATAAAATCCTGCAATGTGTTTTATATATCACTTAGAAATAAAGGTTTACATAATATATGGTGTGATTAATTTGCATACTGATTTTAGCAAAATCAGGGTTAATATCTATTAATAATGGAGATTCGCTTCCGGTTTTTGTCTGTAACAAAAACTACGTCACTGCCTACGTCACACTACCCAAAATCGTCATAACATGGAATAAATACACTCAAAATTTGAACATGCAACATTAGACAGTCCTCATTGTTTTTTAAACAAGTTTTAATAAATACATGACTGGTATTATATATCTATATATAGTTTGTTTTATTTTAATACATATTTAAAGTTTACATTCCAAAGTTTTTTAATCCTTTAATGAATTTGATGATTTTACTTACTTAGGGTACAAACTCGCTGACATTGAATTTTTAACTCCCTCCCCTCAGGCAATATGTTTCAAAAATCTATTTTTACATCGCCTGGAGGGTGTTTTTTTTATTTTGCTAGTATAATTAACCATTCTTTCTTAATATGATGATCGTTATTTACTAAATTCAATATTGTAACTTAAAAAAAAACCCTGCTTAGTATTGTCTTCATCTCAAATTCCTCCAATGGGAAAATAGACTGAAAATTATATTACAGGGGGTAGGGTCACCGTGACGTAGTGGATAACGTGTTGGACATCGTGGTTAGCGAGTTTCAACTCCAGACGCGCTATTACATTCACTTTACATGAGAAAAGTATGAAGCATCTCATACTCCCACCTATGGGTTTTAATAGTATCACTACTGTTCTTCTACAAGGATGTCTTTGAGGGTTGATATACTATTAAACAAACCAACCAAACCTTATCTTACATAAGTCAGTATAAGAGAAATAATAATGGGATTTCTCATATTATTTATGAAAGAAAAATGTGGCCCGACGTATTTTTATTAGGATATACTTGCCATTGGTCAACAAAAACTTATATCTATATTCCATTGGTCGTGTTATATACTCATAAATACCTACATCATACGACGGTTATATAATAGAGAGAGACAGTTAGATTAGAGATGATAAAAGTTGATAGGCGGTTCCTGCTAACTCGTCTTGGTCGTCGGCCATTTTCTCTGTTGATCTGTTGAGCTTCTTTTAAGACGTGGTTGTTTCTTGATCAAGTTTTATTTACCCTGTCCATGATTCCGCCGCGGGTGAGTTGCAAACCCTAAGAGAGAATCTCTCTCACAGGGTGCCGGCTTGCTTCTGACTAACTAAACTAAAACTTATTTTTATAACGCCCAATCGCGCGCCTTCAGGGGTCAAGGTTATTAACCGTCACCGGGTAATTTTCTATGGACCCCATCATTTTAAGTCTACGGACCCTATTCAAAATTCTAACTACAGATACTTTCATAATTTATGGCTGCCCATAAATTATGTAACAGTTGATGCAAATATCTACTCTATTGTCCTCATGGCAAGTCACAATACTTTTTTATCTTATATGTGCTAGAAAGCGATTGCTGAGGGTCTTGGTGTCCTGGTCACGGCGTTAAACTCTATCTGATGGTGAATTTCCAATTCCGGAGCTCTGGGGAATGTGGAGTACTCCTTCATCACCATTACTCTCAGGTCAGTGTAGTACCCGTTAGTGTCCCATTTTTGGGTTAAATAGAAAAGAATGAGATTAAAAAATGTGTTTAAAAATTGAGTTTAAACAAATTGAGTACCCATCAAGAATGAAAAAAACAAAATATTTTCGGCATAAAATAACCCAATAAGGGTTGACAGGCCGTAAAATTCAACTAACCAAAAATATTTACTAAGCTTATCTTAGGTTGACACCTGGCCAAATCAGCACTGGGAGATTGTGTTGTGTTCACACACATGAGAGACAGTCCAAAAATAAAAGCTATTTTGTTTTATTGTCTCACGATGTTACAAGTGTCAGTCTGGCAAAATGGCATCTGACATGAAATCAAGGGTGTATTATTGAATTGTTCTATGCAAAAATTCATTTATTAATATTCATCGACCCTTAATTAACGTTTATGAAAACCAAACAGAGTGTGTGAACCAGTTAAGTTAGTAGTTGGAGTGGCCTATTGTAGGTATAAGCTGGAGAGCGAGGTAGTCTATCTCCTTTTCGTAATCGCTAAACCAGGGAGATTTTTTTATCTAGGTCGAGCACCACACTACCATCAGCTTCTCATGTTACCGCACAGATCAGATAACCGAATCTGTGATACTTATGCGCCGAGTGGGCGGGGACCAGTATCAAACCCGGAACCTTGCGATTCCTGGGTGAATGCTCTACCGACTCAACTAAAAAGCCCCCTAATACTGTGAGCACAGTTAGGCAGTGGTTTCAGCAGTAGAGCAATATAAAGGACAACCCTGTTCAACACAGCTGTGAAACCATAAAACAAAGAGTGACTCGGTTTTATGAAATACCGATAGAAAGGAGAATATTTTCCTAGCAACAATACTATCATTGCTACCCGTAAAAAAAGATTAATAAAAAAAAAACCGCCCTGTCGGCTGGGGCGTTAGAATGCACCGACTGCACTTCTGCAGAGGGGTAAGACATGCAATATTCCACTTTGGCCCTATCTTGGGCTAGACGGGCGGTCGAAGAGGTCCCCTCCGATCGATCGGCTGGTCACGTCAAGCCCTAGTACCTATATGATTTTCCCAACCCTATTGCCCTTATGGCAAGCCCCAATCCCTTTTTATCATATGGGTGCTAGAAGGCGGTGGCTGCGGGTCTACATGTCCTGGGAATGACGTTAAACTCTATCTGATGTTGAGGTTCCAGTTTTGGAGGTCTGGGTAATGTGAAGCACCCCTTCATCACCATTGCTCCATGGTCCACTCTGACCCGGAGTGGTAGTACCTGTTAGGGTCCCATCTATGGGTTAAATAGAAAAATGTATTTATAAACAAAATTGTATTATTTACTAAGAATTGATTTATTTCAAAACTTTATCTGCATTAAATGACCCACTGAGGTTGATATGCCGTAAAACAAAGCAAACAAACAAACAAACAAACAAACAAACAAACAAACAAAAAAAACAAAAAAAACAAGAGCACTTTCGTTGGTGCCATGTGAACTGTTTATTGCTGTTGAAAATATTAGTTACTTATTGACATACAGTTGAAAGTCCGATTACTTATTAATTAATACACCTCTGATTTCATGTCAGATGCCATTTTGCCAGACTGACACTCCGATACCATCTGTAACATCGTGAGAAAATAAAAAAAGGCCGATTACTTATTGACATACAGTTGAAAGTCCGATTAACGTGGGAAGCCACGTACAAACCGAAACTGAGGCGATGGCCAGTGTAAAAAATTGCGTGTATCCAAAAAATTTGAAAATAGTATTTGTATTATTTGTCTGTATTTTATAGATGTGAATAATTTTGGTTTTTCGAACTATTGTCCTCAACTTTATTGTGGTAGTTATTAACGCAACGTGTCGACCGCTGTATCATCCGGCCTTTTACTGTGTATCCGAGTATAGTGATAATTTCCCAGGTTGTATGCCACTATACTCATATGAACTGGAAACACACGAGGAAGACTGGAGGATACAGCGACCAAAACGTTGTGTTAATAACTACTACAATATGAGACAATAGTTCAAAAAATCAAAATTAGTATTTTGTAGCTGAAAACTTGCTCTGTCGAAGTGTATTATCATGCTCTCTGTTTTATTGTAGTTTCCATCGAAATAAATTAGAGGTTTTATCTTTGGAAGGCAACTCCCATGTTTCTGTGTGTGGATATATATAGTGTATTTCATAGCATAAAGGTGATGCCCCCGACATTAAATAATAGGTTGCTACAGAAACGGAATCGGATTTTATGTACAAACATATATACTATCAGGGGAGTCAAAGTTTAGGTATGTATGAAAAATTGTGATATTGTGAAAAGTAGCTAGTATCTATTACTTAAGCATATCATTTATCATCTAGAGGTATTTGCCTCTCATCCCACTTATCAGGGCGTGACACAAGGACATTTTTACATGGGCCCACGAACAAGCCGAAGCTCATGGGTGGTAGACAAAAAATGCGTTGATCCCGTCTGCATACCCCCCAAAGAGGGCGCCTGAGGCACTGGGCAATAAGACTAGCTCTTGATACAATATAAATAATTCATTTATATATCTAATACAATTAATTTATATATATCTCGAATCGAACTCACTAACAATGGTTTGCTAATATAGCTTGCAAACCATTACGCCACATGAGGTGCTCAATGTACACACATAGTTATTTACTAGGCTTAGATTAGATATGGTACAAGGCCAGAAGTATAGGGCGCCCAGAGAGAATCGAACTCACTAACAATGGTTTCCTAATATAGCTTGCAAACCATTACGCCACATGAGGTGCTCAATGTACACACATAGTTATTTACTAGGCTTAGATTAGATATGGTACAAGGCCAGAAGTATAGGGCGCCAGAGAGAATCGAACTCACTAACAATGGTTTCCTAATATAGCTTGCAAACCATTACGCCACATGAGGTGCTCACTAGGCTCAAGGCAGAAGTATAGGGCGCCCAGAGAGAATCGAACTCACTAACAATAGTCTGATAATCTACCTCGCTAAACATTAGGCCACGTGAGTTGCCCAAGTTACATACATATATAAACTAATTAATTAGTCATACTATTGGAGAACAACGCGTTGTTTCTATCATTTATATTCCTGTACAAAACGTAATAAAACTTTACCGGATTTTCAATGTTGTTAATTGATTAATTAATTCATAACACATATGTTTCTGGAAGTAGATATATATCGTGTTTTTCGTTGCTTAATTGTGAGGCCTTCCGACATCAAAATAATAATAGACTTCTACAGAAACGGAATCAGATCTTATGTACACACACACACATATATTCTACTGTAATTAATTGACTGCAAGAAGCAAGATCCAAGTACTCTCTTTTTATATACGTTTGTCCGTACGCACGCGTGTATGTGTGTGCGCACGTTTGTGTATGTGCACGTTTGTGTGTTTGTGTTTAGTGAGTGTTTGTGAGTGTTTGCGTGTGCGTGTATTTGTGTGTTTGTGTGTGTGTGTGTGTGTGTGAGAGTGTAACACGGATCGTTCAGCGCTAGAATCTTATATCCACCATTACAAGGCAAATTATGAATGTTACGGACACTCGAACGTTGTTTAGTAGAAATCTTAAACTCTTCATGCTGATGGATAGCATCGATGCCTTTATCGAAAAGTCACCTGCAAACACACGAAATGGGCGATAGGCAAAGCTGAGACGACGACGACGACGGACGTTCCCTTGAAGTATTCATCTCAACTGTGTTGGCCAGGTCCGAGGGCAGGCCGGTGTGGGTCTGACCGCTCTCTTGCCAAAGGCATCATGACTATTAGGCTCGTTTATGGCTACTTGATACTTTAATGCACCCGGAAAAGTGCCGGTAATTCTCTCCGGCCATAAGCTCTAAGAGCAGCTGGACACTAGGAAGATTCTCGGAAACAAAGGTTGGCAAGGAGGGAAGAAGAGGTGGTTGCATGTATAGCAACGAAAGGAAAATAAAAAGAGAGAGAGAGAGAGACAGAGAGAGAGAGAGAGAGAGAGAGAGAGAGAGGGGGGAGAGGGGGAGAGAGTGAGAGAGTTTGTGTATATGTGTAAGGGAGAAAAATACAAGAATGTAGAACAAATCTATCATGAACTCGAAAATAAGGAAGAAAATAAAAGAATGATAGTTATGGTGTGCTTGTAAGTAAAGTACTAAGAAAGATTAAAATGTAATAAAGGACAGAGACAGAGAGAGAGAGAGAGAGAGAGAGACAGAGACAGAGACAGAGACAGAGACAGAGAGAGAGTTTGTGTGCGTGTGTTTTTCTGTATATTTGTGTGATGGAAAAAAATATATGGTTGTAGAACAAACCTATCTATCTATTTATTATCTATCATAAAAATGAAAATAAGGGAGAAAAATAAGAGAATGATAATTTTAGTGTGCTCGTAAGAAAAATACTAAGATTAAAAATAATAAAGTAAAGAGAGGGGGAGGGAGAGAGAGGAAGAGGGGGGCGTACGACACAAGGTCTTTTCTTAAGCTTCATCCCTGATTTGAACTCGGTTACGACAATGAGTTACGCTAAAGTGATGATTCATAAGCACAACTTCGTTTGGGGCACGTAGTGGGAAACGTACTCATTAAAAATGGTTTGCAAGCCGAGCTTGTTAACCATTACATACCAACAAGGTAACGGAGATTAGTTTTGACACAAGTATTAAACATTTAGAGAAGATAAAAATCACAATTCAGTTGTAGTTGATCTGCGGGATTAGTTTGCTAATCCTTAAACCACGACGAGTTTCTCAGGGAATAAGGAGCCCTGTCGTACATACCCCGACTGCACTCCCGCAGAGGAATAAGACTCCCCCCACAATGGGTCCACCTGCTGGCCGTGGGTGGTGAACCGTGATGCTTAAGGATGGAACTCTGGTGGCTGAGCAGTCAATGACATTAAACACTTCCCTTTGGTCCTTCCTTAGGTTGGAGAGTGTGTACCCATCAAGAATAAATAAAACAAAACGTCTCCGACATAAAATAACCCAACGGTGTTAACATGCCAAAAAACCAACCAACCAACCAATCTGCATATTACCTATTTTAACTGTTATTTGAGAGGGAAAGGAAGAAGAAAAGAAAAAAATTGATTAACTCAGTTCCAGGGCTCTTTTCCCAACTGCGCTCACTGATAAGGGCTGGGTTTTATTGACCTGTGTCTGAGGCGTTCTGAAAGAGGAATGCCGGCGGAACTGAACCATTTCTGGAACCGTCATTCCTCCCATCGAGAGACGTGCTTCCTCCATTGGCCCCACTTTAAAGTCCCGTGGTCTTACATCACAGCACTAAAAGAGTTGGTTAAATCCAATAAATCATCGCTAATCAAAATCTTTAATTTTAATGTGTTAAATTCCTGAGACCTGACTTTAATGCAATAGTTCTATTAGAAATGTCTTTGAAATAAAAAGAAATATCTATATATCAATACTTAAAAGTACGACCGTTATCATCTGCACAACCTTCTGGTAAAAATGAGACCGTTCAAACCGTACAAGATGAAATGCAAAATGCAAATCCTGATTATCTGGTGTTACTTATCTGCCGAATTCTTATTTCCTGTGAATGTGAATGTCGTCACCTCAGCTAAATAATGAACAAATTTATTATAAAGAAAGGGAAGAAAAGAAAATGCTACACAGAAAAAAAGTATAATGAGAAAGAAAGAAAGAGAATTGGGAAAGATACAGAGAGGGAGTGAGCTCGCGGAAGTGATAACGCTAAAGTGTTTCAATCGAACATAAAAAAATACGAAAAGAAGAAAGGAAGAAAGAAAGAAAAAGTGAGAGTTAAATCAAGATTATTATACTTTTTACATATTGAACTATTTGACAATAGCTCTTAAGTAAACATATCAAACGTTGTAATGATTAAATTATCATATTGTAGTATATCCACGTTCCTTAATTAGATAATTATTTGGTGTGTAAAAAGGTTTACAGCATTAATTTTTCAAAACGAGAGACTAGTGTTTAACTGAGTTTGCTGAAAGCTTATCCAGATGGTCTCAATAATAGCAGTTGTGCTTTTCTAATAAAAAATATTCCCATATAAATATCAACAGTTTTTTTAATCAACAGCGGGAGATTCCAAGAATGTGTTGATAGGGATGGTGAACATGTGGAAATGATATCATAAAAGCTTTCC
The DNA here is from genome assembly GCA_023376005.1 of Doryteuthis pealeii. Classification (NCBI taxonomy): domain Eukaryota; kingdom Metazoa; phylum Mollusca; class Cephalopoda; order Myopsida; family Loliginidae; genus Doryteuthis; species Doryteuthis pealeii. Next base: position 9,718,963 of record CM042144.1, read on the forward strand.
CTTAAGGGTGAAAACAATTCGTTTTTAAACAATGTATTTTAATCCAGAAAATGTACAGAATATACATAAGCCAATAATAAGTGGCATTTAAATCTACTGTCCTGTCTGTCTGTCTGTCTTGTCTCTGTGTCTGTCTCTGTCTCTCTCTCTCTCTCTCTCTCTATATATATATATATATATATACATCATCATCATCATCATTATGTCGCGCTTACAGCACGGATATCCATGACAATCTCTCGCCAACCCTCCCTATCACTCATTGCACCTGGGAGGTCCTCTCCTGAGCATATAGCATCCTCGCATAGCTGGTCAATGTAGGTCCTTGCTGGGCGCCCCACACTTGCATGTCCATGTGTTGGCTTCCACAGGAAAACGTCGCTTATGAGCTCGTCCTTGCTTCTCCAGCAGTGTCCTGCATATATATATATACACGCTCAAATCTGCCTATCTACTTATAATTTATCATTTTTATATTTCCCACTATGCATCTCAGTTTGATCATATCCATCTATCTATCTCAGTCTGTTCATATCTATCTATTTATCTATCTACGTCTGTCCATTAAGTCTCTCAATCTACGTCTATCTATTTGAGTCTGTTCTTATCAATTTATCTATCTATCTGATGTCAATTCTCTTTTGTGATTCTGGTAATAAATAGGTAACAGAAGTCGATAATGTATTATCATTGGTGTAAACGGCCAGACCCATAAATGGCCATCGCTTACGGCGGAGAACTGACAACCGAGACAAAAGATTAAAGACGGCCAATGCTTTCTCTTTCTCTCTCTCTCTCTGTTAGTGTCTATGTTATTAAGTTAAATACTCATGTAACGGACTCAGAATATTAATATGTCGCCCTAAAATTATTCTTGCGTGAGTGCGTGGGCATGCGTCTTTATATGCCTGTGTATCTGTCAGTTCTTTCTGAAGCTTTTTTTATTGGCTTATATGGTTTATATATATATATATATATATATATATATATATATATATATATATATATATATATATATATATATATAAACAACGACCGAAAATTTTACAATAGCCTAATGACAGTTTGTTGAGTTTTTCTTTCTTTTGAAAAGTATTGATATTGTTCTGTATATAATTAATTTATTAATTATCTTACATTCAGCTCCCTTAGGGGTTTGAAATAATCCTGGTATGAATCTATTGGTGTGCATCTGCATGGGCATGCATTGTGGATATACGGAGGATATAGATGAACCCAATTAGAAACCCCCAACTTACCTGTATAATGAATACTTTTATCTATCTATCTATCTCTATATATATATATATATATATATATATATATATATATATATATAAGAGAGTGAGAGAGAGAGAGAGAGAGAGAGAGAGAGAGAGAGAGAGAGAGTTTGTTTACCTGCAGAAATACGAAATTTAAAATCAGGCAGGCAGAATAGTTCTCTCTGTACGCACCACAGTCTTCCAGCCCCCTTAGCAGCTAAGGGTTCATGAACTTGTAATCTACACGATATATATATATATATATATATATATATATATATATATATACTTAATAACTCACCCTCTCTCTCTCTCTCTCTCTCTCTCTCTCTATATATATATATATATATATATATATATATATATATATATACATTTCAGTATATATATATATATATATATATATATATATATATATATATATATATAAAAACCTCGTTATATGCGGTAAATAGGATCCATGACAACCTTAGAATATGGAAGCAGCGAGATAACGGCGAAATATACTTCCCATGAATGTATAAATATTTTCGCCAGGAAATCGACACTTTATTGTCAAAACTTTACAGTTTCTCTTTGACATATTAGCATTATCTGTATGATTAACTCCTCTTACAATTTGGTGTCACCATTAATAAAATGCACTTGTAGATTGTTCGGTTGGTGAAGTAAAGTAAAGTTGGCGGAGTGGCCTATTGTCGGTATCAGCCGGACAGCAAGAGAATCTATCCCCTTTTCGCTAAAGCTAGACATATTTTTTGCTGAGGTGAAGCGCCACAACTACCATCAGCACCCCCTGTTACCTAATCTGTGCTACTCATGAGCTGAGTTGACGGAGACCGGTATCGAACCCAGAACCTTGCAGTTCTTATGTGGTATATATATTTAAATTTCTTACTCTTAGATATTTAGTTATTACTTGCATTTAGTCTATATATCTCTCTCTCTCTCTCTCTCTCTCTATATATATATATATATATATATATATATATATATATATATTCCCTTAATCTTTGTAAGAAAATTTGAAAACAAATATCAAGATGTTATTGTCCGTCATATTCAATAAGATTATATATATATATATATATATATATATATATATATATATATATAGTGTATGTGTGTGTGTGTGTGTGTGTGTGTGGCACTGATTATTAGCAAATAGTAAAATATCAGTTTCACTGTCTTCCCCTTTTATAATACTTATAATGTCATTTTTATCCCATTTATCCCTCGTTTTTTTCTTCTTCTTCTCTTTACCAATTTTTGTAATGTTAGCGGATGAGATTTTGCTGATCGTAGTTCAGATCGTCACCATCAACATTATGCTAATGTATAAATGAATAGAATTAACAGCAAGAAGCTTCAGTCTTAGATTTCAATATTCACTTAATGCGTCGGAAAGGAGTAAGATTACGACGGACGATCATGACGGGAATGGTGGTCGTCGATGTAAGAATAGGACGGCACTGATGATGGAGGAAAAATAGTGGCTGTTAGGGTTGCACAGTGAACACGAAGGAAAAGGGTGAAAAAAAACAAACAAACAAAGAAGAAACTGGCCAATCCCCTCTTCCGTTTGTTAAATTCTGTTGTAAATGTATCCATCGGGAATATTATTTTCTCACCTTTAGACCAAACATTATCGGGTCTTATTTACCCATATGACATGGAGCATCATTGTTGAAGTATAAAAAAGGTGTATATTCAAAGTCTCATCATCAGCAGAAATGATGTGTATTTTAACGATTTCGTCTTCCTCACCGAGTCTCAGTAAATAAATGGAAAGAGTAGCTCTGGAAATGTTTCCTTACACTATGACCAAAGATCACACATCTTTGGATGCCGGCCATTTAATCGAGGATCTTTTCCAGGAAATCTCTTAACCAAGAGACTTCAAAACTTCTTGCAATGATGACGCACTTTTAAAATGAAAATATTTCTGTGAAACGTTACTCAAATCTTGTTATAAGTTTAGGTTCAGGCTTGTTTAATGGCATATCAACTCTTTATGGATTATTCAATGCCAAAATTAAATTAATATCTAAATGTATATTACAACATACATTTAGATATTAATTTAAATGTATATTACAATATATATATATATATATATATATATAATATATATATATATATATATATATATAAAATGTTGTTCTGGTTCCAACGGGAGAAAATGTAATATTTTATAAAAAAAAGAAGAAGGTCCGCAAAATGTATCGTTCTCGAAAAAAATGTTTTATTCTTTTTATTTTTGAAAAATAAAAAGAATAAAACATTTTTTCTGAGAACGATACATTTTGCGGACCTTCTTCTTTATATATATATATATATATATATATATATATATATATATATATATATATACTCGTGTTCCTTAATGGTACGATCGTTATCATCTTGCAACACCCTGGGGTTAAAAAGGAAAACGTCCAAATTGTTCAAGGCGAAATACAAAAAATTTAATTAATGATTATCTGGTGTTGCTTATCCGCCGAATTCTTATTTCTTATGCGTTTTCACCTCAGCTAAATAATGAACCATTGCGTTTTTATTATAAAGAAGGAACTAAAGAAAAAATGCTACACAGAAAATATATAATAAGAAAGAAAGAAAGAGTAGCTGAAAGATAGAGAGGGGTGAGCGCGAGAAACGATAACGCTAATTTGTTTCAATCGAATATGGTGAAAAGAAGAAGGTAAGGAAGAAAGAAAAAGAGTGAGAAATTTAAATCAATATCATACATTTTATTACATAATAACCTATTTTACGGTAGTTCTTAAGTAAACATATCAAACGTTGTAATAATTAGATTATCATACTGTGATATATCAACAGGTCCGGCTAGACATAACTATATTTTCAGTGATCCATTGTATTTTATTTATTTGTCTATAATCATTTGCTTGCAAATATTTATGATAGAAAGTATTCCTATGTAATACAAAAAAATTGCACATAGCTGTATGGATTCAAAGTATTTTTTTCTCATATCAATAATTTGCACACAGTTCTATGGTTTCAAATCCTCCAATCTTATACAAATAATTTTAACATAATTATGAGTTAAAGCAAATATTTCTATTTGATAATAATCATTTGTTTGCACACGTTTCAAGTAACTAATAGTCTTTAGTAAACAATTATAGCTTCAAGTCACTTTTATGAACACAAATGATTTGCACACAATTATATGGTATTAAGGTATTCCTATCTTATACAAACAATTTGAAAACATCTATTTGACCCATGGGATCTTATATGTAATACCACCCATGGGCCTGGGAGTAATGATTAGAAAGGTACACACACCCAAAGCTCCAGAAGACAAACCTCAACACTTTATGTAGTTTAGTGCCATACCTAGAACAATTCCTTTTTGGGTTGGATGGAGTGCAGGTCTTACAACTCAGCAGGATATACATTCAACGTATTCTAAGCCCCACCGACAGAGAGGACTTACGTTTTCTTAGATAAAATAAATATATAATTCAAAATATTATTAATGTTATTCAATTATAACGGACATTATTAGGTATTATTTATTATTATAATATCGGAATGATTTTCAAATGATTTTAGTATATGAATGCATTGCAATGATTCTACTAGAGGAAAACATTTTAAATGATTTTAGGATATAAAAGCATTGTAAATTATTGCACTGTAAAAATCCATTGGATATAATCTTTGTACACACCTATCTATCTATACTATTCCATATAAATAAATACAGAAATAATTCAGTGAAGAATTTAATTATGTCTGAACTATACTAAGACGTTTTAAGTGTTTCGTACCAACTAAAGATAATTGCAGAAATTCATATTGGTGAGCATTGGTATTCTGATTGACCTGAAGCTGCACGGTCTCATACGTAACAAAGATGACCATACTGTGTGTTGTGACGCGTTCATTTCTCAATCTACATTCCCGTAAACAATTCTATAAATCCAAACAGTGAACGTTCTTTTATTATGGAAAGTTGTTTTTATTTTACGGCATATCAACACCTTTTGGGTCATTTAATATCAAATCAAGTCATTTTGATAAACAACGAACTCAGGGTGCTTACAGTACCTGTTATTACTTCAGTGATCACCCAATTAAATATTAAACACACTCATCGCTGCTTAACTGCGGTGATATGGTGGGAAAGCACTTTCAGCATTACTTCACCGTAATTTTATGGAAATGTTTTAGCTGAATTATGGGGTGTGTTTTCAGAAACTAAAAGAATAGACTTTGATGACTGAATAATGATGCCACGGATTATTATGAATAAAGGTTTCTGTAAAGTATATGCAAGTAACTTTTGCATCAACCTCTTTTGTTTGAAATGCCACTAACGGCATTGGATGCGTGCCTGCAATCGAAACACTCTCAGATATAAAATACATATATATATATATATATATTATTATATATATATATATTATATATATATATATATATATTCATATCAAAGTATCTAAAGAGAATATACATATCAGACAGAGATATCCTTATTTTATCATTTTTTTGTTTTGCCCGGTCTAATCTGACTGACCCCCCCCCCAAAAAAACAACAAAAAACACTTTGTCTTTTTGATCCCGCTCGAGACGCTATAAACAGGACTTACCATTCCAAAAACCTGAATATCTAGACATATTACTCATAGTTTTGGAACGGTACCCCATCACTGGCTACTGGCCAAATGTCCAGCCGAGATGTCCAGTCTGGCGTTTAAGATGTCTTTCATCTTGTCCCAAACACCGTTGACATTTCACAAAAGCAAGCCGCATCTTGATTATAGGTAAAAACGGAAAATAATTGACACGATATAGATGGGGGTGCGTATGAGAAAAATCGCTTGAAGCTATGCTCAGATAAGCTTTTTTCTGTTATAATAAGTAGCCTTTGAAAAACATAAGAATGAAGGTACATAAAAAATATAAAGATCTAATAGCGATTGGAATATAATATAAGGCCTATGAGGTCTGTGATTTTGGTAGTCGGTGTGGATTTAAAAAGGTGGGGGTCTGTACATATATCAATTTAATAGGAAAAGCTTGAAGCATGAATCGAGAGGTTTCACCCACACGTTGGGTTGGGCCGACACTTTTTTTAAGGGGTATAAGAATAAGGAAAAAATAGATGAAGAAGTGAAAGAGAAACGCCAGTTAATACGAAGGACAAGGAAATGAAAGAAAAAGAAAGAAAGAGGAACAGTAAAGGAACAAAGAATAAGATGACAAATATAGAGAAGATAAAAAGATAGCAGGGCCTGTGGATATACCACAGTATGATAATTTAATTATTACAACGTTTGATATTAAGAGCTATTGCAAATACTTCAACATGTAACGAGTATAAAAATCTTGATTTAATTTTCGTTCACCTTTTTCTTTTTTTCCTTCCTTTCTTCATGTTCAATGGAAACAGATTAGCGTTATTGCTTCCGCTCGCTTACCACCTCTCTCTCTGTCTTTCATTATTATATATTTCTGTGTAGCATGTTTTTTCTTCCCTTTCTTTATAATAAGAACGGAATGGCCAATCATTTAGCCTAGGTGATGACATTCATAAGAAATAAGAATTTGGCGTATAAGCAACACCAGATAATCAGGATTTACATTTCGGTCGTACTTTAAAGGGACACGAGTATTAATATATAGATAATTTGATATAGTTTTTTAAAGGTATATTTTATGAAGAGGATTTTTTTTACATGGGTTTGTATAGTTTGACAGTGTATAGCAGGAATGAACTGTCACATTAAGTAATGGGAGATTCTTAGGGAAGCACTAAACTATACAACTTACCTCCTCCAATAGTATAAAAGAGCCTGGCCTTTTCGAGGCCGTAGAACTCTGATTCACGCTGAATGCTGGAAAGTATCTTAATGTAAATACTACTCTTAATACTACTTCGTTGTTTTGACATTCTAAAGTCAATGATTTTTAAGAATATTCACTTGTAAGACACTAATTAATCGATTAATTAATTAGTAAGTAATTATTTATAATTTGATTTTGTATTGTTATCAGATTAAAATAATTTAAAAGATCAAAATCGGTTTATGTTTTTCGAGGGAGGCTATATACTTAAGTTATGAATATCAGCTTTAATATCATGAATGTTTCACTGGCTTTATGCGGTATACTTAAAAAAAAAACGAACTTGACAAATCTTGCAAGGCTTTTCAAAAATAATGTCTACCTTTGTTCAATTCCTTTACAGGTTTTCCATATTGGATTGCGTATTTTACTAAATGCATAAACAACACAGAGGAAACCTCAAATTCTGTCTTCAGTGCAACCAACAAAAGCAGCCCCTCATATTCATCTATTTATCCAGTTTGTAGAGCGGATTAAAGACAGTAGATTTCTTTTCGATAAATATCGTTTAAAAACGGATTATTTCGGCGTATTTAGATAAGAGATTTGGCATGTTTTGCAAAATACGTATAATTCGCAGAATTAAATGTAACTTATAAGGTATATAATCGGATAGTAAAGAAAATTCGTCGCTGGAATGTATTCTATTACAAAAAGTAATATTATATCATTAGAATTATCGATTTCATAGGAAATACATGCACAAAATATAAATTCTTTTCTTGTACCAAGATTCTTTAAACAAAAGATTTACCGTGTAATTCCTGTCCACATTATCTTAGAATAAAACAAATACTAAAATATTATGATTTTTTTTATTATTAATAAAAAATAATAGTATGATATAAAAAGATGGAAAAACCAAAATTTGTAGATAAGAGTGAAAAGTTACACTAATTTTTGAATGACATATGAAAGGCTACCCGCCAATCGAGATTTATGAGTTGGCAGTCTTGACTAAGGGTTGGAAGGGAACAGACGCAGGATGAGTGTCCGTTATCTAAGGCATTTTTAATTGGGATAAAATAAAGGAACTCGGGAAAAAAAGAATGTCTTGTGTTTGTACTTAAAAAACTATCTACATCACAAAACTATATATCCCCAAGAGATTCCTAGTAATTTCGAGGCTAAAACAAAAAAAACGCGAAAATACCATCCAGCCCAGTAACAGATCCAACAATAAACACAGACAGACCCCAAACGGATCCAGCCAAGGGAATAGTTGAACAGTAAGAAGATAAGTATAGAATTATTACTATCGCAACCAAAAACTCGTTTCGTTATGGAGTCCGCTAAGCAAAAATAGAAAGATTCAAATAATCTACATTAGAAAAAACCAAAACAACTGCTACTAGTGTATCTGTGTCTACACGAGTTTTCACACCAACAACAACCACCCTGCAGAATAATCATACTAAGTTCCAATTACCGTCGAATTGGTAAAACAAAGCAACAAGGCACCGTAACTTAGTACGGATCTAACCTTGTTGCAATCCTGCCCACAGCGCCATGTTGAAGTCAGTCAGTCAGTATAATGTTGGTTTGGACAACAGCAACTGGCTAAGCACAACTGAACTAGTGCCCAAAACAGCTGGTACTTATGGAACTCAAGAATAGTCCATTCATGTATTGGGTGATTACTTTTCCTTGAGTCTTGATTGGCTGCTTGGTTGTTGAAAGGGTCATGAATATGCCGACTGTATGCTCCGCAGAAGGGTAAGAACGGATCCATTATAAAATTCAATCATTGATAAATCAACTCTAAAAGTTTCATTAAAATCGGATAATTCCCTGATATTTGGTATATTTTTTCAATCAAGTGGGTTGATTTTCATTTTTTAAATACGTCTATAATTGTCATCTTCGTTGATACCTAGGTTTTGGGCTAGTATTAGGATTAAGGTTAAGCTACTTCGGGAGTTTTCGTAATCTAATGCTATTTATACGTAAAATGCATTTCTAATAATATTATCTCTTGCGCGCTATTCTGCATTTGTATCTTAGGTTTAGTGTTAGTCTACTTCGGTAGTTTCCGTAACCCAACGCTATTTATACGTAAAATGCGGTTCTAATAATATCTCTTGCGTGCTATTCTGCATTTGTACCATAAAATATATTAAAAATGATTACTAAACTATTAAACTTTGTTTTTTGATAAAGAAAAATATCTGCAAGTTTTGCCAGGCAAACATCAAAAAGAAAAAGAAAAAGAAAAAAAAAGAGAAAGAAAGAAAGAAAAAGAAAGCAAAAGAGAAAAATATTGCAACACACATGCATCCGCCCAAAGGCAAAAAAAGAAGAAATTCCGAGAAAGTCACGAAGATTAACTCTTTAGTCTGTAGCATTTGCCTCAAGGCAGGACTTAATGTGTCACAAGGCGCTAATAAAGATGTCGGAAAAAAGGTCAACAGGATATTTAGATGGCCTTTTCTTTTGCCAACGTTTCTCACGGTTCTTTCTGATTTTCTTTTGTTCCTTCACTTTTTGCCGGTCTTGCAAGAATTTCGCATAAAACCCTACCATAATCACTACCAAGTTCTAACCTATAGCTTCTTTCACTTTTATGGAGCTATTATTTACTAAGCTTTGCTTAGTCTCTGCCATACAGACATTATTTTGCTTTTGTATAGCTAAATGTAGCTTAGTCTGACACAGGGTCAACGTAACGGGGCATTTATTGAGGATCAAACACTACATTATATTTACGAGTTTAATTGATATATATATATATATATATATATATATATATATATATATATATACAGGATTTTAAAAAATAATGACATACTTTTATTGATCAGCAAATTTTTGATAGAGCGAGAGAGAAAAGGAAAAAACTTAAGGGCCCTTTCGACCGGTGCTTTGTCAAAAGTAACGACCGGTAGATGGTTTAAAAGTCACAATGTATATTTACCCATTTAATATACATAGTGACGTTTAAACGATCTACCGGTCGTTACTTTTGACAAAGCACCGGTCGAAAGGGCCCTTAATTTTTTCCTTTTCTCTTTCGCTCTATCAAAAATTTGCTGACCAATAAAAGTATGTCATTATTTTTAAAAATCCTATATAAATTCAGCTGTATCAAAAATCTGTTTATATATACATACACACACACACACACACATATATATATATATATATATATATATATATATATATATATATGTGTGTGTGTGTGTGTGTGTGTGTGTATAGGCAGTTAGTGTGTGTGTATATGAATGTCTGGATAAAACTACGAAAATAAAACAAGTAATGACAAAGTCGATATACATATACACATTACATACCAGCAGTTCCTTATTTATATATAAAAGTGGTGATTTCTTGTACATCTTTTAGCCATTATAGTCCAACGCCTCCTACTACAACAAGAATAGTGGTAACCATCAGTCAGTTTGGTTGGGAACAGCTGCTAAATCCTCCTCTTTACAGTCCAGATATTGTCAGTTCTGATTTTCACACTTGTTTGGCCGCCTCAAATAATTTCTGCGTGGAACAAATGTTCTCAAGCAAGAAGTTAAGAGTAAATGGTTAAAATCACAGTCTAAAGATTTCTTTGCTGAGAGAATACAAAAAGCTTGCCGGTGGGAAAATTTGTTTTAAAGAATGGAGATTATATTGAAAAATAAAGAAATCATTTTTCCTGAGTAAAATAAGAGTACTTATATTAAAAGATCCACTTTATTTGAATGACCCTCGAATAGCATAAGTAGTAACAATCTTTCTGTGTGGCGGGGTTGTTCAGTGGTAGAGTTTCGGCTTTGCATTCGGTAGTCGTTCCTTGATCATTTATTACAAAAAATTCAAAACTCCAAATCTTGTCACATGCAACAACTCCTCCCCCAAAACTACTCGTCTTAATGAGACCAGTGTTGTGTATGAATTCAAATGTGCCGTAGGAGATTGTCTCTCCAAAATGTATAACACGTATATTGGCCACACGACGACCACCTTATCACGCAGATTAACATTACACTTATCTGATTCCAGCTCCATTAATCAACACCTTAAAACACATTCATGCCCCCCTACCTACCGCAACATTCTAACCGAAAATACACGAACACTACATAAAGAAACAAACAAACAAAAACTTCAAATAATCGAAGCTTTATATATCAAACAAGAAACCTACCTTAAACAAAATAAACTTGGAAATAAGTCAACATATTCTCAAATGTTTATAATTTTCCGCCTATCCTCCTTCCATTATACTCCTCCCCTTCTCACAACTTGTGCCCTGCTCCCACATAAAATCACTACTGCAACGCTCGCTCGAACCACTACCATTCCTACAACCTCCTACTACCAATGGTTATTACCTCCCACTTCTAATTCCTTGCTATTACTCGTTCTCGTTAAAAACGAGATACGAAATCATACCATCGTTTCCTACCTGAGGATGGCAAATTGTATTGCCGAATGCGCTCGTTTTGAAACCTTTGGGGGGGGTGCTGTTATACCAGTTACACACCGACACCAGAAAGATAGCCCGAAAATTGGAACGGATCAACGAAAAGCTTGTCCGACAGGAATTGTCTGTACAGTTCAACAAAACTTGTATAAAAGAAAAAATGCTGCCAAAATACACTTATTTTAATATATATATATATATATATATATATTATATATATATATATATATATATGAGGAAAAATGAGTAAAGAAAAGAAAAGTAAATGGATAAAATGAATTTAATCGATCACTTACACATGTGTTTCGGTCAGTTTATGTGTGTGAAAATATTTCGCACACATACAAGAATCGACCTTCATCAGAGTGAATATTTATTTTTATGAAAAAATTCGTTGGGAAAAAACTGACCGAAACACATGTGTAAGTGATCGATTAAATTCATTTTATCCATTTACTTTTCTTTCTTTACTCATTTTTCCTCATATTGTCGGATTCAATTCCTTTTCCATTTTTACACACACACACACACACACACACACACACACACATATATATATATATATATATATATATATATATATAAGGTAAAAAGAAAATATCTTGTCTGGGAAGGAAAAAGAAAGAAAAAAAAATGAGTCACAATACTGACTTTGCTGGAAAATATAAAAATAAAACCGAATGAATTACAATAAAAAAATATTTAAGTGCTCAATACGTATATAGAGTCGGTCAACGAGCTGAATAAGAAACAGAAGCTTACTACCAATGCTTCACTGAAAAGAATCTCTTTCTATCTTAAAGAAATCTGTGATGACAGATATCATATGATATGATCCTCTTTCTCTCTCTCTCTCTCTCCCTCCCTCTCTCTCTCTCTCTCTCTCTCTCTCTCTCTCTCTCTCTCTGTATATATATATATATATATATATAATTCTACACACATAGACGCACAACATATACACTAACAAGCATATACATAGATATACTCGTTTATCTTATTTTACTGAAATCTGTCATTTTGAATTTAATCTGAATTAAGTTCTGTAAAATAGAATCTAACTATCTACACATTCACGCGCACATACATATATAGATTCATATCTAATATGAACTGCCTGTAAACTCGAAATGAAAGCCTATTCTACTCGCTGTTATGTTAAGCAAATAGAAGAAAAAGTAAGCACAGACAGAGAGAGAGAGAGAGAGAGAGAGAGAGAGAGAGAGAGAGAGAGAGAGAGAGAGAGAGAGAGAGAGAGACACCTATGTGAAGAAAGGAAGTGAATCCGACGGTATGTAGTATATTAGGAAAAATGAAAAAACACAGGTTTAAATGGGTTAAGTGGCGAGTTAATTGGCCGACGCTGCAGTGTTTCGATCTATTAATTAGATCATCTTCAGGGCGTTTGTTGGTATATGGAAGGTGATAATAAATTATTTATCACAGAATAACGAGAAAAGCGAGTGGTAGTTATGTGTTATTCAGTTTAAAATTTTTTTAAGTTTGAAAGAAGAACGGCTTTGAAATATGACGTCAAATATTCTATTTTACGGCGTTGGTATGTGATGGTGTATGTGTGTGTATTGAAAGGAAACATTGTGCATTTTTTTAGGTGTATATATACACGCGCATATACATACGTACATACACTCTTTTTCCATGTGTCCTGAGTATGTTGTTAAACTGCCTCTAATGGTGAAGTTCCAGTTTTTTCAGTTCTGGGGAGTGTGAAAGTACCCTTTCATCACTATTACTTCCAGGTCCACTTTGATCTAGAGTGGTAGTACCTGTTAGGGTCGGATCTATGAGTCAAATAAAAGAAATGAGTTTTAAAAAATTGAATACCCATCAAGCATAAATAAAACAAAATGTATTCGGCATAAAATAACCCAACAAGGGTTGACGTGGTATAAAATCCAACCAACCAACATTTTCCCATTAAGAGAAATCTTTCAATCTAGATTTAATTTGAACTAATTTCTCTGCAATAGATTCTATCTATCTATGCACGCATGCATACATATATACATACATATACAGGGTGTCCCCAAAAGATTGACTTGTTTACTAATATTGCAAATTCTCGCTCAAATGATCTCAAATCTATTAATAATGGAGATTCACTTCCGTTTTTTGTCTGTAACAAATTCTACGTCACTGCTTACGTCACACTACCTAAAATCGTCATAACATAGAATGAATACACTCAAAATTTGAGCATGCAATGTTAGACAGTCCTCATTGTTTTTTTTTAAACAAGCTTTGATAAATACCTACCTGGTATTATCTATCTATATATAGTTTGTTTTATTTTAATATCTATTTAAAGTTATCAGAACTTAGTTTCCATTTCAATTTTTAATTTTTTACTCCTTTAATAAATTCGTTTTATTCTTTACTCCTTTAATAAATTTGATGATTTTACTTTACTTATAATACAAACTCTCTGATATTAAATTTTCAACTCCCACCCCCTCAGGCAATATTTATTTTACGTCGCCCAGAGGGCGTTTTTTTATTTTTCTAGTTTTAATAAAGTGTGTAAAAACTAAGTTTAGGATTTTATTTAAAAAGTAGCAAATGAAAATGCATTTTGTGTGTTAGAATATTCTCGAACACAAATGAGTGTGAGGCTCCATGAAATTGGTTATAAATTCGACATCCTTCCGCGTATCCTCTTGAGATTTTCTTAACTAAATCTGTTATCCTTCAACCTGAAAACTATTTAATTCCCATTGCTTATGACTTGTAATTAGATAGATATTCAAATTTCAAATGATGTCATTTTTTTTCTGGACACCCTGTATTTTTATCAAATATGAACTAACTGTGAACAGAAAAATAAAAGCCTATTCTACTTGCTGTGATGTTAACCGTAAACACACAGACACTTTTACACACACGTACGTATGTACAGAAATCTGTAAAGCAATAGACTCTATCTGTCTAAATACCCACTAATACACACACACACACATACATACACTATATATATATATATATATATATATATATATATATATATATACACGTAAACACGTAATCATGCAACACGAGAATACAGTTAATAAACGCACACATTTAACCATTTATACCATTTCTATTATTAAAAAAAACTATTTCGCTTACCTGACGAATGCGTTAGCAGGAAACCATTGGTTGTAAATATTGTTCCCATGTAAATAAATAAAAGCTAAACCTTTTATTTGTTCATTCATATATATATATATATATATATATATATATATATATATATATATATATAGAGAGAGAGAGAGAGAGAGAGAGAGAGAGAGAGAGAGAGAGAGAGAGAGGGGACTGAGGGGGGAGATTTCTATCTCTATGAACTGACTGTGAACTCGAAAAAGAGCCTTTACTACTCGCTGTTATGTTAACCAAAGAAAAAGTAAACGGGTGTAATGTAATAGTATATTGAATTATCCTGAAGCCAATCTTCTATGAACTTGTCATTTAGATTCTATTTATCGGTACGGCCCTGAAAACTATGAGCTCATTAAGGAATTTTACTGGATAATGGGTTGACGCAATATGTTTTTGATGGAGCTATCTTTTACGACAATTAAATAACCTCCTTAAATATTCACTCGTTTGAACCGACCGATTTAAGTTCGTTTAATGCTTTATACATTCCAGCAAAACCCATTGAATCTACTGTTTTATACATTAAGTTTTACTTAGTTTAGCATAGAATTACAATTGTACGGTGCCCTCCGACTGCCGTTCATCGACCCTGAGGATTGAACTCACTGCCCTTTAATTTAATGTTTCGAAATATATATATATACATCCTCCCCCTTGATAATTTGATGTTGATAATGTGATGATAGTAAAATGGATAGATGAATAAAATAAAATAATAAAACAACAAAAACGGTCATCAAAAGTTTTCGGAAACTGGTATATCTATTTTTAAAACAATAACCACCTCTCCCTCTCCCCTCTCTCTCTCTCACCCCCACCACACACACGTGTACAACTAACTAGATTGGCTAACGATAACCGTGGATTACCAGGGTATGAAAATTTGACTAATAATCATTAATCTTCATACAATGACTGCTATTTACACAGTAGCATTGCAACCAACAAAGCCTTCATCAGATGATGAATCTGGGTTCAGGCATAGTTTCGGGACCGAAGCATCATTACCAGTAACCCAGAGCGCCCCAGCAGTATCTCACGATACCACCAGACTTTGTCGGTTTGATGTCACAATGTAGGACTGCCATATCCACGCTGATGCAGTTAGAGCTTTCTCCTTTTTTACGTATTTCCTCTTGTCTGGCGGAGAAAGTCCAAGTTTAGACAAAAATGCCAAGGTTGAGTTGACTATTACAACATTTGACATATTTACTTAAAAGTTATAGCAAAATAGTTCAATATGTAAAAGGTATAATAATCTCTGGCAAATTCTTTCTTTCTTTTCCTCTTAATATTTCCATTTTTCTAACTTTCTTTCTTATCAGCTATTTTTCTATTCCATTGAAACAGACGATAAGTGCTATTGCTTCCTATCTCTCGCCTTTCTTTCTTTCTTTCTTTCTTTCTTTCTATAATTGCTTTCTCTTACCCTATGGCGTTGTGCACATTCTTTTTCTTCCATTTCTTTACTCACAATTACAATGATGTAGTTCATTATTTATCTGAGGTGATTACAGGGCATAGCATTTGAACACATGCATTCATATCTTATGAATCAAAATGGAACGGTACATTGATTATATGAGGTGATGACAGGGCATATAACAGGTAGGTAGGTATAACCGTATTAATATATTAATCACTGAAAACTTCATAGCATAGTCGCACCTATGGTGTCGCCAATGACAATGGTCAAAAGTCCATGCACTTGGATTGAAACATTAGAAATTTCGGACAATTGTTAAAATACCTTCATTTACCGTTGCAAAATCTCACCTGTCACCAACAAAAAACAAACAAAACTCTACACAAAATCCTTTTCTGCTATATTTAATAAAATAAAAGAAAATATGCTGCCTAAACACACAACACACACACACACTCACACAAACACATATATATATATATATATAAGTCGTCGGGGGGGGGGCTAATGTAGGTATTAGCCAGTCAGCGAGAGAGTCTATCCCTTTTCAATAGCGCTAGACCAAGGAGATTGTGTTAGCATCTGAGGTGGAGCGCAACACCTACCATCAACTCCTTACTTTACCGCACAGATCCCTGTGCTACTCATACGCTGAGTTGGCGGGGACCGGTATCGAACTAGGAACCTTGTGGTTTCTAGCCGAACGCTCTACCGACTGAGCTAACCCGGCCCCTATGTGTGTGTGTGCGTGTGTGTGTGTGTGTGTGTGTGTGTTATATTTGTAGGCAAACAGTGCTCAATATCATTGATAGAGCATTTATATTTACGTTAAGGTAGCGCAGATATGGAGTCAACGGTGCTTGGTTACTGACTGTTTCTCGCCTATGCTATCCAGACCGAAACCTTTTTGATCTGAAGATACTGTCATTGGCCAGGTGTGGTCTCCATATCAACGCTAACTTAACTTAAATATATATACATATAATATACATATATATATATATATGTGTGTGTGTGTGTGGGTGGGTGGGTGTGCGTCTGTGTATACCTATGTATTTATTCATCAGTTAAAATCCTGTTTCTTGCTGGTAGGTGCTGATGGCCGAAGGGTTGGGGATTGATGAAAAATCAGTCGGGTTTCGCTCCCGGCTGGAGTTAGTCTGCTAAGTGTTGCCACACTGACCTGACCTGATACGTCGAAACATGGTATCTGTGGGTGATTATAACACACACACACACACACACACACACACACATATATATATATATATATATATATATATATATATATACTAAAGAAGGTATATTGTGAAAAAAAGGCCAATTTCCATTGAATAGTGTGTTCAATCCTCACTGTGTCATACTTGTGATCAAACTATTGCTATTGAGTTTGTACCCCACTGGGTGTCACATATTTCTGACCATGTGTATAGCTATGCAAATATCTCAGTAAATGACAACATTCTAAAAAGTAAAGTAAGTAAAGTTGGCGGAGTGGCCTATTGTATTAGCCGGATGGCGGAGGGGTCTATCCTCTTTTCGCTAGCACTAGACCAAGGAGATTAATTTGCTGAAGTTAAATGCCACACATACCGTCAGCTCCCCACTTTACCGTACAGATGAGACTACCCAATCTGTGCTACTCATACTCTGAGTTGGCGGGGACTGGTATCGAACCAGGAACCTTGCAATTACCTAGGCGGGTGCTCTACCGACTAAACCGGCCCCTTACATCCTATTATAATGGAGATTGTGGGTTTGTCTGTCTGTAACCGAAACTATATTACTAAACAAGTCACAATTCTCTTTGTTATTTACATCACATTCTCCATGATTTTATTTTTATTCAAACCTCAGTTATTAATAAAATTGTTTTACATTATTAATACTGTTGACCATATCTACATACTAATAACATGCAATTGTATTTATATATACAACAAAATAGCGGTTTACAGTGTGAATGGGAAGGCTAATTTGCATATTGATCTTAAAAATTTGATTTCAATAAATATATGCTTAGTATTATTGATTTCTAATTGTTTGGTTTTATCTTATTGAATATGAGCAAAAATCTCTGGGATAACTCTTAAAAGAAATCCATTAACAAGAAGAAATAACTGTAATATTAATCTTTACTTCCTATTTTAACTAAATAGTTAAATTAGGAAAATTTACCAATGAAAGACGGGAGTAACGGAAAATGACGGAAAGGTTAGTTTCAAAGTTGTTCTATTTTTCAATCATACCCCCTCTGTTCCAAATCTTTTTATCTGTATTCTTATTCAGTTTCATTAGCCTTTCTAATTTAATATGATATTTTATTATATTAAAACTTAAATAGTTGCACCCGGAGGGTGCATATATTTGCTAGTTCTAGTAAATGATTCACAATGAAAATCAATTGGAAAAATGATACTATTTTATAATTTTTTTGTCAAATCTCCTCAAAGTCTGATTTAATGGCAAACTCTCAGACTTTTTCAGCATTTTATTTGATCACGATTATAAGTTTTTCTTTTTTAATTGTTGTGCATGCAAAAAAATCCTGTTTGGTTGAAAAAACGGGGTTTTGTTAAAATACGGTGTGGTTAATTTGCCTACTATATCTTATTATAATGGAGATTGTGTGTTTTTCTGTCTGTAACCGAAACTATATTACTAATCGAGTCACAATTAACATAGTTATTTACATCACATTCTCCATGATTTTATTTATATTTAAACCTCAATTATTAATAAAAATTTCTTCACCTTTTAATAGTGTTGTACATATCTACATACAAATAACATGCAATTGTATTTATATATACACAAAATAGCAGTTTGCAGTGTGAATGGGAAGGCTAATTTGCATATTGATATTAAAAATGTGATTTTATTAAATATGTGCTTAGTATTATTGATTTCTAACTGTTTGGTTTTATTTTAATGAATATAAGCAAAATCTCTTCAATGAATCTTAAATGAAATCCATTAACAAGAAAAAATAACTGTCATTTTATTCTTTATTTCCTAATTTAACTAAATAGTTAAATAAGTAAAATTCAGAAATGAAAGACGGGAGTGATGGAAGAGGAAGTTTCATTTCTATTTTTCTATTATACCCCCACTCTGTTACATGTCTTTTGTCTGCCTCTAATTTAATACAATATTTCATTACATTAAAACTTAAATACTTGCACCCGGAGGGTGCATATATTTGCTAGTAAATATAATAATTATTTGATGTTATTTATCTTTAATATTATTGTTTTATTTTCCACCGTATTAAAACCAATCCTATGAATGATTTTTATGTAGAAACCAATTAAAATATGATTAGAATAAGTGTAATCTTTTTTATGCGATCTTATTTAATTTCGTTAGTCTTTCTGATTAAAACTTAAATACTTACGCCGGAGGGTGCATATTCTTGTAAGTAAAAATACCGTGGATATCTTTTCTTCTTTGTTACTGACCACATTCATTGCAAAAATATTTTAAAATCTAACAAGTGAACAAGGGTATTGAGAAAAGCATTATTTGCTTCAATTCTAAATCTTTCGTTTATGAAAAAGTGTTATCTTATATTTTTAAAAATAAGCAAAGCTATATCAAATGAATGATGTTCTTAAAAAACGTATTATTCACTTATATGTTATTTATTAAAAATGATTAATTAAGGATTGGGTTTGATACAGAAATAAGCTCAAATAAAATTTAAAAAACGACTTTATCCTTTTTTACTTAATTGTAGAAAATTTAATTAAAATCCGGTAATTTTACTCTTCTTTTTCTTTTTTCAGTTTATAAAC
The DNA here is from genome assembly GCA_023376005.1 of Doryteuthis pealeii. Taxonomy (NCBI): domain Eukaryota; kingdom Metazoa; phylum Mollusca; class Cephalopoda; order Myopsida; family Loliginidae; genus Doryteuthis; species Doryteuthis pealeii. The sequence continues at coordinate 9,738,913 of CM042144.1, forward strand.
TGACGCGTGTTTTTTTATTTATTTATTTTTAGTACATATCTATGAAATATCATCAATATATATTAAGTGTAAGTGCTCTAAGATAAAAAGAAAAATACAATTATGATGGGTATTATCCCCAAGAACTACAAGATAAGCTTCACCAGCTTATCAATTTTATTAAAATCCATGCAATTAGATGGTCTGAAATTAAAAGGGAGGGCACGTCCTACATTTGGCAACTGTATATCTAATATGATCCAAAGGATTAAGCAAGAGTCAGTGTTACATTCAAGAAACTCCAATATAACTCCTTGCCACCCGAGAATCTGTTATATTCAGTGATGAAATCAGATGAATTGGAATTGAGAGAAAAAAAAAACTCACAAAAAATGTTGCCCTTTAAGTATGTAAAACGTTTATCTAAAGTCAAAAAGTGATTAAATTGGTTATGTTGATTTGCAAATGATATTATTTCAGGGATGGGAATCCTACCGATAAATAGTTGATGAAAACTCTGGCCATTAACTGTGAAGCCACATACTGGTCAGAATTAATGAGCTTGCTATAACAGAAAAGTGGAAGCGCGTGGTGTAATGGTTAGGCTCGTACCCGAGTTCAAATCCCGGACGAGGTAATTCACGTAGCGCTAAAACCTTTGGGAAAGGTATGACTTCAACAATTCTCCCCAAAGCTATGGGTAAATAGTACGGCAGACTGGACTCTTTAACCTTGGTTAAGCAACCAGTCAAGGAGAAGGAAAAGTCTGAATTCAAACCTGTTAAACCACGCTCAATAAATTGACATTTTGTCACATTCTGCTCATTCGGAGTGGTTAGTAATATATATATATATATATATATATATATATATATATATATATATATATATATATATACGCACACACGCACACACACACACACACACACACACAACACACATATATATATATATATATATATATATATATACATATATATATATATAACAGAAAAGCTTTCAGACTACGAGCTTCAAGTGTCATTGTTGAATGGTACAAAGCTAGAATTATTTGACCTACGTTCACATTTCCAGAGTGTTGAAAGGGCAGTTGGATTACCATTCGAAAATTATACTCCTTGTGACATTGAAACAAGACACAAACATATTCTCTAAAACCTGATTTTATCAAAGCATTTTTTGCTCCTATGAGCTCTTGCATAGAACTTCTGATGATATTATGGTTCTAATATCTAAATTTGAATCTACTTTTATTTAATTCTTTCTTCATTGGTCCCATACACCTTTTTTTTCGGTTTCTTTATTTAATGACATATCAATATTCGTGGGCTATTCAATGCCAAATACATTTTTGTTGAAAGAGATAAGTGATATTATTTGACCCTTAACTGGATGCATGAGAGAGAGTTCATACCTTTCCCAAGTGTGTTTTTTCAAAGGGGAACGAAATAGCGTGACTGGAGTACGAACTCATTCACTAAGATGCCATAGTCCATCAATTTAGTCACTTCACTGATGAGACTACCCCTATACACCTGGTTTGGTCATAGAGGTGGCACTCATGTAGCGTGTTATGCGTAAAAATATCCTGGCGATGCCCTTCCTTCTCCAAGTCTACAACAGGTTTGAATTCATAGGTTTATTATTCCTATGCACGTTGCCATACGAAAGTTAAAGTTCCCGGTATTCACTACTAATTACCCATAGCTGGAGAATGAATAATAGAATTCAATGAAATTTCAACCGAATTATTCGAAAATCTTTTGTTGTTTTTTCATTTATGGAAATATAATACAAACTTGTCTACCAAAATAGTTCCGTCAAACGATGCTAAAAGCTAGGAATTAAGTTTTTGGTATCAGTTCTTAACATATTAGAACCCAACTACCTAAACTTGCCTGAAAGATCGGTTCAAAAAGCAAACTTCACTAACATATAGTTGTTGTAGGCTGCCGGAGCACTGAATCTTTCAAAGCCTCCATGCTTCCTGTAGTCCGCCAACACTATACCTGATGTCACTCTCCACATACACACACATACATACATGCATATTACTACTGTGAACTGTTCATGTTCCTGACACAACATTATTCTGTGTACTTGACATGAGACTTTGATGAGTTGTGGTGCACCTGAGCACTGTACACAATAAATTACATTATTATTATTATTAATATGAGATTATTACATCTTCCTATGTACCGAAGAACCCACACGCACGTAGATACATATTTATATGTACGAAAGAGTTTCGATATATTCGCAGATTCAAACTTAGTTATTATCTGGATTTTGTCATGAAATTTTCATATGAAAATATTTATTAGATATATCAAGTGGAACCAAAAATTGACACGAAGTCCGAAAAACAAATATACGTGTGTATGTTTGCATGTGCGTGGGAATATGTGTAGGTATGTGCGTGTTAATCCTTCCATAAACAAGTTTATTAATATATATATATATATATATATATATATATATATATATATATGAGAGAGAGAGAGAGAGAGAGAGAGAGAGAGAGAGAGAGAGAGAGAGTGTGTGTGTGTGTGTATGTGTCTTGCACTGAGAGGAGAGTGATATACCGTGATTTCAGTCATTGCACACATATTTTATTTGATTATATACGTGTATGTTTGTGAATATAGATTATATTAATGTGTATACGTATATATCCTTGCATATGTTGGTTAATATATATATATATATATATATATATATATATATATATATATATATATAGAGAGAGAGAGAGAGAGAGAGAGAGAGAGAAGAGCGTGACTTTAGCATTATTATTATTACATACATATTTTATATGATTGTATCGATGTCATTTGGTCAAAAACTTTGACATTTATCCACATATGTACGGAAATTAATTTTCTCGTAATTAAAATATCAACAAAGAAAAAAGAAATATTAGAGGCCAGAAACAAAGCGTGAAACAATATGAAAATAACGTCAATGTTAATGAAATGAAGAAAAGGTTATTCAGAAAATAAGTTTTCAAGAATGTTTTTAAAATAGGCAAAAGAGGGAAAGACGTGAAAGAGAGCAAGATCCCCATGACTGTGTTTTACGCCTGGGGATATGCATTATATTTTCTCACGCACAATGTCCGTACCTTGTTTTCTGCTTATTGCTTATTGCTCGGCTTTTCTAAACGCACGACTGTGCATGAAACGCATCAAGTATTTCAGCCATTGTTGTCAGGAAAACTTCATTTATTCCAAACTCGAACAAAGTCATCGATTTTTTTTCTTCTTTTTTCTTCGTCTTTGATAAAACATTACAAATATATAAACAGGGGATTATTTGTAAATGAACTGTTTAAAGATTTTCTTTGTTCCGAGTTTTTCAACTATATGATCTTTTCTGAATGATGTGAACAGAAGAATAGAAAAAAAAATATGTATAAAATGAAGGAAGACATTCTGATTAATTAATGCGTTCTCAGAATTCAATTAGTTATGCCGTGCAGCAAGATGGCCTTCTTCTTATTGTCGTATCAATGAAAGACTTTTTTTTTTTTACATTAGAACAAATTAAAAAAAAAAAGTAAAACGTCTGGTTCCAATAGATATTCTTACCGAATTTCATACCTTGATATCAAACCATTTGATCACGAGAGAGTCTTCTAAAGTACTGGACTGCGGCATCCTAGTAAGTGAGTTCAAACTCCACTCGCTCTATTACATTCACTTTCGGACTAATACCCTTGTGAACGCTCTAAAACCTCTCACCCTACATCTATAGGTTAAATAGTACTACTATTCTTCTACAAGGATTGCTTTGGCATTGAATAAGACACTAAGGTTTCTATGCCATTAAACAAAGAAAACAGAAGTATTTGTACAATCTATCCTGTTATTATAATGCATTCAAGACGACTCATTAACCCATTAGATCCCTATTGTAACCGTGGTCCATGATGATACTGACGCTTCTATTTTGAAAGAATCGAATTATCATCATTAGCATTTCATAGTCATCTCTTTTATATCCAGAATTTTGAAGATTAAAAATGATATTCAATGCAAATTCCGATGACACAAAATCATCATTTAGGAGCAAATACACGGTGAAGAATTATAAACGCACTAAGAACATGTGCTGTTTTGAGGCAGATTTAACACATATTCTCATAGAGACATCGATAATAAATAAGATTTGTCCTGTGTATTAAAGATTTTGACTATGAATTAAATACTCACTGATAAACTTACGCAATTTCTGAGGGTATTGTTACGTAAACAGTTACGTATTTTCGGTTACAGACAGACATCTCCATTATAATAAAATTCTGTTTTATTTTCAGTTTAGTTTTGAAATTCTTATTTCTGTGTAAGAGACGTAGATTTAAAAAATAAATAAATAAATGTTATTAAAATTGCGACCTCCATACTTCTGAAAGTTAAGGCAGTATAATCCGCACCAACCAATAAATATAAACAACACACAGAAACTATGCAATTAACTTGACAGTTTCGGTTATATAATAGATTTGCAAAATACATTACTAACAGGTAGCGTAGTTTAGTTTAGAATAGTTGCAGGAAACAAAATCGTTAGGGGCATTTAGTTTGAGTGGTGAGTGATGACCCTAGAGATCGTTTAAGACGTGGCTTTTCAGTCTGTGTGAATTCGCCCGCTAGAGAAGTTGATATTCCAACAGGTCCAGACTCACTGATTGCCTGTTTAGTTGAAACGGGTAAAAAAATTGTTGCCCAGAAGTATAAAGGCACACATTTGTACAAAAAATATGGTGCCCATATTCTTCCAACGAGGTATCTTATGTAGTTCCAGCTCCTCAAGTGTGATTGGATAATATGTTAGGAAATAAGGTCTTAGAAAATAAATAAGTAAAATTGCAATCATAAGCGCATCCATCCTTAAAAATAATCATTTTCACCTGAATCTCATCAGAGGATTGCCAACTACGATAGAGAACGTAAGAAAGATGTGTGTGTGTGTGTGTGTGTGTGTGTGTGTGTGTGAGGGGGTAAAACATTATTGCGATTATCCAGGATCAGGTAGCCTCTTTCTGGGATCGCTGTTGAGTTGTAGATGTTAGACGAATTCCTTCTGCTTGCAGAACCCAGGTTTTAGCGATGTTAGCAGAGCTGAAATTTTACATAACATACATAACATTGCTCAAAAGACAGCTCCGGATTGTTGAAATAGCAGAAAAGTATTTAACAAATGTTGCAACAATCTTTTTCATGCATTTTATAAGACGTTTTAGATTACGTTTCCTCACATTTTGGCAGATGCTAGGAATAGAAGTGTTGCAAGTCAGTTCGTATTATATTAAACATATTGTAACAATAATCTCACAGAAAACGGCAGATCATAACCAGATTTTTGTTAGAGCAATATACTAAAAAGGCTCTAATTTAGAGAATATAACATTTAAATTTGCACCTGGATGATAATTTTGTTTGGGTCTACGTTTGCACTGAATGCCATTTTTTAATGCTAAAAATTCAATATAATAGAAATAATTGTGATATTGAATGGAATTCTCTTATTACTAAAAAGTATCAATACCATCATTTATTATTGTTACGCGTCATCTTATATATATATATATATTATATATATATATATATATATATATATTATATATATATATATATATATATCCGTGTGTGTATGTGTGTGAGGGTCGGTGGGTGTCAGTGTATAAAAGGAAATAATATTTTTATTAGGTAATTATTCCAAATATATCAATGGATGATAATTTACGATTTAGGCAAAATTAAGGAAGCCTACATATGTAAGATGTTCCCACAGAAAAGTTACACAGCATAGGTAGAACACGTAAGAAAAAATAACAACACAGCAAGGATATGCGCACTGAACAATTGAGTAAAAATCAGAGTAAAAAAATGGGGTTGCGGGATAATTTATGTCTCTTTAGTCTTCGAGCGAATAAAGAACAATCGTTAGTTATAATTTTTTAAATATATAAAAATCACAGAAAATATGTTGCGCAAAATTGCGTATTTATAAACTTACATTTTTAGATAGATTAGATAATTTTTTATGGTAAAAATATTTTATTCAACATGTCACCTTCCTGATGTTTAAAATTCACTATTAAATTTTTAATTGAATGAAAATAGACCAATTGAATCAGAAAATACTTTTTTGCATCAATTCCAAGAAAATTGTTTTTAAAACTACAAAAAAACAAAAAAAAAAAACAAAACAAAAAAACACGTTTCAATGATTATTTTTGTATATTTAGAAAACAACTTTTAAATTTTCAAATCCCTTTTTACGGGTATGGAATTTTTTATTTTCTATTTTTTTAATTTTTAATTTCTTATGTTTTTCAGGATTTGATGTTTCTAGAAATATAAAAAATTGAAACGGGAATTTGTTTTTCATCAAATGACCAAGTATCACCTCCAGCCTACATCCTGAATTGATAATTTTTAAAAAATAAAGTAAGCTATTCATTATAAAATTCAGTCATCAATGAATAAAGTAGTGAAAATTTCATTGAAATTGAACAATTCTCTGATTTTTGATAATAGTTTGAAAATTCAAAAACAATTATCTTCCATTACAGAGAGTGCCCATCCCAATATATATATATATATATATATATATATATATATATATATATATATGCTCAAAGTGCCTGCGTAATGCTCACCCTGATATTAGAGGATGGATACATATGCATAAAAATACATACATATATGCAGGTACACATATTTGGTTCGATGCAGGGAAAACCTCATTATTTGAGCCATTAGCTCCTTATTTGTCTTAAGTAAAAAACAATCGACCAAAAACAACAAAATCTCATTAAAACTTCCATCTATAACGCAGACATTTTTCACTGAAATCTATGCCATAATTATATCGAAATAAAGGCTGTGAATACTCGACATATTAAACCTTCTTTTAGAATTATCATAATTGTAGTATCACTCCTTGCAAGTCTCCTCAGGTATCCAGAACTCTTTTAAGTATTCTAGCCGATTTAAACAATTCTGTTATCTGGACGTTTTCGGTTCTTCCTCTGATTTCCAATGTCCCCAGTCTTTTCCCCCTAACCTTTGGGGACCGTTCCAAGGGCACCAACTACAATTGGTACACCCAATATTCCACAAATTATTATCATTGTTGTTGTTGTTATTTGAAATAGTATCTAAGACGGACATATTGGTCTTACAATGTATAGTAAAATAGCTTCCGAACTGAAATATTAGTTTTCATGGGGCCGGAAGGTTAAAATAACTATGGGGTTAACTCAGTACTTTTATTGTGTGTGTGTGTGTGTGTGTGTGTGTGTGTGTGTGCATAATGTTTAATGGGGAGAAATGATTTTTTTTTTCTTGTGAAAATGATGTCTGGATATAAACTTCACCTTATGTACTGATTGTTCTTTATGTTTAATCTGGCGGGAGAGGGGGTGGGGAATGCAGCGGAAACTAAGCAAAGGTTCAGTGACACTTATTTCAATTACGCAGCGGGTTAAATCACGTGCCGGTAATGACCGGTTGCAATGTTTTTAAATCGTTTGTCGGTTGGGTCTTACGCCATGTCAAGCCGACTAGGGTTATTTTATGCCGAAGACGTTTTAGTTTTATTTATAAAAAGTAAAGTCATCGGAGCGGCCTAAAGTCGGTATCAGCCAGTCAGCCTATCCCCTTTTCAATAGCGCTAGACCAAGGAGATTGTTTTTTGGCGTCTGAGGTGGAGCGCCACACCTACCATCAGCTTCTTACGTCACCGCACAGATCCCTGTGCTACTCATACGCTGAGTTGGCGAGGACCGGTATCGAACTAGGAACCTTGTGGTTTCTAGCCGAACGCTCTACCGACTGAGCTAACCCGGCCCATTCAATTCTTTAACATATTTCTTTTAAACTCATTTCTATTCAATCCATTGATGGGATTCTAACAGGTACTATCAATCCGGGTCAGAGTGGACCTCGGAGCAATGGTGATGAAGGGGTACTCCACATTCCCCAGAGCTCCAGAATTGGAACTTCACCATCAGATTGTTTAACATTAAGACCCTCAGCTACCGCCTTATTGCACATATGATAAAAATGGTTGGGGGTTGCCATAAGGACAATAGGGTCGGTGCTATAGGTGCTAGGGCTTGACGTGACCGGCCGATTTATCGAAGGGGCCTCTCCGACCACCCGTCTAGCCTAAATAAGGTTTTAGAACAGAAAAGGGCAATTTGAGCTCGAAGATGAATAGAGCAATGGAAGATTGCAGGAACTGAGTTTTATTCAATTATAAATAAAAGAAATACGAAACGACGGGGGGAAATGCGCAAACATGTGCATACAACAAATATGAGGTGAATGTACGCTTTTCAATGACACATAGGAACCCTTTCTTGTTTGTTTGCTTTACGGCATATCAACCTCGGTTGGTCATTTAAAGCCGACAAAGTTTTGAAATAGATTCGTAGCGACAGTTTGATAAAAATATATATATATCTATATATTTGAACTATTGTTCAATTACTCATATTTTTTAGTACAATCCCACTTATTGTAAAATCCTGGATGATCTTATTTTTGTGAATTTTTTTTCTTCAAATTAGTTACTTGGTAGTATTTGTTTGCATTAGACCAAAGTCTATACACTCTAGCAATATATCTTTAACTGTAAATCTCTCCTGGCATGTAGCGCATATTAGGGGTTCTGTGCCCTCTAGTAAATGATCATGGGTGATGCAGGTGTGCCTAATGTGAAGGTGGGTCAGCACAACCTGTTCGCCGGAACGTCAAAATCCAATAGATAACAAGTTCTCTTTTTGTTAATTAACGCTAGGTCTGATCTTCTGACTAAAATTAGTCGACTTGTCAGTACCTGAAAAACCCCAGAAAATTTCATGCGTTTCATTCTCTAGGTTGGAATTTGGTTTGGGAATATACCATTTGGTAGAATGGCGAAAATGTAATTTCTTGCACAATTCCCAATGGATTTACCTTTCACACCCAGTCTAACCTAGTCTTGTACTCCCGTTGTGCTAGCTTGCTGCATTCGCTTTGATTTACAGTTTTGTTACAGTTATGTAAATAGGTAGACTGACTAGATTCTTTAATGTTGGTTAGGCAACCAGTCTAGGAGAAGGAAAACTCTGAATTCAAACCTTTTAAACACTGATTAAGTAATTGATCTTGTGACAAGATAGGGTTGGTAAATATACATGAATAGTAACTTAACTACTGCATTTATATTGATACTATACAAAAATAAAAATCACAAAATGTTCGAGCAGCGAATCCCCCTCATATATTTAGTTGACACCATATAAAAGAATGAATCCTAAAATCCTGTACTGTTTAACTACATATCTTTCAATATAGAATTCTCAGTAGGTAGGGCACCCACCAAGAAATAGCAAGGTTCTTAGCGCATGAGTAGTACAGATTGGGTAATCTGATCGGTAAAGTGGGGGAGCTGACGGTAGGTGTGGCGCCCCATCTCAGCAAAAATAATCTCTCGGTTCTAGCGCTAGCGAAAAGGGGATATACTCCCTCGCTGTTATACTGATACCAACAATAGGCCAGTCGACCAACTTTATTTCTTACTTTCTTATAAAACACGTATTCAAATGAAAAATGAAAAATAAATAAAAAGTAATCTGTATATATATAAAGGGGAGCTGATGCGTGTTTATGTATGTTTGTCCGGATGAAACTACGAAAATAAAACAATTAACGCAAAGTATATATATATATATATATATATATATATATATGTGTGTGTGTGTGTGTGTGTATATATATATATAAACCTAATGAGTCAGATATACCTACTAAAAGTTTCGCTTAGTGCTCTTCAGTGCTCTGAGTCAGATCTTAGCCCTGAAGAGCACTAAGCGAAACTTTTAGTAGGTATATCTGACTCATTAGGTTTATCTTTATCATTTGGTCTACTTGGGTATTGAGCACTCTTTACTCATTAGATTTAATATATCCTAGCGGTTTTTGTATGAATATATTTTTTCATATATATATACTAGGGACTGGCAAACTGAGCCTAAAATGCGTTTTTGACAAAATGACTTTAGCACCCCCCTACAGAAAATAATTTACCAAAAATCAGGGAATTATTGGATTTTAATGAAATGTTCAGAGTTTATTCATCAATGAATGATCTTTATAATGCATTATTTATTCTATTTCAAAACTTTCTCATTTTTTTTCAGGTCACTTAATTTTGAGTTATGGGGGCGTAAAATGTTTTTCAAGTTGGTCATATATTGTACTAATTACAGTATAAATAATGAGATAAAAAACAAATTTATGAATAGAAACAATTCATATGTATATTATATACATATAAATTGTTTTTTTCTTTTGGCCAAG
>CM042144.1:9754252-9771752 GCA_023376005.1 Doryteuthis pealeii
TTCTTTTTAACAATAAAAAAAAAGAAGATTATTTTAATCAATTATTATTCTGTTAACTCCATTACAGTCTATTAGATTTCCATATGTCACAGTTGAATGAGCTGTCTATCTTTATTAAATTATAAAATGACTTCATTAGTTAAATTAAAAGTTAAAGTTGACAGAAACAATGGTATTGTGACATACATTGAAAAATTGAAATAGTTTATTATAGATTATTTTAATTTATTATCTAGATATATAAATGAATTAATTACATTATATTTACATCTAGATAATAAATGGTATGTTTAAGGTAGAAGGTATTTTACCCAATATCACAATTTTTCATTTAGGGAACTATCGTTTTCGGCACATATATTCGGTACCTAAACTTTGACCCCCCCTGATTAACCTACAAGAGAGAAAAGAATAAAATTAAAATAAAAACAGACTATTTGCTTCATGAAAATTAAAGACTATTATTATTGAATGCTGACATTTTCTAATTATGATAGGGAAGCAATAATTTCAATCGATTCCGAAAAGTTTCAGGTTCTTATGCAATCAGTGATTAAAACTCATACAGAATGAATTAGTGTTTGTATTACATTTTCATATGTTACATCTTTTAATACGGATTAATCAAATCTTAAACGGCAAAAGATGATCAGAATTTATTGTGGCACAATCATCAAAACCGTTCTAATTAAGACACACACACACACACGCACACACACACACACACACACACCACACACACACACACATATATATATGTGTGTAAAAGCATGTCTTCTTGGAGAATAAAATTAAAAAAAAAATTATTTATCTTCATTATTATTATTATTTCCTTTTTCCCCTTTTCTTTTTTGTGTGCTAATTTTATGCTTCCGTGTGACCGTTATTAACAATAAATGTATTTTTCACCAAACTTTTTCAGTCAGAAATATCCTGATGACGCCATTAGGAGAAACTTGGGTAGAGTCGCTGACTCATTAGACTTACTATTATTTATTGGCTTTACTTAGTGTATTAAGCACTTTAGTATATTTAACGTAGGCAACTCTTTCGGTATTCTTTTTCTTTTGTCCATTACAGTAGTGTCGGATGATTATTTTCAGGTGATGCATATGTTTTGGTCTTTTCTTTTTTTATGTATTATTTTTCTCCAGGCAAATATTTGTATTTTATTATTACAAATTATTGTGCCGGGAGATTTTGTTTTACCCTGTCAGAGTTTACAAATATATATATATATATATATATATATATATATATATATATATATATATATATATATATATATATATTGATAAACAATGACTATCACAGTCTTCCTCATTATTTTGTGATCAATTTCTTTTTACTCTTCCTTACATCAACAAAAGCCATGAAGAAGATCTACTTAACAGATCGAAACACTGCAGCGTCGGCTAATAAACCTACCACTCACTTTTTAAACCTGTGTTTTTCAAATTTCTCACTATACTACACACACACACACACACTCACACACACACACACACACACACACATATATATATATATATATATATATATATATATATATATAAAAGATTTAAAAATATGAGTGAAACACGTATGCTTCAGGTATTAAATGATAGATAGAGAAAAATGAACTAGGTTTATCGAAGCATAGAAGAAAAAAATACTTTAGACTTTTTAACGGCTCGGATTCATAGAATCTTCTCAATAGATACAATTTGTTCACTCTAGGGGCTCCCCATTTCATGTTCCAAATCTGATGAAAACGGTTGGGATAAGGAAATTATGTTCCCTAAGACATCTTTGAAATATTTTTTAGAATATTTAAATCTTCTGTTTTGATAAATCCAGTTTACTTTTATATATATATATATATAATATATATATATATATATATATATATATAATATATATATAGTGTTCGATTGGCGCTTTAGTGTTTCTGTTGCGGTTTCATTATTAATTTATTCGAGAGTGCCCAGTATAACAAACATAAAGCTATAATAATTGTAGAAAAATTATGGGTTTAGATATCTCTTCAAGACTCTCCTGAACTATTACTTTCTGAAACATATATATATATATATATATATATATATATATATATATATATATATATATATATATATATATATATATAAGTTAAGATAACGTGGACATAGATTCAACGGCACCTGTAACCAGGTGCCGTCGACTCCATGTACGGGCTACCTTAATTATTAATGCTCTATCAATGATATTGAGCACTATTTACTAATAATTATAGCACTCATATTATGTCTTTCTCTCTCTCATATATATATTATATATATATATATGTGTGTGTGTGTGTGTGTGTGTGTACACAAACACACACATATAAGAAATACACACAGTTATAAATTGATATCGTAGTAACTACCTACTTATCCCCATCTTCCGGCTTAATCATTAGTCTAGTATATCATTGATTGAATACTGATGGAATTGATTTTGAAACGCGATCATGATTGACCGATTGATTTTTAACGTCATGTCAACTCGTCTAGGGATACTTTATTCCTAGATGTTAGGGAATTCCGTTCATTGTATGTTCATATTTACATTCTTTGTGTTATTGATTCTTAAAAGTTTAATTTTTTTAAAACTTTGGACCTATCGAATACAAATAATTTTCAAATAGATGTATTTAACCGTTTATGGGACCCTTACAGGTTCTACCACTCCGAACCAGAGTATACTTAAGAGTAATAACAATGAATGGTCACTTCCCAGATCTCCAGAATTGGATCCTCATCATCAGATGAAGTCTTGTGGCATACACAGGCTACTCCTTTGGTAGTGTTTGATCATAATCATAACCATATCTTCAATGTGTCATTGCATTTTTTAAAATTTCAATTTTGATTTATCTATAATCGTTTGTCTGTTGATTTGGTTGGTTGGATGGATTTTACGACATTTCAACACTTTTGGGGTTATTTTAAGCTGAATACGTTTCGTGCCATTCATTCCTGAGGGGTATTTAACATTTTTTTCAAACTCAACTTAAAAAAAAACAAAAACATTTTAACTCATTTTTTCTTTTTAACCCATAGATATGACCCTAAAAGGTACTACCACTCCGAGTCAGATTGTAACTGGGAGTAATGGTGATAAAGGGGCGCTCTCTATTCCCCATAGCTCCCGAATTGGAACTTCACCATCAGATATAGCCACCGCCTTCAAGCACATATATGATAAAAAGGGTTGAGACATTCATATTGAATATATATGGACAATAAGGTTGGGGCAATTATATAGCTGTTATAATTTAACCATGTTCAGACAAATGAGCTTAAGGATGGAAACCTGGTGGCTGAACAGTCCATAACATGCAACACTCCACTTTGACTAGACGGGCGCTTGGAGAGGTCCCCTCCGATCAATTGGCTGGTCACGTCAAGCCTTAGCACCTATATGATTGTCCCAACCCTATTGCTCTTATGGCAACACACAACCCTTTTTATCATACATGTGCTAGAAGGCGGTGGCTGAGAATCTTGGTGTCCTGGGTATGACGTTAAACTCTATCTGATTGTGAAGTTCCCATTCCAGAGCTCTGGGGGAGGTGGAGGACCCCTTCATCACCATTCCTCACTGGTCCAATATTACCCGGAGTGATAGTACTGTTAGCGTTACATCTATGGATTAGATAGAAAAATAAAAACGAGTTTGCAAAGATGTGTTTAAAAAGAATTGAGTTAAAAAAAATACCCATGAGAAATGAATAAAACAAACGTCTTTGGCATAAAATTACCCAACAAGGGTTGACATGCCGTAAAATCCAACCAACCAACCTAAATCGAAGCATTACCCTGAAGTTTTGCAATGATCCCCTTGTTATTGACTCGGGTATTGCTGCGATTTCCTAACGAATAACATATCTCAGTTCAACAATTTTCTGCGGACAATATTTATATATTTGAGTTTTTAGATATCCACAGTGAAAGTAATCACAAAGAGATAAGTCTAGTAAACGAATCAGCTATAGGATGTGATCAATACACGATGTTCACCATTCTAAGCCATGATGTCAACTGAAACGAATGCTGATCAAAATCATTCTTCCCAGCCACTCATCGTTACTAATACCTACGCGGCAGCAAATCTGTCGGACCCTTGATTTAAAATTATTAACCTAGAACCCTAATTCTCAGGTTACCTGTATTTTGCTAGCTGAAATACAGATGGCAGCGGCAAATACCTGTACTACAATCTGTTAGTGCACGCTGTTCATATACTCCAAACTTTTGGGTTGAATCTAATATGTCTTTGTTTATATGCATTTATATATTTACCAATCCCTCCACACGAGCAGGATGTGACACAAGGTTAATTTCTTAAATGGAGTTTAACAGGTTTGAATTCTGAGTTTTCCTTCTTCTAGACTAGTTACCTAGCCAAGGTCAAAGAGCCCAGTCTGTCCTACTATTTACCCATATCTGGAAGGAGAATAGTTGGATGCATACCTTTCACAAGGGTATTAGCCCTATGTGAAATGCAAACAGCATTGATCAGGATTTGAACTACGTCGACGATTCCATTTTCTACGGCTATAACCATTACACCATGCACCTCCATGTTTACATGCTTATACGTGGATTCGTGTGTAAGTGTGTGTCTGAAATCCATATATGTGAACTATTTAAACACATTTATCTATGCACATATACAGACATACATATATATACCTATAAGCGAGAATGCTCAAATTCGCGCACCTGGTGATGAGGGGGGGGGTCACAGGAAATTCTTCTAAAAATCAACAAAAATAACCTAATACTCCGATTTAAATAAAACTTTCGATATATGAAGAATTAAAAGAACTTTTATTCTAAATAAATGTTTACTCTAAATTGAAAAGGCTTATATTTTTGTCCTTAGTTTTTGTTTCGGGCATTGATCCCCCATACAAGTTTCATCGTATGTTTTTTTTTCAAGAAAATGAAGTTTACGTTTTTGGAAAGATAATTTAATGATGGAACATATGTAAAAAAAAAATTGATTCTCTGATTATTTCGGTAGTAGGACATCTTACATTTTGAAACTTAAGTCTCAGATATAAGAAAAATGTGTATCGTCTTTTTTAAGTCGTTTTTTTTATTTTCTAAGGAATGTTATATCAAAAGTTCCAGTTGTCTACTATTTATTTTTTAGGAAATTTAAAGATTTATAAAATATAAAATAAATACTCCAATTCATTGTCAGGCAAAAGCGTATTTGTTTAATTAAAGAAAATATTGTATCAAAAATATGTCGCTAAAAATAATGAGATGCCATTCAATAGTCTTTACAAAAACTAGCAAATATATGCACCCTCCGGGTGCAAGTATTTAAGTTTTAATATAATGAAATATCATATTAAATTAGAAAGGCTAATGAAACTGAATAAGAATGCAGATAAAAAGATTTGGAACAGAGGGGGTATGATTGAAAAATAGAACAACTTTGAAACTAACTCTTCCATCATTTTCCATTACCCCCGTCTTTCATTGGTAAATTTTCCTAATTTAACTCTTTAGTTAAAATAGGAAGTAAAGAATAATATTACAGTTATTTCTTCTTGTTGAGGGATTTCTTTTAAGATTCATCCCTGAGATTTTTGCTAATATTCAATAAGATAAAACCAAACAATTAGAAATCAATAATACTAAGCATATATTTATTAAAATCACATTTTTAAGATCAATATGTAAATTAGCTTTCCCATTCACACTGTAAACTGCTATTTTGTTGTATATATAAATACAATTGCATGTTATTAGTATGTAGATATGGTCAACAGTCTTAATGATGTATAACAATTTTATTAATAATTGAAGTTTGAATTAAAAATAAAATCATGGAGAATGTGATGTAAATAACTAAAGGGAATTGTGACTTGTATAGTAATATAGTTTCGGTTACAGACAGACAAACCCACAATCTCCATTATAATAAGATATTGAAAATAATGTTTGAATTAAAAATTGTCGTCGTTGTTTTATGGGAGGTTGTAAGGAACATAATATTCTATTCAGCTACTGTTCCTAATTCACGAACTTGTAAACCACTGACAATGTTTATTGTTTTAAAGTGATTAAGTGCTTAATTTGGAGGCAACTTGCTTGTTTTTTTATTCGATACATTTTTGACTAAGTTAATCAGAAATGTATTGAAGAAAAAAAGTCTCGCTTTTTATTAATAAAGATTCTATAATATTTCTGATAGAATTTTATTGTAAATAATTTTTAACATTCTAATTTTAATATTCGCAGAGTATTTTCAATAATATTAAGAGTTAAATACAAAGGCATCGACTAAATGCTAATAATAGCAATTTGTTTTAGCTTCAGACTATTACAATTAAAATTATAACTCTCCATAGAAAATTAAGTCGCTTTAATTTTTCGGGCCAAAATGCTTTTACTGTCAACAAAGATTAAAAATGTATCGTAAATTTATTTAAAATGCAAAAACGTACGTTATATGTAACAGAAATCTTCTTTTTTGAACACATAAACTTGGAATTGTTCTTTACTGTAAACTTAAAAGAAAACAGCCAAAAGATAATTTTCCATTTTGTATTAACGTTTTAAAATACTTTTTTAAACAATTTACGCACTTAGGAAAATACCGTATATTGAGCATACTTACCTATAAGCAAGAATATATATATTTGCGTATTGCTTTAGCTCTGTCATTAGAGCACTCGCCTAGGAATCGCAAGGTTCCCGGTTCGGTACCAGCTCTCGACATCTCAGCGCATGAGTAGCACAGGAATCTGTTCGGTAAAGTGAGTAGCTGATGGTAGGTGTGGCCCTCCCCCTTAGACGCAAAAATACATCTCCTTGGTCTAGCGTTAATGAAAATGGGATAGGCTCCCTCTCTGTCTGGCTGATACCGACATTAGGCCACCCCGCCGAATCAACTTTATAGGCGTATATGAATGTAAAATAAATACGCTTTTATGCATATACGTGGGTTCGAGTGTGTGTCTGTACGTGTGTGTCTGAGAGAGAATTTTTTTTTTCTGGAATCCATATACGTCAAATGTTTGAACACACTTACCCACGCACTTATACAGACATAGATATAGATATACCTATACGCAAGAATATATATATTTACGTATAGGCGTATATGTATGTAAAATAAATAGGCTTTTATGCATTTTAATGAAACATACGTATTGACGATGAATGCGTGTGTGCTTTTATGGATGCGTCTTTTTCGACTGTCTGTATTTATAGGTGTCTTTTAAAATGAGAACATCTCAGAAATATCTGATAGCTGATTCTTTAACGCTCACTGCACTTCAAAAAAAGAAAGAAAAAAAAAAAGAAAAAGTAGCATATATCCTCTTAAAAGTCGACGCTCTAAATTGGCCCCCTCCCAGTTGCTTCTTTTTTAATGACTCAGACGGAGTAGAGCTGGCGCTTCCTTACATACACCACACGTCGCCGCCGTCACCACCGCCAATCATTACTATCACCTTCTCAGCTTTTTTAAAAGAAGTTTTTTTTTCTTGTTGTTGTTTTTTACTCTAAATAACTATCAGTAAATTCACAGACTAAAAAAAAATTAAATTGATAAAAAAAAAAAAATGTTTTGAAATTAAATACTTCGCTTGAGTCGTTAGGCGAAAAGAAAAATATTCTGCAGTCAACAAAGGTTAAAGATTTTTCTTATTTTATATTTTTTCATTTGAGGAAAAAGAACAAAAAATGTAAATGTTCCAAAAGATTTGTAAAATGAATCAGTTATTTGAAATGTATTTCTTGAATTTTTTTTTATCCATGTCTCTTTTAATCTATTGATTTAAAATGGAAAATTAATTCCTTTTTTAAATTTTAAACAATAAGAGCAATTCTTATTTGAATAGATTGTGTCGCGGGAGGCTACAGCGATTGAACTCACAACCTCAAGGTTGTGAGTGGAAACTCGTGGTAAGCCTGTTGGTAGGAGTGGGTCTGCCAGTTGGGAGGCATCAAAGCCGAAATACTCTCTCTCCCCCTCTCTCTCCCCCTCTCTCATCCCCCTCTCTCTCTCCTTCTCTCCCCCTCTCTCTCCCCCTCTCTCTCGTGTGTGAATCACTGGTCTTAGTTCGAAAAACCGGTTGTCCATTATAGTATTAACAACAACGCTCATGTGAGAGGAACAGACGAATTTCTTTTTGTTTTTTAAAGAATTCCATGCAAATAGATTTTATATTTAAAATTTATTTACTTTCGAAACCCCCAGTATAAAGATAGGAATTTTTTCTTAAAATCATCGGATTCAGTTGGATGGGAATTGATTTTCAAAGATAATTTAAATGTGGGTATTTTTCTCCTTCTTGGCGCACGGCAAATCAACCCTTGTTGGGTTATTTCATGCCGAAGATATTTTGTTTTATTCATTCTTGATGTGTACTCAATTTTTAAAAAACTCAATTATATTTACATTTTTTTTACTACTATTCCGGGTCAGAGAGTACCCAGGAGTAATGACCAATGAAAGGGTAATCGATACTCTCAAAAGCTTCAGAACAGGAGCTTCGCCATCAGATGTGATTTAGCTTCATACCCAAGACACAACTTGTGGGGGAGTTGTATTCTAAGCTCCGGCAACAAGGCGAGGAAACTGTTTCAAGATAGAATTTAGTAATCTTTATAGACACAGATATATTCTTCTGATACGGAGATATATAAATATGGCGTAAAGGTTAAACTCGTAGGAAATGGACTCGTCGACCTAAGTTCAAATCCTGGACGAAGCTGGTTGCATTTCACATAGCGTTAATACACTTGGGAAAGGTATGCATCCAACTACACCCCCTCCAGCTATGGGTAAATAGTAGGTAGACTGGGCTCTTTAACCTTGGCTAACCAGTCTAGGAGAAGGAAAAGTGAAACCCCGCTTAAAAAAATTACCTATTGTCACATCCTACTTGTGTGGAAGGGTTGGTAAATATATACAACAGAAGGAGGTTTAAGTATAAAGAAAAATCGGCTGACTTCTGATTTAGGTCAGAAAATTAAAACTGAAAGTTTTTTGGTGGTACCCAATGATAGTTTAACTACAGTCTATGAATTAACATTTTGCGAATTGGGTTACGGTTTTAGGGGATTAAGGTTGTTTTTAATTACGGATTGCTTAAAAAAAATAAACAACAAAAAAACTCAAATTACTATACATTTAATTAACCATTGAAATTAATTATTGAATCTATTATTGAGAAAGTTGTTTGTGTTAATATTGCAATGTATAATTTCAATTAAACTTAGTTTAAAAAAATATTTTTCAACATTAAATGTATAGTAATTTTTTTTTTTTGTGTTTTATTTTTTTAAGCATACATAATTAAAAACAACCTTAATCCCCTAAAACCGTAACCCAATTCGCAAAATGTTAATTCATAGACTGTAGTTAAACTGTCATTGGGTACCACCAAAAAACTTTCCGTTTTAATTTTCCGACCTAAATCAGAAGCAGCCGAAAAATCTATATAATCATACTCGTGTCCCTTAATTGAATTACCGTTATCATCTTGCAACATCCTCTGGTTAAAAATGAAACCGTCCAAGTAAATGCAAAAATTGAAATTCTGATTATCTGGTGTTGCGTATCCGCTAAATTCTAATTTCTTGTGGGTGTCGTCACCTCAGCTAAATAATGGACCATTCCGTTTTATTATAAAGGAAGGTGAGGAAAAGGGACATGCTACACAGAAAAATATGATACGAAAGAAAAGAGAGTAGCAGAACGATAGAGATACAGGGGGTGAGCGCACGGAAGTGATAATGCTAATCTGTTTTAATCGAACATAATAAAAAATGAAAAGAAGGAAAGAAAGAAAAAAAGTGTGTGTGTGTGTGTGTGTGTGTGTGTGTGTGTGTGTGTGTGAGAGAGAGAGAGAGAGAGAGAGAGAGAGAGAGAGAGAGAGAGTTAAATTAAGATTATTGTACATTTTACATATTGAATTATTTCGCAATAGCTCTTAAGTAAACAAACGTTGTAATAATCAAATTATCATGTTGTGTTATATCCACAGGTCCTGCTAGTTTATTATTAATTTCTGATAGCCTATTTCTACACAATATTTCTTGTTCTTCTTAGTTTTGTAACTTTCTAGATTCTACTTTTACTAATTACTCGTTATCATCCTGCCCATGGGTGACAATAGAGAAAACATGGGCCTAACTCCCTCGTCGCTTCGTCCGTGTGTGCCAAAGATCCTATTATGTATATCACAAGCTTCGACTCGTTAACTTGGTCAGAAATTGAATATTTTGATATCCGTTTACCCCCAGTGACCTTAAATGTAATCAAAAGTCAATCTCCAATAGTTGGTGTTAATATTGCTTACTAAGCTTTACTTAATCAGGCACGCTGACCTTAGGTTGCTTAGAGAACCTGTAGTTTTTAAGTGATCATCAGCTGCTTAACTTTGGTGATCTGATCGGAATTGATGTTTTAGGCGTCACTTGACCGTAGGTCGTACTTTGTCAGTATTGCTACTCGAGGTCACACACACACACACACACGCGCGCGCGCGCACACACACATATATATATATATATATGATGAATATATACATAGTTATTTACTAAGTTTAGCTTATATGTGGCACAAGACCAGAAGTATAGGGCGCCCAGTAGAATCGAACTCATTAACAATGGTCTGTATATTTGCCTTCCCTACCCGGGGGTCCAGTGAGCTTCGGCCGCTGGATCAGGTATAGTAAATTAATAGCGTCGATCCCAGGAGGCTATCCCCACAGGCAAGACCTGTCCCCAGGGCTGGTTTATTGCACAGCGCCTGATGCGCCCCCATGAGGGGAATGCCGACGGGATCGACGCAATTTTTGTGCGCATACGTTAAAACGAGACCTTGTGTCCAACCCATACAAGTGGGGTATGCTGTATATATCCTTGCTAACTATCTATATCATGTGA
Source organism: Doryteuthis pealeii (assembly GCA_023376005.1). Lineage (NCBI taxonomy): Eukaryota > Metazoa > Mollusca > Cephalopoda > Myopsida > Loliginidae > Doryteuthis > Doryteuthis pealeii. Next base: position 9,765,181 of record CM042144.1, read on the forward strand.
GGTGTCCATGATTAATATGTATATGTGTATGCGTATACGCGTATATGTAGGCCTTTGTGTGTGTGTGTGTGTGTGTGTGTGTGTGTGTGTGTGTGTGTGTACATGTGTTGATATTAACAATCAAGAGTTACAAATGAATAAAATCTAATGATCAACGTTTATGTGTCAATTCGTTTCGTTAGTTTTGGTTCATTTCGCTTGTACCGTGATCTCTTGCGGTTCACATTCTTGTAAAATATCCGATTTTCACAGGCTGTTACGTTTTGTTTGGCACTGTTGAAGAAGTAAGGCGAATTCTAATGCGACATTCTCCTAGGGACTCCTAGACTTCGAATTGAAAAAAAATGATATTCATCAACTCTGTGCGAACAATGTATGCCGTCTAGATGATTTACCAAGTGCAATTTTCAATAGGGACGGATAACGAAAGAGATTCAAAGGAGCCTGTGCTGACGGTACGCTTTCATGATGATGAAATAATAAATGTACGCCAGAAGTTTTTGAAGGGGATGCAAACCCTAAAACGTTTTGAGAAAAAAAACCCAAAAGTGAGAGGTCATATTCATAAAAAAAAGCAGAAAAAGTCGGAGGAAAAAATCCCATGGTAAAAACAAATGTATATTATTCGTTATTTACTAAGTTTTACCCAGACTTACCGTGCACTGATGTGTATGTATTCATATTACGTTTTCAATTCATCTATATATTAATACTCGTGTTCCTTAATTGTACGACCGTTATCAGCTTACAACACTCACTGGTTATCTGTTGTTGCTTATCCGCTAAATTCTTATTTCTTATGAGTTTCACAACACAGCTAATGGACCATTCAGTTACTATTATAAAGAAAGAAAGGGAAGAAAAGTGACATGCTACCCAGAACAATATAATAAAAAAGAAAGAAAAAAGAGTATAAGGAAAGATAGAGAGAGGAGGTGAGCGCGTGGAAGTGATAACGCTTATCTGTTTAATCGAAAATAATAGTACAAAAATGAAAAAAGGAAAGAAAGAAAAAGAGTGAGAGAGTTAAATCAAGATTATTATACTTTTTACATATTGAACTATTTCGCAATAACTCTTAAGTAAAAATATCGAACGTTGTAATAATTAAATTATCATGTTGTGGTATATCCACCGGTCCTGCTATTTACTAGTTATTACTGCTTGGATCCTTCCTGACTTGGAGATTTCCTTACCTGGTCATAAACTGGTGGTAGATCGACACAAGCTGGATTACCTGAGTAAAGAGAGTATGATGTTGAGAGATCCAAAATTCGTAATGATCATAGGATCACCTCACTGACGATATGATCAGATGTATCTTCCAGATAAATTTCTTGATATAGACGATAGAATTTACGTGCCTATAATTTAATTCAACGGATATATTTGCTGTTATTTTGATGGAGAATTAAAAAAAAAGTATTCTGAATATGCCACTAAACTGCAACCGGTGAGGCTCCAATTCTGGAGCGTTTGGGCTGTGAAGTCACCCCTTCTTTGTCTTTACCCCAAGGTCTATTCTGATGTGGAGTGATAGTACCTGTTATGACCTATAGACAAATCGATCTATTTAAGTTTGGTTTGTTTTGTTTTACGGCATATCAACCTCAGTGGGTCATTTAATGCCGATAAAGTTTTGAAATAAATCAATTCTTAATGGATAATACAATTTTTAAAAAACTCATTTTTCTATTTAACCCATAGATGGGACCCTAACAGGTACTACCACTCCGGGTCAGAGTGGACCAGGGAGCAATGGTGATGAAGGAGTGCTCCACATTCCCCAAAAGTCCAGAACTGGAACCTCACCATCAGATAGAGTTTAACGTCATTCCCAGGACATGTAGACCCGCAGCCACCGCCTTCTAGCACCCATATGATAAAAAGGGGTTGGGGATTGCCATAAGGGCAATAGGGTTGGGAAAATCATATAGGTGCTAGGGCTTGATGTGACCAGCCGATTGATCGGAGGGGGCCTCTCCGACCGCCCGTCTAGCCCAAGATAGGGCCAAAGTGGAGTATTGCATGTCATGAACTGCTCATCCACCTGGGCTCTATCCTTAAGCATCACGGGTCGCCACCCACGGCCAACAGGTGGCCAATGGGGGAGTCTTACCCCTCTGCAGAGGTGCAGTCGGTGCATTCTAACGCCCAGCCGACAGGGCGGTAGATCTATTTAAGATATTTTGAAGGATTTTGAACTGCATTAATATATTGTCTGTTAAAACATTGATATTGCATTCATGTATTGTCTTTACCTGCTAGAAATGATCTAATGATACATTTTTGTATCGTATATAATTGGATACTATAATTGTTTAACGCAAAAAATAATCCAGCAAGAGTTGACATGCCGTAAAAACAAGCAATCTATACATATATAAAGGGCAGCTGGTGTATGAAATTACGGAAATAAAAAAATCAATGACAAAGTAAATGTATATACTTTAAATATCACCAGTTATATTGCTTTCTCTGAAAAAGAAATGTATGCAGATTTTATTCATATTTAAAGATATTTAAAAACTTAAAGTATACATAGATATTGCACTGAAATCCTACTTAAAAATAGCCAGCATTTGCAAATCTCAAAAGTAAACAAATCTATACACCATGATTCCCCCCTCTACCCAGTCCTCGCTGGGGAGCCGCTTCTAGTTTGAAATAAAGCGAGGAAAGCAGTGTGGATAGGTCACATTATTTTCGGATGACATTTTATGTATCTAATTAGAGAAAAAATAATACTTGAACATTTTTTTAAGAAAATTATGGTTTAAACATATTAAGTTTTATAAGTTTAATTATTTTTGTTTTGTTTATAAAGACAAATATTATATAATATATTATAATGACTATATTTTCTAAATATATTGAGAGAGTGGGTAGAAAAAGAAACAGGCAGATAGTAAAGACAGAGATGGGTTAATCTTTTACTTAATTGCAAATTACTCCTAATTAGAATCAAATTAGATGGAATTTTTTTCAAACAATGATTAGATTAAATACTGAATTATACTCTGGGATATGGTTTATATCATTAAAATATTTAGGAAAAAATTCCTTTAGGAAATGAAAGTTGATAATCTCAGCTTTAGTATAATAATAGATATATACATATATATATATATATATATATATATATATATATATATATATATATATATATATATGTGTGTGTGTGTGTGTGTGTGTGTGTGTGTGTGTGTGTGATCATAATAGTGGCTTTGAAATACAGCAGTGATCATTGTTTCATTTTGTCTTCTAGACAAACCCTTATCAGGAAGTTTCTATGGAAACAAATGATGTAGAAACTTTGCGTTTTTAAGTCGTTTTTATTCATTTTATAATTCTATCGTTTTATGATTGAAAAAATCTGTTTTTTTCTCGTAACACAATGTTTACTTTGAGTCTTCGAAGAGAATTGCACGTGTACCCATAGCAAATAGATTTAACCCTGTAAATGAAAATATGAAAAAGTATCGTGAGGCAATAAAAAGTCTTGTGGAATTTATTCATATAATATCAATAATGATAATAATAATAATAATATCTTTCGAATAGATATATTAGGTTTGAGACTTATCAGCTGTTCCCTATATCTAAAATACTTATATTATTTCCACTGAATATTTATATTCTTTCCATAAATCCTCCAACTTTGCCTTAAAAGAGTTCAGAGATGGGACACTCAATACTGATGATAGTAGTTTATTCCATAAATCTACAACCCTGTTATTAAATAACTAGCAAATTTGTGCACCCTCCGGGTGCAAGTTTTTTTTAGTTTTAATATAATAAAATATCATGTTAAATTAGAAAGGCTAATAAAACTAAATAAGAATGCAGATAAACGATTTGGAACAGAGGGGGTATTATCGATAAATAGAACAGCTTTGAAACTAACTCTTCCATCATTTTCCATTACTCCCGTCTTTCATTGGTAAATTTTCCTAATTTAACTCTTTACTTAAAATAGGAAGTAAAGGATAATATTACAGTAATTTCTTCTTCTTAATAATTTTTTAAAAAGATTTATCCCAGAGATTTTTGCTCATTTTCAATAAGATAAAACCAAACAATTACAAATCAATAATACTTAGCATATATTTATCAAAATCAATTTTTAAAGATCAATATGCAAATTAGTCTTCCCATTCACACTGTAAACCACTATTTTGTTGTATATATAAATACAATTGCGTATTATTAGTATGTAGATATGGTCAACAGTTTTAATAATATAAAACAATTTTATTATTCATTGAGGTTTAAATAAAAATAAAATCACGGAGAATGTGATGTAATAACTGAGGGAACTGTGAATTGAGTAGTAATATAGTTTCGGTTACAGACAGACAAACACACAATCTCCATTATAATAAGAAGATATATCTTACATTTGTTTTGCCAAATTTTTCGTGAGTTTTAATTTATGAGCCCTGGTATTGTTTTTTTTGAGCAATGTTTAATAGAAGAATTTTGAATAAAATCCATGAGTATATTTATAGACTTCAATTCTATCTCCCCTGGCTCGTCGGTAAACCAATGTTCTTAAGTCTTTCTTCATATGAAAGGTTTTGTAAATCATTCATTACTTTAGTAGCTCCTCTTTATACTCTTTTAATGAGTTTATATCCTTTATAAATCTTGGACTCCAAACCACATTGGCATATTCCAAATGATGTCTCATCAGTGCAATGAATACTTAAAAAAAACATTTCCTTATCCCTGTAGTCATATGACCAACGTATTAATCCTAAAATCTTGTTTTCTATATTTACTTGTGTTTCTATATGTTTGGAGAATTTTAGTTGAGGATCCATATCCACATGAAGATCTTTTTCTAATTCTGTATTTTTTAATAATTCTCTTTCAACATATTCAATGTTTTAAAATTATGAAACATACACAGATGTATATTAATATTTATGAGTTTTTTTTTCTTTTTTTAGAAATAAAATCAAATAGAAAAAATATAGGCAGGTTTATTTTGAAGTGACAATTTAAGGCAAATTTGTTTGAACAATATTATCAGATGCTCAATCTATTTGCTCATTTTTGTTTTTATTCTCAGTTATATTTTTTTTTATTTTTCCAATTAAGAATGTTTAGTACGTCATCAGAACAGAACATTCTATTTTTACTACGTCATCATGTGGAAATATCAAAAGGATGACAACACTCTGTGGCTCTTCAGGCATTTAAGAAAACGTACTTTTTTCATCAACTGACATTTAAACACACACACACACACACACACACACACACACGCGCGCGCATAACAATCTATATATTAATACTCGTGTTCCTTATTTGTACGGCCGTTAACATTTTGCAACACCCTTTGGTTAAACATGAGACCGTAAAATTCAACCAAGGTGAAATGCAAAAAAATTAAATCCTAATTATCTGGTGTGGTTTATCCGCTGAATTCTTGTGTCGTATGAGTCTCGTCATTTCAGCTAAATAAAGGAAGAAGAATGACATGCTACACAGAAAAATACAAGAAAGAAATAAAGCGAGTAGGGTAAAGATAGAGTAGGTGGGTGCACGGAAGCGATAACGTTAAACTGTTTCAATTGAACATAATAGAAAGAAAGAAAAAAAAGAGTTAGATAAAGTTCCGGGTTAGCTCAGTCGGTAGAGTGTTCGGCTAGAAACCACAAGGTTCCTAGTTCGATACCGGTCCTCGCCAACTCAGCGTATGAGTAGCACAGGGATCTGTGCTGTAAAGTAAGGAGCTGATGGTAGGTGTGGCGCTCCACCTCAGATGCCAAAACAATCTCCTTGGTCTAGCGCTATTGAAAAGGGGATAGACTCCCTCGCTGACTGGCTGATACCGACTTTAGGCCGCCCCGACGACTTTACTTACATAATGAAGTATGTTGCAATAGCTGTGAAGTAAACATATCAAACGTTGTAATAATTAAATTATCATACTGTAGTATATCCACATGTCTTTCTTATTTCATAAGTATTATACTAACAGTTTCTTTACTCTGTGCGTGCAGTGTAACGATTATCGGCACTGAAAATAAAATCGGCATTCCGAGATCAAACTCTAGCCGAGGATGTTTATGCTCCCTTAGCAATAATGAACTGTTATGAGAAATTATTAGTCAGGAGTATACTTATGCATTGGAGATAACGTAGTGTAATAGTTAGCAAGCTAGTCTTGCAGATCCATTATTACTGATTAGCAAGTTCGATCCGCGCTGGATACCCCATACTTGTGACATTGTTACATCCTTGGCGAACGGGTTTAGTAAATACATTCTCAGTCGGCAGAGCGTCGGACTAGGAACAACAAGGTTCCGGGTTCGATAGTGACCCTCGCCAACTCAGCGAATGAGTAGCACAGGGATCTGTGCGGTAAAGTGAGGAGCAGATGGTAGGTGTGGCTCTCCACTGCAGACGCCAAAACCAACCTCTTTTGTCTAGCGCTAGTGAAAATAGTGAAAAGGGGATAGACTCACTCGCTGTCTGGCTGATACCGACTTTAGGCCACCCCGACGACTTTACTTAATATAGATACACACACACACACATATATATAAAAATGAAAGAAA
>CM042144.1:9776752-9842994 GCA_023376005.1 Doryteuthis pealeii
CCATCACCAACAAAAAATAAATAAAAACATTCAATGGTACTGAGTTGCGTTGCTGCAGGATACTTACAGCCTCTGATGCTGTGCAAATATTTTCTTTCTATGTTCACTAACCGCATATTGGATTAAAATATATAAAAAAAAGTAATAATAAAAATCTATTTCTCGCGACTTGCGGGAACGCGAGATCTCAACGCGAGATTTTGTGGTGCATGTCTGCTAGCAATTACTTCCCATGGTTAGGCGGGCGCGACATAAAGAAAATCGTTTGTGCCCCTTTTTTTTTCAAACAGAACACTGACTTTTTATTATGAGTGTGAACGATCGTGAATTGCCAACGGAAGGTTTAGGGCAATTTCATTCCAGGTCCAAATGTCGATTCTTTGACAAATCAAAATCGGGGTATATTAACGGGGTATTAACACTTTGCACTTAGACCTCCCCTTATCTATCCAGAATTCTATAGATTTTAGAAGATGACCTAGGGAAGATGTTTAAACGTTCGACTTGGACTCTGCAGTATTCTTCAACCACTTTTTGATGAATTATTTTCTGCTTCTTATTTTTCGTATAACTTTTTTCATGGTAAATCTTTTTTTTAAAACCAGCATCCAGCAACACTGCTTTCTTCTTTATATTTCTATTTATTGTCTATTTTATATATATATATATATATAATATATATATATTATATGTGTGTGTGTGTTGTGTGTGTGTGTGTATGGATGTGTGTGTGTGTGTGTATGGATATATGCATGTGTATATTTAAATTATTGTCGGTTTCATATACACACACACACACACATATATATAATATATATATATATATATATATATATATAGATTGATAATTTAGTATGCTATATTCATAAGTAAATAATGCTTAATATCATTGATAGTCTGTATCTTTAATTTATGGTAGCGTGGACATGAAGTAAACAGAGCCTGGTAAAGGACAACGAGAAACAGTCAGTTACCAAGACCCGTTGACTTCATATCCACGCTAAACTCCACTGCAACAGGATGGATGTAACACAAGGTCAATTTCTAAGTGTGGTAAATTTGGTTTGAATTCAGAATTTTCATTCTAGAATGGTTGCCTAACCAAGGTTAAAGAACCCAGTACTACTATTTACCCTCAACTGAAGCTATAATTGGTTACTAAGGATTATTAGTATTAGTTACTCGAAATTATATAACGGTGTAAACAAATGATTATTATTGAATATAAATAGTTACCAGAAACCAATGCAATTGTGTATAAATTGATATTGAAATAGAATCACTGAAAACGATAGAACTGTGTACTAATTAATTGTATTAAATAAGAATACTTGATATTAGATATACATCTTGTATCTTCCTATATTCTCGGTCGTTTGTCGTTCTTCCTCTATGCTGCTCCATGTACTTTGCTGGTGGATCTATCTTCTCTGCTAGGATGATAAAAAAGTCTTCTTTTTTCTGACTGAACATAACTCTATTGACTTAGTTTTCTTATTGATTGAAAAACAAGTCAGAACATCAACCGGGGACTAGCCCTGCGACCGTAGATGGGAATCTATGGCCTCACTGTTCAACCGGCTTTTGGCTAACTGATTCAAAGTTAAAATCTCATTTCTAACTTCTTGGATTTTTGTCCTCCAATGAATGTCAAACTTTTAACTGATCTTAAAAGTTACTACCTGTCAATTACACTGAGTTGACCAGTTGTTAACGTTTCCGCTCTGGAGACAACAATATATATATATATATATATATATATATATATATATATATATATATATATATCAAATAAAAGATTCAGATAATTTATCTATGATATCACATAATAAGTAAAGTAGGTGGACTGGTCTATTGTCGATATCAGCGAGGGAGTCTATCTCCTTTACACTAGTGCTAGACTAGGGAGATTATTTTTGCGTCTGCGATGGAGCGCAACAACCACTAATAACTCCCCAGATTACCTCACAGATCCAATCTGTGCTACTCATACACTGATTTATATATATATGCACGCTAAAACCTAAGGTGGAACAACTTCACAAAAATGTAAATATAAACGTACACTGAACACGGTTCCCAAACCTAAAGGAATAAAATAACCCCATACGGATTGAAATGATGTTAAAAAATTGAGCGCACGTAGTGCATATAAATTTGTATATACTAGAAAGAATATGCGCCTTCCGGGCTTAAGTATTTAAGCTTTAATGTAATGAAATATATTAAATTGAAAAGCCTAACGAAATTAAATAAGAACGCATATAAAAAGATTACACTTGCTTTGATTATATTTTAATTAGTTTCTATATAAAATCATTCTAAGGATTAAGTTTAATACATTGTAGAATAAAACAATGATACTGGAGATCAATAGCACAAAGTAATTGTTTATTAAACCCGGTTTTGTTAAAACCAGTATGCATATTAACCACACCCTATATCATGTAAACTTTTATTTCTTAATGATATATAAAACACATTTCACGATTTTAAACGCACCAATAACATGGGCTATTTTGAGACAAATCTAACTAATTTTCATGGAGACATCCTAAATAAGATAGATTTATTTTATGTATTGACTATAAATTAAATACTCGTTGATAAACTTACGCAATTCCTGGGGGTATTGAAACGTAAGTAGTGACGGTTACAAACACTGAATCTCCATTATATAAGATGTGGGAAATACGAGAAGTAACCCTCAAAGAAAAAATAAGTGTGAGATCTTTAGCATTGGAAAGTCTGCATTATAGCATAAGACAAAAAATACGCAATAAAAAAAAAACTTGAAAAATCTTAAGAATTAACGAAAAACTATAATCGTCAACGTTTTCAAAAGTTAAAATGAAAGCCTCTCTGTGGAATCTTCTAAGTATCTTATGAAATTAACTAAAATAAGTGAATCGTTGATTTTACGCCTTAAGAGAAAAAAAAAGTGGTTTGTAACGGAAGAGAAGGAAAGCGAGAAAGATTTTATTTAGAAAAAAAAGAAAAGAAAAGAAAAACTGAAGATGCTTGTTCATTTGGTGAGTTAAGTAAGAGGCTTTTAGTTGTTGTTGGGTCTAAAGAGTTTCTTATTGATCAGAGATTGGCAAAATTGATGTGACATTGGTGTGAATTAATGCTAAGAACAATGGAATACCGTGTCATAGTCAATTTGGAATCTCTTTAAACATTTAGACATTTTATAGGCGCTCATTTTCATCCTCATCGGCTGACATGATGATGCAAGTACACACGGATATTAGAGGCGGGGAGCACATTTACTCATAGATAAGAGAGAGAGAGAGAGAGAGAGAGAGAGAGAGAGAGAGAGAGAGAGAGAGAGAGAGAGAGAGAGGGGATGCCAGTGAGAAGAAGAGTTATAGAGTGTGTGTGTGTGAGAGTGAGAGACATGAGTTAACTGAGAAAGTGATTTTTAACATTCTCACGAGTGAAAATGAAGTAAGAAGATATACAAAGAAAACTATGTTCAAAATATGATTAGAAAGATGAGAACACACACACACACAAACACACACACACACACACACATACACACACATACACCCCCCACACACAAACTCACTCACTCACTCACTCACTCACTAACAGATAGTTAAACAGATAGAGAGAGAAAAGGTGAGAGAGAAAGAGAGCGAAAAATAGAATATCTGTGTTTTGATGTGTTAGATTGAAAAGAAAGGAAGAAATAAAAGATGTGTACATTCAAAATATAATTAGAAAGGTGAGAAGAGAGAGGGAGAAAGAAAGAGAGAGGGAGGGAGAGAGAGGGATAGATATGTATTAATAGGAAGACAGACAGACAGACAGACAGAGACAGAGAGAGAGAGAGAGAGAGAGAGAGAGAGAGAGAGAGAGAGAGAGAGAGAATTGAAAGATAAAATTAGAGTGAAGAGGAAGTAGAAAGAAATCCTAAGAAAATATATATGAAGAAAGAGGTGAAGTGAGCGCAAACGCAAGATAATCACAGAAAGAGAGAAGGTGGGGAGAGAAATGGATAAACAAAACGAGAGAGAGAGAGAGAGAGAGAGAGAGAGAGAGAGAGAGAGAGAGAGTAAAAGGGAGAGAGATAGAACGAGTTTGAGAGTGAAAAGGACGTAGGCATGAACACTAAGGAAATATGTGCTTTTATAAAGTTGGGAATATAATGAGAGAGACAGACAGATAAGTAGACCGAGAAAAAAGGGTAAGAGTAAGAGGAAAGTAAGGAGTATAAACATGAATCGGTTTATGATAATGAAAAGGCAAGAGAAAAAAACTCCATGATAAGTATGAACAAAAATACGGGAAAAGCAAGTAAGATAGATGGAGGGTATCAGAGAGAGAGAGAGAGAGAGAGAGAGAGAGAGAGAGAGAGAGAGAGAGAGAGAGAGAGGAGGGGGAGATAGTGGGGTACACAGCGAGAAACGGCAGAAAATATGAAGGAAACAAAAAAAAAAAAAAGAAATAAAAGAAAGAAACGAAGAGGGCAAAGTTTTTGTGAGAGAGAGAAAGAGAGCCAGAGACAGAGACAGAGAGACAGAGAGACAGAGAGAGAAACAGAGACAGAGGCATACAGAGAGAGTGAGATAGCGAGACAGAGAGAAAGACAGAGACATAGAGAGAGAAAGAGAGACAGAGACAGAGAGACAGAGACAAAAACAGAAACAGAGGCATACAGAGAGAGTGAGAGAGAGATAGCAAGACAGACAGAAAGACAGTCATAAAGAGAGAGAGAGAGAGAGATAGAAAGAGAGGGAGAGAGAAAGTTAAAATGTGAAAATGAAAATACTGCACAAGAAAATGACAGAAAAATAATGCGAAAAAAAAGAAAAAAGGAGAGCACAGTCTGTGTGTGTGTGTGTGTGTGTGTGTGTGTGAGAGAGAGAGAGAGAGAGAGAGAGAGAGAGAGAGAGGAGAGAGAGAGAGAGAGAGAGAGAGGGGGGGATGAGTTTTATTCAGAGAGACGAATTATGAGGAGAAAATATGAAAAGGAAACAAATTTAACACAGTTCCAACAAAGGTAATCGTAGAAAAGGAAGACCAAATAAAAATTTTTTTAAAAAGAGTGACATTCTGGCAATTCCTTCAGTGATAACCATGTTTTTGCTCATGTCTAAAGATGCTGTAATCATGCAGTTGAAATAAATTATCAAAATGAAGTAAATTTAAAGTTTTTTTCCTTAATTTATTTTATATCTTGCTCTGTCGGTCCAATTACTAGGACGATGCACATCGAGTTCTCACTACGGTTTACCTCTATCAATATAGTAAAACTACGCATGGAATGATCCTCATTACCATAAACCTGATTTGAAAACCACGTTCCAGTGGATCATAATTATTCAGTGGCAAATTTTAGTGAACATTGCTTTATTCTTTAAATTTGACCACTTTATGTGCATTAATAAAAATCTCGCAATGATGTGTCGTTATAATTAAATTAATGTATAAAACATAATATATATATATATATATATATATATATATATATAGAGAGAGAGAGAGAGAGAGAGAGAGAGAGAGAGAGGGGGGGGGAGAGAGAAGTAGGCCCACAGACAGGTAAGTTGGAGATGATTCTATTTGGAAACATCTATATCCACCGTAATCCACAATGCATATCCATACTGATGAACATCTATAGATTTATACAATGATTATTTCCAATCCCTAAGAGCGCTCAATGTAAGATAATTAATGAATTAATTATATACAGAGCAATATTGGGAACTCCATAAATGAGCCCTCTATATTTGTCGGGTTCTGAATGGCAAAACATGTTAATGGACTCAATAATGACACAGACGAAATTCGGCAGGTAATTCCATAAATGAGCTCGGTCTCGTCGGATATCCAACTCAAAATATTTGTGTTGATTATCTGACGAGACTCGGCTTATTTATGAAATTATCGTCCGTAATAAATTTACTATAGTCAAATGACGGTTTATTGTGTTTTTTCTTTCTTATTGGAAATATATATATATATATATATATTATATATATATATATATATATATATATATATATATATAAATTCTGTATTTGTAACGGGTTCTGAATCGCAAAGCACGCTAATGGGCTAAATAATGATGAAAAAGAAAGAAATAATTGCAGAAAGAAAGATGGAATGTAAGTGAAAGAGACACCATATAATCATTGCAACAGAAGAATCTCAGTACGAAACATACCAGGTAACACTGGAAAATGTCGATGGCATTCTTGTGTGATTAAAATCCGAACCCAAAATTGGTCCGAGAATAAAGATCAAGTATTGCATTAGAAGAATCTACATTATTTGGTATTATAGAACGCCAGGTGAAAATCAGGATGAGCATTTCAAAAATAAGACAATATTGGCTCATGACATGCACTTTGTTTAGAATAATGTACTGCGGGAACGAAGAGTAAGAAGTGAACAGGGGTGGAAAGGAAAATTAGAAGAATGACAAAGAGAAAGGAGGCAAAATGTCTCTGCTAGAAAATTGGTATATGCAGAAAGCGTCTCAGATTCTCCAAGAGTAAAGAATTTCGGTGAGTTAATGAGTTCTAAATCTGCGGGTTTCGCGAAAATACACCAGAAGAAATATATACTGGTTCCACAGAACAGGTTAAATGATTCTCTAACGCAACGTAGATAAAGTAAACGAGTGTGGAAATAATAATATTGAAAGCCGTTGGGTGTGGTGGCTGTAACGATGATTCAGAAGTTTAAATCAGTCTGAAATACAGATATCCGTAGACAGTTCTCATCAAATGGCGGCAATATTTACGTGCCTGTGTATATACCACAGTATGATAATCTAATTATCACAACGTTCCATATGTTTACTTAAGAGCTATTGTTATATAGTTCAACATGTAAAAAGTATAATAATCTTGATTTATCTCTCTCTCACTGTCTCTCTCTCTCTCTCTCTCTCTCTCTCTCTCTCTCTCTCTCACTCTTTTTAAAAAATGTATTTCCTTCTTTTCATCTTTTCATTATGTTCGATTGAAACAGATTATCATTATCACTTCCGCGCGCTCACCCACTCTCTTTATCTTTCCCCTACTCGCTTTCTATCTGTCTATCTCTCTATCTATCTACATTCTTTCGTGTAGTATATCATGTGCTGTTTTTCTTTAAAATAAAAACTGAATGGTCATTATTTAGCTGAAGTGACGGCACTCATAAGAAATAATTTGATTATTACAACGTTTGATATGTTTACTAAAGAGCTATTGCTAAATAGTTCAATATATAAAAAGTATGATAATCATGATTTAACTCTCTCTCTCTCTCTCTCTCTCTCTCTCTTTTTTTTTCTTTTTTTTTCTTTGCATTGTGTTCTATTGAAACAGATTAGCGTTATTGCTTCCGTGACTTCATCCCTCTCTCTTTATCTTTCCTCTAACTTGTTTCTCTCTTTCTTTTTTTATTATACTTTTTATGTAGCATGTCCTTTTTTACTTTTTTCTTTATAATAATAACGGAATGGTCCATTATTTAATTGAGGTGACGATACTCATAAGAATTCAACGGATAAACAACATCAGATAATAAGGATTTACAATTTTGCATTTCATCTGGTACGATTTGAACGGTCTCTTTTTTACCCAGTGGGTATTGCAAGATGATAACGGTGGTACAATTAAGGAACGCAAGTATATAGTTGAAGAAATAGTTCTCTCTAGAATCAGAGAGAAGTGTCTGTTGTCGTGGACATCTAATAAAATAACGATCTTCAGATGGATAAGACCTCACAAAATGGTGCCCTTGTTATTACATTACATTGCATTCGGTGGTGAGTCTTCGGTATAGAGCTCTGAGAAGTAAGGAGTCATTCATTTCACTGATTTTTACGATTCTGCTCACCATATTAGGGGTTTATTTCCCCTGTTGATAAATCCAATGGTAGGAAAGTCTGTAGTATTCCTTGAAATTCTATGTAGAAAAATAGTTTGATTTCAGTAGATACTTCTTGGAGCAGAAAGTCTGTTTGTATTCCTTGAAATCCTATGTAGAAAAACAGTTTAGTTTCAGTAGATACTTCTTGGAGCAGAAAGTCTCTTGTATTCCTTGAAATCCTATGTAGAAAAACAGTTTAGTTTCAGTAGATACTTCTTGGAGCAGAAAGTCTCTTGTATTCCTTGAAATCCTATGTAGAAAAAACAGTTTAGTTTCAGTAGATACTTCTTGGAGCAGAAAGTCTCTTGTATTCTTGTTTAGTTTCCTTCTTGGAGCAGAAAGTCTCTGTATTCCTTGAAATCCTATGTAGAAAAACAGTTTAGTTTCAGTAGATACTTCTTGGAGCAGAAAGTCTGCTGTATTCCTTGAAATCCTATGTAGAAAAAATAGTTCAGTTTTTTACTTCTTGGAGCAGAAAGTATTCCTTGAAATCCTATGTAGAAAAATAGTTTAGTTTCAGTAGATACTTCTTGGAGCAGAAAGTCTGTTGTATTCCTTGAAATCCTATGTAGAAAAATAGTTTAGTTTCAGTAGATACTTCTTGGAGCAGAAAGTCTGTTGTATTCCTTGAAATCCTATGTAGAAAAATAGTTTCAGTAGAACTAGCAGAAAGTGAAATCCTATGTAGAAAAATAGTTCAGTAGATACTTCTTGGAGCAGAAATTCCTTGAAATCCATGTAGAAACATAGTTTAGTTTCAGTAGATACTTCTTGGAGCAGAAAGTATGTTGTATTCCTTGAAATCCTATGTAGAAAAATAGTTTGGTTTCAGTAGATACTTCTTGGAGCAGAAAGTCTGTTGTATACCTTGAAATCCTATGTAGAAACATCAGTAGATACTTCTTGGAGCAGAAAGTATGTTGTATTCCTTGAAATCCTATGTAGAAAAATAGTTTAGTTTCAGTAGATACTTCTTGGAGCAGAAAGTCTGCTGTATTCCTTGAAACCTATGTAGAAAATAGTTTAGTTTCAGTAGATACTTGGAGCAGAAAGTATTCCTTGAAATCCTATGTAGAAAAATAGTTTGTTTCAGTAGATACTTCTTGAGCAGAAAGTATGTTGTATTCCTTGAAATCCTATGTAGAAAAACAGTAGATACTTCTTGTAGCAGAAAGTCTGCTGTATTCCTTGAAATCCTATGTAGAAAAATAGTTTAGTTTCAGTAGATACTTCTTGTAGCAGAAAGTCTGCTGTATTCCTTGAAATCCTATGTAGAAAAATAGTTTAGTTTCAGTAGATACTTCTTGGAGCAGAAAGTCTTATTCCTTGAAATCCTATGTAGAAAACAGTAGTGAAAGTATGTTGTAGAAATCCTATGTAGAAAATAGTTTAGTTTCAGTAGATACTTCTTGGAGCAGAAAGTCTGCTGTATTCCTTGAAATCCTATGTAGAAAATAGTTTAGTTTCAGTAGATACTTCTTGTAGCAGAAAGTCTGCTGTATCCTTGAAATCCTATGTAGAAAAATAGTTTAGTTTCAGTAGATACTTGGAGCAGAAAGTATTCCTTGAAATCCTATGTAGAAAAATCTTCTTGGAGCAGAAAGTATGTTGTATTCCTTGCAGTAGATACTTCTAGCAGAAAGTATGTTGTATTCCTTGAAATCCTATGTAGAAAAATAGTTTGTTTCAGTAGATACTTCTTGGAGCAGAAAGTCTGCTGTATTCCTTGAAATCCTATGTAGAAAAATAGTTTAGTTTCAGTAGATACTTCTTGTAGCAGAAAGTCTGCTGTATTCCTTGAAATCCTATGTAAAAAATAGTTTAGTTTCAGTAGATACTTCTTGTAGCAGAAAGTCTGCTGTATTCCTTGAAATCCTATGTAGAAGTTTAGTTTCACTTCTGTTGTATTCCTTGAATCCTATGTAGAAAAATAGTTTAGTTTCAGTAGATACTTCTTGGAGCAGAAAGTCTGTTGTATTCCTTGAAATCCTATGTAGAAAAATAGTTTTTCAGTAGATACTCTTGGAGCAGAAAGTATGTTGTATTCCTTGAAATCCTATGTAGAAAAATAGTTTAGTTTCAGTAGATACTTCTTGGAGCAGATTCCTTGAAATCCTATGTATAGTTTGTTTCAGTAGATACTTAGAAAGTATGTTGTATTCCTTGAAATCCTATGTAGAAAAATAGTTTGGTTTCAGTAGATACTTCTTGGAGCAGAAAGTCTGTTGTATACCTTGAAATCCTATGTAGAAACATAGTTTAGTTTCAGTAGATACTTCTTGGAGCAGAAAGTATGTTGTATTCCTTGAAATCCTATGTAGAAAAATAGTTTAGTTTCAGTAGATACTTCTTGTAGCAGAAAGTCTGCTGTATTCCTTGAAATCCTATGTAGAAAAATAGTTTAGTTTCAGTAGATACTTCTTGAGCAGAAAGTCTGCTGTATTCCTTGAAATCCTATGTAGAAAAATAGCAGTAGATACTTCTTGGAGCAGAAAGTCTGTGTATTCCTTGAAATCCTATGTAGAAAAATAGTTTGGTTTCAGTAGATACTTCTTGGAGCAGAAAGTCTGTTGTATTCCTTGAAATCCTATGTAGAAAAATAGTTTAGTTTCAGTAGATACTTCTTGAGCAGAAAGTCTGTTGTATTCCTTGAAATCCTATGTAGAAAAATAGTTTAGTTTCAGTAGATACTTCTTGGAGCAGAAAGTATATTGTATTCCTTGTAATCCTATGTAGAAAAAACAGTTTAGTTTCAGTAGATACTTCTTGTAGCTGAAAGTCTGTAGTATTCCTAGAAATCCTCCTCTGTATTTCTTGATTTCTGAAAGTTCAATTTGCAATTGATTTCGGGACAAATACCAATGAGCTTAAATGCATTCTATATCTTTTTGATTAGGCGATTTTTATCGGAAATGCATGCTGCCTATGTTGGAAAAGTTCATAAACACGAGTGAGAATTTGATGTACCTTATATCCAGATAGTCTAACAAGTAGTAGTAACTTTTAGGATCCCAGTGGATGACATTTCCCACTCAGTTTTGTATTCCTTTTGTACCAGTTAGTGAGGCATTCGCTTATTATGTGATTGATTGTGTTGTCTTTTTCACCATATAATGCACACGTTTACTTGGAGGCACTTGGTATAATTGTTAGAGTTGTGAGAAATGGACTCAAGTTCAAATCCTGGACGAGGTTGTTTGCATTTCATATAGCGCTTAAACCATTGGAAAAGGTATGAATCCAACTACTATCCCTGCAGCTATGGGCAAATAGTAGGGTAGACTTGGCTCTTTAACCAGTCTAGGAGAAAAAACTTTCAAACTTTCCTAATTAGTTGCTTACAATTCTTGCCTTGTTATTATATATTTACCCATCTCGGAGTTTACCAGGTTTGAATTCAGAATTTTACTTCTAGACTGGTTACCTAGCGAAGGACTTTTCTTTTCTCCTTCGTAAGTAACATAAATAGCAGTCGACGATGGGGCGGCCTAAAGTCGGTATCAGCCAGACAGCGAAGGAGTCTATCCCCTTTTCAATAGCGCTAGACCAAAGAGATTGTTTTAAGTACAACCATACTAATTACAGGTATATTTTTGATATATCATACAAAAACTCAGTCTTTGAATATCCAAAAATATGTCTATACCCCTTATTTATGCATCAGGCGTTTCATACAAGAAAATATTTAACTTACGGAACTCTTTAAACCTGAACATTCAAACAAACTTAATAAACATCTCAATCAAAATTTAAGCGTTAATACATACATTATATATATTTACCAAACCCCTCCGTACGAGCAGGATGCGACACAAGTTCAATTTCTTAAGCGGAGGTTAACAGGTTTCAATTCTGAGTTTTCCTTCTGCTTGACTGTTTGCCTAATCAAGGTTAAAGAGCCCAGCCCGCCCTACTATTTAGCCACTCATTAGCAGGAGCCGGTTTAGCTCAGTTGGGTGAGCACCCGTATTGTAATCGCAAGGGTTCAGGTTCGATACTGGCCCTCGCCTGAGTTGTACGGCTTGGGTCTGAGCAATAAAGTGGGAAACTGATAATAGATGTGGCACTCTGGTGCAAAAACAATTTCTCTGGTCTAGCGCTAGCGAAAAGAAGCTGTCCGGCTGATACCGACAATAGGTCACTCCGCCTACTTACTTAGCATGATCTTGCATTCAATTTTTTTGTATACACATTTTGGGTATATAGGCACATATTTGTTGGCTTTAAAACTTGTTCATATCATTCCGATACTATTTGAACTGCCGCTAACTTATTTACGACCACTGCTGGAAAAGGCCAAATGGCCTCCCTTGATCTCTCACGTATTTTTGACTGTCATAGCAACCTTAAAATTGTGTCCTCTTATCTTGTATGTTGGACTATCTTTAGGTATAAGATGTACGAAAAATTGCCACTTATATTTATGGACTTTGCCAAAATCAGCTATAGGCATTGACCAATGTAAAACGACATAGAATACATTTGAAATTGTTGATGATTGTAGAATTCTTAAGTAACCGAGAAATTTTATTTCCCAAAATTCGTACTTGGACTCATTGTCATCAAAGAAAAGTCTTGCGTTTCTAGGCGCATAACCCATGACGATACTGGTCGACATTTTACACGTTTAGATCTCCTATTGGTATATCCAATGGCAAAAAAGAGTGTAGCCTCGGTAGTAGAGAATCCAGCTGTATTCCTTGAAATCCAAGGCAGAAAAGAGTGTTGCTGAGAATCCACTCGTAATCCTTCAGATCCTAGGTAAAAAAAAATAGTGTCCTTGTAGCTGAGAATCCAGTCGTAGTCCTTCTGGTCCATTAAGCAATTGATTTAAGGACAATTACCAACGACATAGTATCGTAGTAAGGACCGTGAGAATCACCAAACAACCAAACCTATACTTATGCCAATTGCATACTATCTGCTCATTCTAAATTTACGTTCAACCTTGAGTGAGCTGCTGAGATAAACCTTATAACATGACCACACGATTTACATGTAAATTCTAAATAAGTTTTGATTGACTCTATTGGAAAGAATGTTCCACCGCTAAATAACTTCCAGTAAGATGGAGGTGAGTCAAGGTAAATTAAATAAAGAAAACAAATGAAGCATTACTGAAGTTTATTGAAATCAAATCTAAAGTCCTGAAGAGATATCCGTAATACTTTTCAACTATAAACTGATGATAGCCTTGACGCTTTAGGGGGTAGAGTTTTTTTTGTTGTTATATTTTTTCAATATTTTATGTCTAGAAGAATCCAATGTATTACAATTATTACTGACAATAACTTGGAACGATAAATGCACTTGCCTGGAGAGAAAAGAAATCAGGAGGGTGGAAAAAGGAGAGAATCGACAAATTCAAACAACTCGTGCCCCAAGGATATGAAAACATCAACAGCCAGTGTTTATGACATTCTACGCTGTTATTCCTCCTAGGGGGATGTTTTTGCTCTTCAGTGTTGTTGGCAGATGTGTGTGGTGGGGACCTGACTTGTTCTGTTCCGTGATTCTGTGGATGCTGGATCGAAAGCACTCAAATCATTTACAAGACTTAATGATGGAGAAAACCCAATCAAACATAAGTTAGTTTTATTAGAGAAGCACGTTCAAGCATTGTTCTTTGGGCCGGAAGGTGGTAGGGGTGATAAAATTCAACATGGGAGTGAGTTTAAGTGGGGAGTGGGTGGGTATAAAGAGCGCGCCCGCGCATGTGTATGTGGGTGTGTGTGTAAAATATCTTTTCAACACAACCGCAGTTACAGCCGATGGGCAGAGAATGTATCGGTGCCTCTTGAACTGTTTTCCAGAACCTTCCACCAGTTCTCATACCCACCCACCTTTTTAACACTTCATTCTCTGTCGACCATCATTGACGCTTTTGAAAGCGAGGCTTATCAGGCAATCTTTCGACATTGATAGTGACTGGCAGCGCACACGCGCGCCAAATCTCGTTGTTTCTCGTTCTTCATCTCACCCTCTTTAGTTTTGCTTTCGCTTTCAATTATTCTTTTTTCTTTTGTTTTTCTTTTACTTTTTTGTTTGTTTTTTTTCTTTTTCATTTTACTCTTTTTTCTTTGTTTTTTTTTTCTTTTTCATTTTACTCTTTTTTCTTTGTTTTTTTTATTAAATTTCTGCCTTCATATTTTCCGATGGTTATTTTTTCATTTTCTTTCCATTTTTTACGTTTTCCTAATCTTTTTATTCTAATTTTCTTTTTTTCTTCTTTCCTTCATTTTTTCGTCTATTTTCCTTCTTTTTTAATCATTCATTGCTTTTTGCTTGATTTATTCTACCTGTATCCTTTTTTTTTGTAATTCTCACCCTTCTTCACCTTTTAAGTCTTTTTCTTCTACATTTCGTTCTTTTTTCCTTTCTTTCTTCGTTTATTTTCCTTCTTCTTCAGTTCATCATTTATTGCCTTTTGCTTAAGTTTTTTCCTACCTATTTTCTTACATTCATTATTTTTCTTTCTTTATTTCTTTCTTTTATTCGTTCCTTGTCTTCTCTTTGTCTATTTTATTCCATTTTAACCATTCACTGTTTCCTTAAATCAATTAATTATTTTTTCTTTCACCATTTCTTTCCTTTATTCTTCTTTCTCTGTCTTTCTTTACTATCTTGTCATTTATTTATTTTAATCTATTTTTCTTCTGTTTCTTTACATTCATTAATTCTTTTTTGTCTTTCGGCCGATCTTTCATTTACTTTTCTTAATATTTAATTTGCTCTTTTTCTTTCAACCTTTCATTATCAGCTTTTTTCTTTTTCCCCCTTTTATTTACTTTTATCTTTGTTCCTCTTCGTATCCACCCTCTCGGCAAATCCTCGACCCTCTCCTTCAATCTTACCCCAAACTTCCCAGCATCATTTGATTTCCTCTTTATTTTGATGGGTGCATGGGCTTTTTACCACAGAACATTCTCCTAATCTAAACCCTTACCCTTACCCTCATCCGTCTGGGTGAGTGATATCTATCACGAGCAACAGACAACAAATCGAGTTATTCAAAGCTGTCAGTAATGTTCAAGACGAACACGCAAAGAGCCGACACGCATTATCCTCCCTAATACGAGCCATCAGAATCACTTTGGCTGGCGAACTGACTACAAAGCGGAGTTAATAGACGAAGAATTACGGGGCGACTTGTTCTTTAGGTGCTCCGAACTTAGCCTACTTGCGATCTAAGTGTTCCCGCTCTGCAAGGCAGGATCTGCTGCTTTCCTCGGGTGTCGGTGTTAGTGGTAGATTCAGTGGCAGAAGGTGAGGGTGACGGGAGAGTACGGCGCCGGCAAAGATGATGGTGTCGGTCTTAAATACAAATTTACGAAACGAGATGCTTCTTTTAGTGAAAAACGTTTTTTTTTTTTCAACTTAGTTGATGGTAGATTTCCAAGTCGATACACACTGGTTCTCATTGAGGCGATGTTTGATTTTAGAGTTGGTAGAATGGCGTAGAAGATGATGGGGCAAATTGACGCCATTTTATTTTATTTCTTCTTCTTTTTTTAATCCTTGAAAGCATAACTTTCTTTCACTTTTAACATCAGAATGTAAAGGTATATTTCGACATTGTAAACCAATGAATAGGTTCAGCGTAAATTTAAATACATATTCAATCTGTGCTTCTATTAATTTTGGGTAATTTATGAGGAAGTGCGTCCCGGTCCCCTGCCTCGAAATTGCTGCCCGGGGAATTTTAAAATAACGACCCCCAAGCTTCTGCAAGTTTCATTGTGTTAAATATAGGGGGGAGGTAAATTTCACGGGGTAAAATAGGTGTTACCTATTGTTTATCTATCTATCTATCTTAGTCTATTCAAAACTATCCATCTTCATATCTATCTATCTATCTATCTATCTATCTATCTATTAAATACTAAAATTTTCTTTTATTACGATAAATAAACAAGAATTACGATACATAAACCAGAATTATGACAAATTACGGTAAATAAACCAGAATTATGACAAATTACGATAAATAAACACGAATTACGACAAATTACGATAAATAAACACGAATTACGACAAGTTTCTATAAATAAACAAGAATTAAAACAAAAAGAGCCCCCCCCTAAAATACATTTAACGCCCCAAGTTGGTTGTTTTCTTTCAAGTAACACGGATGTGGCGCCGAAGCTTGGGGTCGTTATTTTAAAATTCACCGGGCAGCAATTTCGGAGACAGGGGACCAGGACGCACTTCCTCATAAATTACCTAATTTTGACTTGTATTTTATTCCATCTTTTAATTTTAGCAGCTATTTATCGCAGTTCGTCCAGGTCGTCCTTTCTACGGCAGCGAGGAACAATGCACATCGGAGAAAATACCAAATGATAAGCACTTAGTAAGAATCGAACGTGTGTCTCTTTTTTACCTCGTGGTCTGGTTAGTCTTAAATTACGAGAGCCGTTTGCATTGCAGAAACCTAGATTTCAACTATAATTTATCCTGGTGGTATGGAAGGGGTTAGTCAATTCATGTTGTTAGTAAAAATGAGAACACAACACGTATTTTAGTAGGTAATATATGCACACATGCTCACAGGTTCGTTTACTGTCCTGAACTGAATGAACAAGAAAGAAGAAAGACAAAGAGAAAACGAATTACGCGCTAATTCTAGTGGCGCCTTCAGACTGGTCGTGTTGTAATTTACTACGTAGTTCTGGAGACGAGGCTTACAGGCAGCGACCCCAATATACCCAAGGGACTATTATCAATTGGTACAATCAACATGTCCTCTATTTCGTCTCTTAATCTGTCGACGCTATTTTTGTGTGTATGTTTCTTTACACAATATTATTATTAGAGCATTTTTTATTAATCATTTTCAAACATATCAATGATTATAACTAGAATATTTTATTTTAAAAATAAATTCGGATTGTCATTTATACAACAGCGAGGAAAGGTGCTTATCGATGATAACACTACCTCTGGTAGAAATTATGGGATTAGAAAACTTCGAGAATGTACAGTAGTTTTTGTACATTTTCTATTTTCAAAGTATATTGTATAAGTGCCAAAGTGGAGTGCTGCATGTCATGGACTGCTCAGCCACCAGGGTTCCATCCTTAAGCATCACAGGTCGTCATCCACAGCCAACAGGTGGTCCCACTGCAGTCGGTGTATTCTAAATCCCCAAACGACAGGGCTATGGAAAATGAGGATAGAAGGACAAATAAAGAAACTAGGACAACAAGCTAAACCAATTAAAAGAAAAAGACACACGGATGCATTTGAATAAAAAGTCCGAAATAAACGACATCGAATAAGACTGACTATAACATTTGAAGAAATAAACCAGAAATATTGACGAAAGTAGGAAGACTCAAACGATTCTGGAACAGAACCTGGTTTTTATGTCTTTCAGCATATTAACCCTTTCCGGGTCATTTAATTTCGAATCAAGTCATTTATGACTCAGATTGCTTACAGTACCTGTTGTTGCTTAAGTATTCGCCCAATTAAGTAAAGAATATGCTCAATTCTGATTAACCTCGTTGATCTAGCTGGACTGGTGCTATCAACTTCACTTGACTGTAATGCGACAGAACTAAGCAAAACAGGAACTTCCAAAATAACGAAAGAAAATTCTTCCAAAAAGTCAGTGAGGAAAGCATGAAAACAGATGAATATCCGAATGGAAAGGTTGGTTGGTTTGATTTTACGGCATGTCAATCCTTGATGGATTATTTTATGCCGAATATATTTTGTTTTATTCATTCTTAATGAGTACTGATTCATTTTAAACACATTTTCAAATTCATTTTTAATATTCAACGCATAGATGGGATCCTGACACGTACTATCACTCCGGGTCACAGTGGATCTGGGAGTAATGATGCTGAAGGGACAATCCACATTCCCCAGACCTCCAGAATTGGAACCTCACCATTAGAGAATTTAACGTCATATCCAGAACACTAAGACCCTTATCCACCACTTTCTAGTACATATGAGATAAAAAGGGTTGGTGCTTGACATAAGGACAATTGGGTTGGGACAATCATATAGGTGCTAGGGATTGACATACCAGCCGATTAATTGGAGGGAGTCTCTTAGACCGCCCGTCTAATAAGGACCAAAGTAGAGTGCTGCATGTCATGGACTGCTCAGCCACCGGGGTTCCATCCTTTAGCATCACATCTCGCCACCCACAGTCAGCAAGTCACCTTGTTGGAGGGGGTCTTACCCTCTAAAAACGTGCAGTTGGTGTATTCTAAAGCCCTAGCCGACAGGGCTGAATATAATAGAAATGTCGAACGTATGAATAACATGTAAACCAATTGCAAGGACTTAAAGAAGGAGGCCCCTAAGATACCACTAAATGCCCAAGTATAGGTTAAACAGTCTGGTCTGTTTAACCTTCGTAAGGCAGCCGGTCTAGTAGAAGGAAAACTCTGAATTCAAACCTGTTGAACTCCGTTTACAAAGTTGACCTTTTGTCACACCCTGTTCGTGCGGAGGGGTTGGGTAAATACTTATCGTGTTGCATAGCTTCACATATGTCACCATAACTCTAGTCTTCTTGGAATTGAACTATTTTATCTTAAATGAATGGCAGGGAATCTCTCGAGGCAAAAGGGGATACGTTAACGGAACTATTCCTTCTTATTGTTCCCAATAATTAATTTCTGGCATTCTTGTTTACTTAAAAATATTGAAAGATTTGGTTAAACTCTATTTTGTAATATTCATTATATTATTTCTAATTTGTAACATATATATATATATATATTAATACTCGTGATCCTTAATTCTACGACCGTTACCATCTTGCACTACCTTCTAATTAAAAACAGGACCATCTAAATCGTCCAAGATGTAATGCAAAAATGTAAATCCTGATTATTTGGTCTTACTTATCCGCCAAATTCTTGTTTTTTATGAGGTCATCATCTCAGCTAAATTATGTACAATTTCGTTTTTATTATAAAGAAGGAAAAGGGGAAAAAGGACATGTTACACAGAAAAATATAAGAAAGAAAGAGATTAAGGGAGATATAGAGAGGAGTGAGTGCAAGGAAGCGATAATGCTAATCTCTTTCAATCGAACAAAATGAAAAGATGAAAAGAAGAGAAGAGAGAGAGAGAGAGAGAGAGAGAGAGAGAGAGAGAGAGAGAGAGAGAGAGAGAGAGAGAGAGAGAGAGTTAAAATTAATATTATTATAGTGTCGTCACCTCAGCTAAATAATTGACCATACCGTTTTTAGACATTCTATAGAAAATATAATAATATGTTTCAATCGGACATAATGAAAATATGATAAAAGGAAAGAAGAAAAAAAGAGTGATATGGTGTAATAATTAAATTATCATACTATGGTATATCCACAGGTCCTGCTAGTCTTGTTATATTTGCTGTTTTAGTTATATCTGTTATAATTCTTTTATATTAGTTATATATTTTGTTATGTATATTTACCCAACCCCTCCGAACGAGCAGGATGCGACATGATGTCAAGTTATAATGGGATTTCAACCGGTTTAAATTCAGTGCGTTTCCTCTTAGACCGGTTGCATGGTTAAAGAGCCCACTCTGTCTTACTATTTTACTCATAGTTGGAGAGTGAATGGTTATATTCATCCATTTCACAATGGTTAGGCGTTCCATCGAGTTGTAATGGTTAGCCAGAAAGTCTCGCAGATCCATTATTACTGCGAGTTCGATTAGCAAACATCGCTAGATATCCTATACCCTCAACCTTGTGTCACATCTTACATGTGGCGAACGGGTTGGATAAATATCTACCTTTCCCAATGATTAGTAGGGCATTATTAGAGTATTGGCGCTATGTGAAATGAAAATAGCATCGTACCAGATTTGAACATGGGTCGCTGTATCCATTCCATACGACGATAACCATCACTATACATGCGCCTCCACATATATTTTGGGATATACTTTTATATTTTTAATAATCAGCAAGTTCTAATGTAAGGAAATATAGTAAATAAGAAAGACTTACAAAATTAAGTAAGAACGTATATAAAAGATTATACTTATTTCAATCATATTTTAATTGGTTTCTATATAAAATCATTCATAGGATTGGTTTTAATACGTTGGAGAATAAAACAATAATATTAGAGATCAATAACATCAAGTAATTATTTATCAAACCCGCTTTTGTTAAATCTAGTATGCAAATTAACCACACAATGTATCATGTAAACCTTTATTTCTTAATGGTATAAAAGATACATTGCAGGATTTTAAACGCCCTAATAACATAATCTGTTTTGAGGTAAATATAACTCAGATGTTCATAGAGACATCTTTGGTGAATATGATTTATCTATTGTATGCATTAATGATTTTGACTATAAATCAAATATTCATTGATAGACTTTCGCAATTCCTGAGTGATTGCGACGTAAGCAGTGACGTAGTTTCGGTTACAGTCACCGAATCTCCATTATCATAAACTATGTTATATTTGCTATGTATTTTGTTATATAGTTGGTATAATTGTAATAATTTGTGATATTTTTTTATATATTGTCATAGATTTGTTATATTTTGTGATATATTTATTATATGTTTGTTACATATGTAATAAATAATAATATATTTGTAATATTTGTAATTATTTAGTAAATCTATGTTTATCATATTAAATAGCTATTACTATGTGAATGATATTACTTACGAGATGCGTGGGTTTATTTTTACATCGTATAAATTTAGATATTTCACGCTTGTATTGACATATTTCCGATTATAAAGGATGCGTCTCTTGGCATCCTTTTAAGATAAATAATATGGGGTTATTCGGTACTATCTAGTTTGGTAAATATAAATGGTATCAAATAACAAATCAATTTTGAACGAACACGAAAAAAATGTGGACGATATTTACCACACTTGTAAAAGACATAGAAATTGATTGATTCAAAGACTTTTTTGGTACAGATATAAATCAGGCGAGATTTTTTCTTCCTTTCATTATAAAAACAGAATATTTCATTATTTAGCTAAGGCGGCGTCACATATGGGATATAATAATTCGGTGGATAAGCAACACCGAATAATCAGGATGTGCATTTTTCCTTTCATCTTGGACCATTTGAATGGTATCATTTTTAACTAGAGTGTGTTGCAAGATTATAACGGTCGTACAAAAGAAGAACACGAGCATTAATATATAGATTGTCTACACATTTTCGAACTATTATCTTCATCTTGGTTGTTATTATTTCATTTTAAAACTTTATTTCATGTGTCTTGTCTTTCATATTTTAAGAAGATTTAACTTTAGGATCTCAAAAAGACAAGTAGAATTCAGACCCACTGACATAACTTTTTTCTTTAGACAGTAGTTGAGTCTAAGATCCTAAGTAATATCGGTATCTATTATTTTACTAAAGCTGAGCGAATCAACTTTTATTTCCTAAAGGCTTTTTAATGTTTAGTTTAATGACACGAAAGTCATACTAAATTATTCCTTACTTTGCGAATTGTTATGTTTTTTTAGAATCCATTTTAATTGGTTCTCATTAGTCGTAATTTGCAGTTAAGTAAAAAACTGACCTGTCCCTTACTTTACTATCACTATCACTCTCTCTAAGTATCTCTTGATTACCTCCTCTTTATATATGACAGTTTCTCTGAGGAAGTAGACTAGAGAGAGATGGGAGAATTTGAAATGTATTTGTATGTAAAATTTCATAAGCAGCAACCAGTAGCACAAATTAGCACAAACCTTCCCTTTCTTAGAAATCTTACAAAATGATTTTATTGTTTTGTCCGGCCGTATTTATTTCTGAAAATTGATTCGATTTGCAAAGTCACTTTTAATCTCAATTATATACACAGAGCTAATGGTGACGAATTTGAGCAACAGCTAAGCACAGCTGAACGAGTATCAAAACAACTGGTACTTATGGGAATCCAGAATAGTCCACTCATGCATTTGGGTGATTCCATTTCTAGAGTCCTGATTGGCTACTTGTTTTTTATGATGTTAGGAGGCTTCATAAATAGCCTGCTATTTTGAAGTAGTATTTGCAGCAAAACAGATTCATATTAAGTTACGACTGCTTGCTGCCTTGTCTTACCAATTCGACGGTAATTGGAACTAGTATGATTATTCTACATAGATGGGACTCTGACTTAGACTACCACTCCGGGTTACAGTAAACCTGGGAGTAATGGTGATCAAGGGATATTCCACATTTCCCAGAGCTCCAGAACTGGAAATTCAGCAATTTAACGTCATATCCAGGATATTCTTAATTCTTAGCCCTCAGCCGCCTTCTTCCAGTACATATCCGATAAAAAGGGCGGGGTTGTCGATAGGGTCGGGACAATCATATAGGTGCTAGGTCTTGAAGTAACCAGCTGATTGATCAGGGCCTCTTCGACTGACCGTCCAGCCTAAATTAAAGGACCAAAGTAGAGTGTTGCAAGCCATGGACTGCTCTGCTACCAAGGGCACATACATAAGCATCAGTGGTCTGCAGAGGGGTAAAACACCACCAACAACGAATAGATGGTCCCATTGGGCGTATCTTACCCCTCTGCAGAGGCGCAGTCGGTGTATTTAAAGCCCCAGCCGACAGTGCTGTGGCCATTCAGATACGATAATGCGATTTTATTTAAGTATTGAATATCAGTTGACCAGAAAAAGTCGTCGGAAAAAGTCATCAAATCTTTTTTTTTTTTTAAATTTTATTTAATGGCATATTCTCCTTGATAGGTTCTTTAATGACAAAATCATCATTGTAGAAGAAGAGTAGCAGTACTATTTAATCCATAGCTTAGAGGCTGAGAGGGTTCATACATTTCCCAAGAGTATTGTTCCAAAAGTGAACGCAATAGCGCAACTAAAATCATAGATTTTGAGTTCCAAGAAATTTGATGAATTATTGTTACTAGCAGGACATGTAAATATACCACAGTACGACGGTTTAATTATTACAACGTTTTATATGTTTACTTCAGAGCTATTGATGTTAGTTCAATATGTAAAATGTATAACAATCTTGATTTGACTCTCTCTCTCTCTCTCACTCTCTCTCTGATTCTCTTTCTTTCCTTCCTTCTTTTCATCTTTTCATTATGTTCGATTGAAACAGATTGGTATTCTTACTTCCGCGTGCTCACTCCCTCTCTCCCCATCTTTCCCCTACGCTCTTTCTTTCTTTTTTAGATATTTTTCTGTATGGCATGTTCTTTTCCTCCCTTTCCTTCTTCATAATAAAAACTGAAATGGTCCATTATTTAACTGAGTGGATGAATTCGGCGGATAAGCAACATCAGATAACCAGGATTTACATTTTTTGCATTTCATATCGAACCATAAGGACGGTCTCACTTTTAACTAGAGGGTTTTGCATGATGATAAGGGTCGTACTATTAAGGAACACAATTATAAATGTATAGATTCATGTTGTGGTATCCAACAATATTTACAAGACTGGATCAGCGCCTGGATCTCAGCACATGCAAGTTTCGATGAATCACCGACTGTTGCCCATACTAGAGGTCTCCTTTCTTCATGATGCTAATGCTTTCTAAGAGAAAAGTAAGGTGCTTTATGCAACTTGTCACAGCATGATTTTTCAGAACGAAGATGAACACAACGTCGGACTACCTTCGGGATTCCAGCACTGCGGTTTTACCACTCTACTGCATCAAGTTTCCCTGGCACGACTGTAGGAAATTTGAAATCAGAGTTTCCCCCTTCTATTCCGGTTGCCCTTACCAAGGCTAGATAACTCGATCTACCGATTTACTCATAACTGGGAGAAAAATAGATGGATCCATATATTTCCCAAATACAGAGTGAAACGTATAAACCCTCGTCCAGAATTTGAACGCTGCTTGCCGAGTCCATTTTCTACAACGATAAACTCCCTATTGTCCTTATGACACGCCCCAAACCTTTTTATCATATATGTGCTAGAAGGCGGTGGCTGAGTGTCTTATTGTCCAGGTTATGACGATATTCTCTATCTGATGGTGAAGTTCCAATTCTTGAACTCTGGGGAATGTGGAGTACCACTTCATTACTATTACTCTCAAGTCATCTCGGACACGGAGTGGTAGTACCTGTTAGGGTCCCACATATGGGTTAAATAGAACAAAATGAGTTTTAAAATGTGTTTAAAGAAAAAATTGAATAACAGTCAACGTCTTCAGCATCAAATGACCCAATGCCGTAAAATCCAACTAACCAACGACAATAACCATTACGCTACCTGATCCCTTAACTATATGTTTCAATTCTATGCCGATTAAATGCGGATTTTAGAGAAATTTAGCTGTCTTGCATGAATCAAAGTATTCAAGTAACAAACCGGCTTGAAGTATTTCCAGTAATATAATTTTAATGATAATAATGATGATTATGAGAAGAAGAAGAAGAAGAAGAAGAAGAAGAAGAAGAAGAAGAAGAAGAAGAAGAAGAAGAAGGGGACATAGATGCCTTCCTTTCTATTTAGAGGATGTTTTTCTCAGTCGGATATATCGTAGAAGTGAATGAAGGGCATGTCCGTTACAATTGTGCTGGTTCATAATGAGTGAATTAGGGTTCCACCCACAGTCTAGTTTCTACGTTTACAGGTCCAACCCACAAAATTTAGCCCCGCACACCTTAACTATTTACTGTCTACTTATAACCTAAGTTCCCCGCCAGCAAAGTGTCGGGGTTGGGGGAGCGCAAAGACCTATATCCTGTCGCGAAAAAACTGCTAAACAAATGAAGTAACTAAAAAAAAAATGTCTAGAGAGAAGGCAGTATCAGGCGGCAATAAGCGGGGCCATTAGAACTTAAAATCACCTGCTTGGTCAACATCAATTTGTCATTGTGATCGAGCAAGCGAGTCCAGCGAGACTTTATTTTCTTGCTTTTCTTCTTTTCTGTTTCTCCCTTATTCTTTCTCTATTTCAGGAGTTTTCTTGTTGCGGGCATCAACACGCCCAGTTCGTCTAACTCCGACAGACTTCTAAAACCACCTTCTACCCCCGTCACCACGGCTGCCTTTCTCTATCAACTAATTCGGTCCCTGACAGCTTAAGCCCAGTAAAACGGGAACACCCGAACGTTATAATTATACCTGGTGAGACTCTAATGACGGCTCCTGGATTTTTAGCTTTATTTTATTCATGTTTGCCTTGTTTTGTTTTCGTCATAGCCGACTGTAGGCAAGGAAAGATTTCGAGCAGTGTTGAGAGAGAGAGAGAGAGAGAGAGAGAGAGAGAGAGAGAGAGAGAGAGAGAGAGAGAGAGAGAGGCTATTTTGCGAAAAAGGAATGGCCGCCGTCTGTCGCCTGTCACTCGTTCATTGGATGGGACGTCACCGCCCCTCCCCATGTGACATGACCGACCTACGCAGCCGCAATGTAGTTTGATGACTATGCGCAATTCACAATTGGCAACGAAAATTTAATAATGATAAAAAAGAGCCTAATTAGAAAGATGATGATGATGATGATAGGGGGGGGAGACAAGAAACAGGTTTGTAGGGGGTGGAGTAATGTTGGATCTTTGACGACGAAATTTGAGAAGTAAAAAGTAAAGTGGGAGACAAACGTGAAAGTTTTGTGAAAGAGAGAAAAGCAGATTGAATAGAAATTAAAAGATTTGATTATTTAATCGTATTTCAAGGATTTTAAACATTTTCTTATCCCTGTATTCTTTCTTTCTTTCTTTCTTTCTTTCGTATAAATAGTCCGATTAGAGGTAACGGTCTTTTTTTGCATGTGCTCGCATCTGCCGGACAACTACCATGAGGTTGTGTGCGTGTGCGTGAGAGAGCGCGTGTCTACGATTGAAGTGTTCTTGAAAAATATATTTAGACTGGCCGGACCTGTGGGTATACCCCAGTATGATAATTTAATTATTGCAACGTTTGACATGTTTACTTGGCGGGGGGGGGGCTGTTGTATAATAGTTCAATATCTAAAAAGTATAATAATCTTGATTTAACTTTTTCTTTCTTTTTCTTTCTTTCTTCCTTCATCTTTTCCTCATGTTCAATTGAAACAGATTAGCGTTATCTTTTCCACGTTCATCTATTTTTCTCCCTTATATTTTTCAGTATAGCATGTCCCTTTTCTTCCCTTTCTGTTTTATGATAAAACGGAATAGGCAACACCAAATAATCAGGATTAACATTTTTGCATTTCATCTTGAACAATTTTGGCGGTCTCAATTTTAACCAGAGGGTGTTGCAAGATGATAAACTTCGTACTTTTAAGGAACACGAGTATTAATATATAAATCAACTACTATTACTATTTGCAGTATTCAATCGTTCTTCAAATATAATTCCTTTGATCTTCTAATCTGACTTCTCTTCTTTTTCTCCAATTTTTAACGTATTTTTTATTTTCATGATTTTCTATTTTCTTGAATTTTCATTTTATTACCTTTCATCTTTCTTTCTCCTTTTTTCTTATTCTCTTTTATGTGTGTACTAGAAGTAACTACCCACAGTCATCTGAGTAAAAGGGGGGATACCTAGTGCATTGATTTATTTACTTTTGAGATTTACAAATGCTGAATTTTTAAATAGAATTTCAATGCAATTTGTATATATATTTAGATTTTTGGATATCTTCAAATAAAAATGAAATTTTCATAATTTTTGCACAAAAAGCAAGAACCGGTGATATTTAGTATATATATATATATATATATATATATATATATATATATATATGGGATCGGATCAATAAGTTCTTAGCCTGACATTGATATTAGTTGAATTTTATCTATAAAGTTCCATAGTAGTTAATCAACAGAGAGGGGGAAAGTGACAGTAGAATGTGAAGTAAGAGACATTAACTAACCTACGAATGTTGATATGCCATCAAGCAAATAAACCAAACAAATTAACTGATATTTTCACGTGTCAAAGGTCAGTATTGATTTTCAGTTGATTTTCAATAAGGGTTGCCAATCTGAAAATAAATCAGCTTCATTACTTTGTCAATTGATCTCGAATCAGGGAAGCGGATGATGAAAACTCTCACGGTAAAGAACATAATTTATAAGTGAGACTATCGGAACAGATTATCAATGATATCGATTAGAGAAAACAATTAGTTCATACTAGATTAGCCTCTTGTTCGAACCATAAAATACACCGAGGATAGAAAATAGAA
Organism: Doryteuthis pealeii; assembly: GCA_023376005.1. NCBI lineage: Eukaryota > Metazoa > Mollusca > Cephalopoda > Myopsida > Loliginidae > Doryteuthis > Doryteuthis pealeii. The sequence goes on from CM042144.1 coordinate 9,803,756, forward strand.
ATCTCTCTATTTTAGGCGTTTAGGTCTCCTATTAATGAATTGTAGAAAAAGGATGTAGTCTCCGTAGTGGAAAGTCTGTTGTATTCCTTGAAATCCTAGATAGAACAAGAGTGTACTCCTTGTAGCAGAATTCAGTTGCAGTCCTTCGGGTGTAAATCTAGTGAGCAACTGATTACAGGACAATAACCAATGACCTTAAATGCATTTTATGTCGTTTTTTATTGGTCAATGTCTGCTGCTGATTTTGGTAAAGTCCATAAATATAAGTGGAAATTTCTCGTACATCTTATATCCATAGATAATCCAACACTTGTGATCTTGTGTTAGATCCGACCAGTTGCGAAGAGGTTGGGCAAAATATACACCAACTTCACGTAGCTAAACATTTAGCCGTTTATATATATTTACCAACCCCTTCGCACGAGGAGAATGTGACACAAGGTTAATTTCTTAAGCGGAGTTTAACAGATCTGAATTCAGAATTTTTCTTCTCCGAGACTTAGCAAAGGTTAAAGAGCCCAGTCTGCCCTACTATTTATCCATAGTTGGAGGGAGAGTTGTTGGTTGCTAACCTTTCTCATTTCGCGCTATTTGAAATGCAATCAGTCTCGTCCAGGATTTGAACTCGGGTCGACAAGTCTATTTCCTTCGACTCATTATTCTAGTAAAACAAATAACTTGTTTTTTGTTGGTTTTTCTTTTTTTTTTTTACTTTAAATTCTGTATGATTAAGTATATCTTGCAGCATTATAGTTGCGGCTTATTATATTTTATTATTGTTAGAGAGCCTCATTTCCCACATGTTAAAAGCTTTTTTAACATAAAAACATCATCTAGTTATACTTAGCAATACATCCAATAGTTATACATAGTAACTTTATGCAGCTTGGCGTGTCATAGTGGTTTAATAGTTAGCAAACTAGTCTCGCAGATCCATGATTACTTAATAGCGAATTCAATCCCCAGTGAATGTTCCATACTTGTTGTTACGATTCTAGTCGCCATTTCAGGTGTTTAGATCTCCTGTTGGTAAATCCAACGCGCCTCCATTTGGCCGTTTACAGAGGACAGGCAAGCAAACTCTTCCTAATTATTGCTGTAAATATAAATACAACCTTCAATTAATTGATTAGCAAAATATTCACTTCAATAGCAACCATTATTATCATAATAATTATAACATTTTAATTATTCTTGCCCTCATCACAATATTTCGATTAACAATACGTAAGATAATTAATTCATTAGCGATAATGATCATTACAACAATAAGATGCAATCCGAATAATCTCGAATCAATTAAAAAAAGGAAAATAAAATAAAGTTCAAAGTATTGTTATTTTCCCTTTCGCTAGTTAATGATTAAAGATTTGAATTTTATTAAAGAATAAAAACTAAATGAAAAAAAAAAAAGAAAGAAAAGAAAGAATGAAAAAAAAAGGTTTTTTTTTATTAAAGAATAAAAACTAAATGAAAAAAAAAGAAAAGAAAAGAAAAAAAAAAGAAAAAAAGAATGAAAAAAAGAGTTTTTTTTATTAAAAATAAAAACTAAAGGAAAAAAGAAAAGAAGAAAAGTAAAGAAAGAAAAAGAAGGAAAAAAAAGAGTTTCTGCGAAATCGTTGTTAATCTTTGTCAAAATTCAAAATAAATCCAACTGCACGTTGTACGACAATCGGATTGATGAGACCCGGATCGTCTTTCACCGATTGAATTTCAACAAAATCTCGTCGATATGACTGCAACAATTCTAATTCATTAATCTTGCAATCACCTTGATTTGACAGTTCAATGGACGATTAAACACACGCATGCATTTAGATTTATCATTTGAAAAAGAAGATCAAATCCTGAACAAGGCTGACATTGTCACCTGACTTGGAAGTGTAACATGATATCGCTTCATCTTTGATCTCTCTTTCCATTCGCCCCTCTCTCTCTCTCTCTCTCTCTCTCTCTCTCTCTCTCTCTCTCTCTCTCTCGCTCGCTCTCTCTCTTAATCGATCCACTTGACTTTCATCTCCTTTTCTTTGCCCTTTTCTTTTCTTTCTGATTTATGTTATTTCTATTTTTCTGTCCAGCGATTCTGTGGTGTACATTTCTAAAAAAAAATGTTAATTTTTCAGTGTGATTTTTAATTAATGCAGTTCTCTCTCTCTCTCTCTCTCTCTCTCTCTCTCACTCTCTCTCTATCTATCTATCTATCTATCTATCTATCTGCTTTTCTCAGTCTAGATCTCTCTATTTATCTACCTATCTTAATCGTTTACTATCTATCTATCTATTATCTAGATTCATTTCTAGGTATCTATTTCCTTCTTTCTTTCCTCTCTGTTTTTATTTCTTACTATCTTCGCTATTATTAATATCTATCTATGTATATTTATAATTTGAAAAAAAAAAAAGATCATTGTCACCCAACTTGGACGTGTAAAATTGTCTCTTCATCTTTTCTTTCTCCCCCTCTCTCTCTCTCTCTCTCTTTCCCCACACTATAGCACCGAATAATTTAGCCTCAGAGGCTCAGGGCCCAAATGGGTAATGCTATGTGTATTGGCTGACTAAATGTTTCGCCGGGAAGTGTCATATCTTATCGATGAAAGATATTACTACGAATTGAATTTTGCATATCAGCGATATAATATATTTTTAAAATCGATTGTATGCTTAAAGGTTTCAAGTGTTTATTACAATTACAATCTATATATTAATACTCCATAATTATACGACCGGTATCATATTGCAACACCCTCTGGTTAAAAATGAGACCGTCCAAATTGTCCTAGATGAAATGCAAAAAAATCTAAATCCTGATTATCTGGCGTTGCTTAATTCTTACTTCTTTGTCATTCACCATTCCGTGTCTATCACGTCCTTCGGCGCAAATACCTATTGCTTATTCGCAATTCTTACTTCTTACGAGTGTCATCACCTCAGTTAAATAATAGACCATTCCGTGTCTATCATAAAGAAAGAAAGGTAAGAAAAAGGACATACTACACAGAACGAAATATAATAAGAAAGAAAGAGAGTCGGTGAAAAGAGAGTGAAGCGCGAGTGCACGGAAGCGATAAAGCTAACCTCTTTCAATCGAACATAATGAAAAGGAGACAGACAGACAGACAGACACAGAGAGAGTTAAATCAAGACTATTATACTTTTTAGATATGAAAGTATTTGAAATAGCTCTTAAATAAACATATCACACATTGTAATAATTAAATACTCATGATGGGTATATCCACAGGTCTTGCCTGTAGATATAAATTCACTGATTCTTCCTAATGTACTGTATACTACAACTAAAATATATAATACGTTAAACTTAACAAATATAGATATTTCAAATTTTGTACGAATAATCTATTGATTTTGTTTGGTTTTGTTTTGTTTTGCGGCATATCAACCTCAGTGGGTCATTTGATGCCGATAAAGCTTTAAAACAAATCAATTCTTAATGGATAATACAATTTTTTATAAATACATTTTTCTATTCAACCCATAGATGGGACCCTAACAGGTACTACCACTCCGGATCAGAGCAATGGTGATGAAGGGGTGCTCCACATTCCCAAAACTTTAAAAACTGGAACCTCAGCATCAGATAGAGTTTAACATCATTCCCAGGACATGCAGATCCGCAGCCACCGCCTTCTAGCACCCATATGATAAAAAGGGGTTGGGGCTTGCCATAAGGGCAATAGGGTTGGGAAAATCATATAGGTGCTAGGGCTTGACGTGACCAGCCGATTGAGAGGAGGGGCCTCTTCGACCGCCCGTCAAGCCGAAGATAGGGCCAAAGTGGAGTATTGCAAGTCATGAACTGCTCATCCACCTGGGCTCTATCCTTAAGCATCACGGGTCGCCACCCACGGCCAACAGGTGGCCCATTGGGGGAGTATTACCCCTCTGCAGAGGTGCAGTCGGTGCATTCTAACGCCCCAGCCGACAGGGCGGGGAATAATTATTGGGTAATCAATAAATCATTTTCTTCTTAGGAATTAGCAAAACCAGGTTTAATAAATAATTACTTGGTGTTATTGATCTCTAATATTATTGCTTTATTATTCAAGGTATTACAATCAATCCTATGAATAATTTTATATAGAAACCAATTACATATAATACAAATAAGTGTAATCTTTTTATATGCGTTCTTATTTATTTTCATTTGTCTTTCTAGTTTAATATATTTTATCACATTAAAACGTAAATACTTACGCCAGCGGGGCGCATATTCTTGCTAGTTAAATTAACCAAGGTTAATTTTCAAAATTGGAAATGACTGGAGAACGCCGAGAGTGCAGCAAACCCGGAATTTTCCCAACGAACGAATCGTTTGATCCAGTTTATCGTTTCTTTATTTATAAACATGAAAAACCTTTTGAAAGTCATACAGCTTTTTTGTCTTTATAAACCTTTAAAAGGTAGATTAATTTCTAAGTATATATATATATATATATATATATATATATATATATATATATATATATATATATAAATTAATCTACCTCTTTAAAGGTTTATAAAGATAAGTACATATTTACGGTATTTATATCTCTCTCACTGAGTCGCATTAATCGTCTATATATATATATATATATATATATATATATATATATATATATATACTGTTGTTCATTGAAAATATCTATTATTCTGCTGTGTCCAAATTACATTACGTGATCCTCTCAAGCTTTTCGTTGGCCATCTCCACCTCCGCCAGCTGTCATGCGATACAACCAATGGCCGGCGGGCAGACACACCAGAAACCGAATTTGGTCACTGTTGACCCTTGGTTTTGTTTCTTCAGATCTCGCATGTAACTAACACAGCGCCTGGCATGGCGACAGCTTTAGTGCCGTAACACAAAATCAATGCAGATCTGTGCCCCCTTGGGACATTGTTGGAACGATGAGGAATTGGAGCTTCGTGCCACTTGCGATCATTTTTCAACTCGGCTTTACCCACAGACTTGTCAACGCTGTGAGCGCCTTTTAAAGGATTACTATGGCGCCGGCGCCTATTCTCTAAGTGATAACGTATCGTTTTTGCTATTGTTAATACACAACCGGAAAGCCAGTAGAGTCGTAGATGCGTTCATTAAACGTAGGGTCCGGGGGTGAAACGGACTCGTAGGAGGGTCGTGCACTCGAGGGCACGAACCGACACCAGTGACAAAATGTCGTATTTGAAACCTGTTTAATCACAACACCGCTTCTAGAGCGCTTGCCAGTGTTTTAGCCGCCGGCCTAAACGACACCAGTCTATAATTCCTTCGCTTTCTTTTGCTTTTATTTCCCCCCTAGCCCCTAACTCCCTCCTAAATTCTTATTCCCTCTATGAATCTTCTCATCTTTCTTCTTCTTCTTCTTCTTCTTCTTCTTCTTCTTCTTCTTCTTCTTCTTCTTCGTCATATTTTTTCTCTTTAATTATTTCTCTTCTTTCTTTCTTTCTTTCTTTTTTTTTTACCTATTCCAATTCATTTTCTAATTCCCCTTACTTATCAGCGAATTATATTTTTCTTCTTCTTTCTTTATCTTTGTTCTTTTCTTCTATTTTTCTTCTTCTTCTTCTTTCTTCTTTCTTCTTCTTCTTCTTCTTCTTCTTCTTCTTCTTCTTCTTCTTCTTCTTCTTCTTCTTCTTCTTCTTCTTTCATATTACATATAACCTTTCTTATTTTAGTTTTTACCCTTTATCTCATTCTAAACATTTCATTCTTCAGTTACCTTTTTCTTCTCATTCACTTTGTCTTTCTTTTCTTTCTTTTTTTTTTACCGACTTTTTACTGTTCCCACCCAACCCATTTCTAAAAGAGTTTCCGGTTCAATTTTCCCTATTTATCAGCTTTTTTTTAATCCACTCCTTGTGATCTCCAATAAATCATTATATTTACAATATAATCTTCCGTTTTATGTGAAGGGGTAATTGTTCCTTGAAGTGGAGTTAACATTTTTGCTATGGCTTTTGCTAATTTGAGAGGAGTGCTATCAATACGAGGAAGAAAGTGGCTGGTATTGACAGCTCTCCTAACAAATTAGGTCTCTCCCATTGGAATATTAGCTTTGTGTGTCTTTGTTGTTGGTTGGATTTTAAGGCATGTCAACACTTGTTGGGTTATTTTATGCCGAAGACGTTTTGTTTTATTCATTCTTGATAGATGTTTAATATTTTTTAAAACTGATTAATACTCAATTTAAAAAAACGCTCAATTCCTTCTATTTAACCCATAAATGGGAAACTAACAGGTTCTACCACTCCGGGTCAGAGTAGATCCGGGAGTAATGGTGGTTAAGGGGTACTTCCCATTCCCCAGAGTTCCAGAATTGGAACTTCGCCACCAGATGACAACGTCATACCCAGAACACCAGACCCTCAACCACCGCCATCTAGCTTAGATGATAAGAGTTGGGGTTGCCATAATGGAAATAGGGTTGAGACAATCGTATAGGTGCTAGGGCCAAAGTGGAGTGTTCCATCTCATAGACTGCTTATGCACCAGGATTCCATCCTTAAGTATCATGGGTCGCCACCCAAGGCGAACAGGTGGGTCGGGGGGGGGGGTCTTATCACTCTGCATAGGTGCATTTGGTTTCTACTGTGTGTCTTTGGTAGACCGAAGAGTCTCGTTATTTGGATGGCATTAAGTCAACTGTAATCATGATTCTTTCATTTTTGATGTTGAAATAAGTATTTTATAGAATTCGTAGAATTAAGTCAAGTCCAAAACATTGTATCCAAACAGTTTAAATACTTCTGTTATATTTGGTTTGGTTTGGTTGTTCAGTTTTACGGCATATCAACCTCGGTGGATCATTTAATGCTGACAAAGTTGTGAAATAAATTCATTCTTAATGCATAATACAATTTTGTTTATAAACTCATATTTTTCTATTCAACCCATAGATGGGACCCTAACAGGTACTACCACTCCGGGTCAGAGTGGAAGGGAGCAATCGTAATGAAGGGGATCTCCAAATTCCCCAAACCTCCAAAACTGGAATTTCCCCATCAGATAGAGTTTAACGTCATTCCCAGGACATGTAGACCCGCAGTCACTGCCTTCTAGCACCCATATGATAAAAAGGGTTGGGGCTTGCCATAAGAGCAATAGGTTTGGGAAAATCATATAGGTGCTAGGGCTTGACGTGACCTGCCAATTGATCGGAGGGGGTCTCTCCGACCGCCCGTCTAGCCCAAGATAGGGCCAAAGTGGAGTATTGCAAGTCATGAACTGCTCATCCACCTGGGTTATATCCTTAAGCATCACGGGTCGCCACCCACGGCCAACAGGTGACCCCATTGGGGGAGTCTTACCCCTCTGCAGAGGTGCAGTGGGGGCATTCTAACGCCGCAGACGACAGGGCGGTCTGTTATATTGAGGACCCATGCATCCATGTAAAACTAAATTGATGAATATTATCAAAATAATAATTTAAACAAAGTTGAAAATGGAATTAAATTTACATCGGAAGAAAAACACACTATCTTTGCCAAGGTATTTGTTCATTCGAAATTATAATGGCGTAAAATCAAAATTCTAAGGGAAACAAGCTAATTAAAACGGTCTTAAACGCTTCTTTTCCCATCACAAATGACGAGTCTATACATCGGAATATATATATATATATATATATATATATATATATATAGATAGATAGATAGATAGATATATATATTAGTCGTCCACGTGTTTCAACGTTTACGTCTCATCAATCCGGCTCGACCTTTTAACAGCTACTTCTGGCCGGGACCGAAACCCGACAGAATTTTCGTCTGTCAAGTTCCTTAGCCTCACAGCCATCGGAGACTATCAGTCAGAGGCGAATAATTAATGGAAACATACTTAAGTAGATGTATGTTTTTACAATCACCAGATAACTCAAGTCTGTAAACAACAGGTGAGTAAATGCATTACGTTAAACGGTGAAAGTTCAATTAATGTCTCCTCTACATTGCTCTAACAGGATATTGGGATCAGATTTTTTGTTCATATATATATATATATATATATATATATATATATATATATGAACAGAAAGTGATGAGACAAATAGGAAAAATGAGACAAAACCACCCCTTGGACTTCCAACAGTTTTGATAAACATGTCAATTTAGCGGCTTTCTATGACCTTTAATTGAATCTGTAAGCACAGTCAGTGAAATCAAACTTCATACAATATTTTGAATTTAATGTTTCCCATTTTAATCAAAACCATTTCCCGTGATTAATAAAAATAATTTGGACCATATTACCTTTAGGTACCTCTATTTGATCTCGATTAAGAAAGGAAATGTTTTTCATTTACACCGTCAATATCTGGTTGTTTGTTAGGGGCTAGGGTTAGGGGTTAGGGATTAGATTTGGGGGTTAGTTTAATAATTCTTAAAAAATCTAAAAATCGTCTGTTAAAACAACCGGATATTGACGGTGTAAATGAAAAACATGTCATTTCTTAATCGAGATCAAAAAGGGGTGCCTAAAGGTCATATGGTCCAAGAATGTTTACACTTTTCCTCTTTCGTTAAAAACAGTGAACACTAACAAAAAGAACCTCGCCGTGTCACACCATGACATTTTCCTCTCCAATAAAAAATACCATTAATTTAAATAATCTTATCTAATTTGTTTGAGATGAATTTATGTAGCTAGAATTTTTAGTTATTAAATTCAATATTTTAAGTCTTATCTGTTATTAATTTACTGCAAAATAAAAGCAAACAAAACAAAAAACAAACAAACAAACAAACAATATGAATATTTACTAAGTATACTAATTCCATAATTGTTGCCAGAGGTAGTAGATTTATATCTAATAAGGAGTAAATAAATGTATTCATACTTTTCTTAAAGGAAATTAAGACAAAATGAAAGCAGACAGCTTTGAATGGAATTTGAACTCGGCTCGCCAACATTATTTTTTGTGCCGATAACCACACCGCCTCGCAAACCTATCCACTCATGATGTCTTTTTTAAAAAAATATCTAATTCCTATGGTTCTTCATTAATTAATTGCTATCTATTTCATTCCATTATTTCTTTTCATCTTTTTCAAGCAAGTTGGCTTCTATAAAACATTTTTTCAGAGGCATTGATAAAAACAACAATAACAAAACATCTTTTTTTCACCGAAGGATTCTCTCCCTTTCTCTTAGTGTCTACTTTTTTTTTAAATCCCTTATTAGCCGCAATCGTTTCTTCATTTAACATATTTCCACTTGGAATTCTATCTATTCTTTTTCTACAGAATTCTTTTCCCTATCCGTTTAGGATTTAACTCATTCAATTCACATTCATTTGTTTTTATCCAGTGCTTTTCTTATCTGTAATTTCCCCCTGGTAATAAAAATACTAGGGTTCAAAGACAATATCAATAGACATCGTTTGCTAAGTTTGTATATTTTTCTTAAAAAATAAAAATAAAAAGCTGATATGAATGAAGCTCAACCCTGTGGCAAACGGAGCCGAATTAAAAGAGATTAAATAAATATATTTGAGACAGCGATTCCTTTATTCAGTTTTCAAAGTTCACCATTTAATTATTAAAATGCTTTTACTTGTTTTGTTCTCGTAATTAAAAGAATAGAAGTGTTATCTTTTTCATATTTCTTTTGTTGATAATTTCTTAAAAAGATTAAAACAAAAAAGGAATTAAAAAATCAACTAGCAGCTAAATAAAGCTCCAAAAGAAAAAGCGGAAGTGATTTTTCTCTTCGTCAAATTCGCCGGAATGATATTGAGAAATTAAAGAACAAGGATTGATCATTTAAGATATCATATAGACAATGAAATGCAATTCAACGCGATGTTAAACAATGCAACCATAATTCAGTGCGATATAATGTAATTCTCTGTGAAGTAGAAATACATAAAGATTCAATGAATCATAATGGAATTACAATGGAATTGTGACAGACAATATATCACAATGCAGTACGATTGCACAACAATGTAAAGAAAAAAAAATCCTTTGCAATCAGTGCAATGCATAGTTTATATTTTCATGAATAAGTCGATCAGTGTAAGTCCGACTTTGATATATAGTCAAAAAACATTAATTCACCACTTATATCCATCATCATCATCATCATCATCATCACCAGGCTGACAGCACGCATACACATTACTCTTTCTGTCTCTCTCTACCAACCGTCCCTGTCGGTCATCGCTCCTAGCACGTCTTTCTGATTGATGTAGGTTTTTGCTGTTCGGCCTATACTTGTGTGTCCAGTGGAGGCGCGTGATGTAATGGTTACCGTCGCAGGAAATTGACACCGCGAGACGAGTTCAAATCCTGGTAAAGGCTGTTTGAATTTCACGTAGTTTCCCTTGGAAAAGGTATGAATCCAACTTTCTTCCTCCAGCTATATAGAAATAGTAGGGAAGACTGGGCTCTTTAACCTTGGTTTAGGCTTACAGTCTAGGAGAAGGAAAACTTTGAATTTAAACTTGTTAACCCCCGCTTTAGAAATTGACCTTGTGTCACATCCTGCTCGTGCGGAGAGGTTGATGATATGTATACTTGTGTGGTCTATGTGTAGTTGTTCACAGAAGAACGCCACTTATGAGTTCGTCCTTGCTTTTCCAGCAGAGTGCAGCATGTTCTGTTCGTCTTACTTGGATGGCTATATAAAAATGTTTACGTTTTCTTGGTCCTGGTTTAGAGAGGATTATTTCCCATTTGCTGATACCTGTAATAAATGAACAAAAAACGCTATTTTCTTTTTAACTTTGATTTAGTGGATAAGACAATGACATTTTTTCAATTTGTCCAATTTCCAGAACATTCCACGTACATTTAGTTGTAAATTTATAATGATTATATACTTCGAAAAAGTATTGTTCCTCTAGGGGGCAGTTTAATTTAGTCGGTAGAGCACCCGGCTTTGAACCACAAGGTTCCGGGTTCAATACCAGCCCTTGCAAACTTATCGAATGAGTAGCACAGCTTGAATATATGCGGTAAAGTTGAGAGCAGACGGTAGGTGTGACGCTCCACTTCAGATGCAAAAATAATCTCCCTGTTTCAGCGCTTGGGAAAAGGAGATAGACTCCCTCGCTGTCCGGCTGATACCAACAATAGGCCAACTCCGTCAACTTTTACCTGTCTAATTATCGTATAAATACCTGTAAATTATTATTCCTTCTGTATATTTGCCACATGAAGAGAAAATAAACAAAATATACAAGTGAATTATATCCATTGTCTGTAATTTTGCAACATAATTCAGTAATAATATAGTCTATCCAAAAATGACATTTATGTTTCATCGTGTAATCCTATCTATTATGTAAGGATTTCAAACTTTCACCTTGATATATCCGGGTTAAGGGATATATTATGAAGTTGGTATTTGGTATATTATCACAGTAGTAGTTGGTGCGTCGAATAGCAGTACGTCTTCCGAGCAGTCGTGGTGTAGTCTGGCGAGTGAGTCTAGGCTTGTAGGCTTAGGTTTATTTTCCCAGTACCCCACGCGTACCGAGTCAGGCAACGAAGGCCCTATTTATGTGGGACCACCCATAAGCCGAGACTCATGGGTGCGGGTAGAAAAATTGCGTCGATCCCGTCGGCATTCCCCTCAAGGGGCGCCTCAGGCGCTGGGCAATAAACCCAGCCCTGCCCTTTAAGTCAAGGGGCAGGTATTGCCTGGAGGATGGCCCTCTGGGATCGACGCTATTAATTTACCATCTCACCGGTCCAGTGGCCGAAGCGCACTGGACCCCGTCCCGAAAGACGGGTTCTTAGGCGCTTTTCCTACCAGTGTCGAATATTTATACATGACACTGTCCAATCAGATTATAATGACGGGGCACCAAGGTATTTACATATTCATTACATCACAACTGAAAATATTGCTGTTGCATTTTGTCTAAAGTTTAAGTATTTGTATACATGAGTATCAACAGAATAAACGGCACGGGTAGAATATATATATATATATGTGTATGGCTGCACCACCTGAATTTTAACGAAGCGCTTAGAGAAGAAAGCCAGATGCGAACTACATAAGGATACCGCGTGCTGTTTTGAACAAATCCTGGAAGCAGAACCCCACAAAACAATAGCTGTACAGAGACTTGTATCCCATCTCACAATCATGATACTTAAGGATGGATTCCTGGTGGCTGAGCAGTCCAGGACATATAACACTCTACTTTAGTCCTTACTTAGGCTAGACGGGCGGTCGGAGAGGCCACTCCGATCAATCGGCTGGTCACATCAAACCTTAGCACCAATATGATTGTCCTAACTGTCGAATAATCATACTAGTTCCAATTACCGTCGAATTGGTAAGACAAGATAACAAGAAGTCGTAACTGAATACGAATCTATCTTGCTGCGATAATACTGCAAAATACCAAGTTATTTATGAAGCCTCATAACATCATAGAAACCAAGCAGCCAATCAGGACTCAATGAATGGAATCACCCAAATGCACGAGTGGACTATTCTTGATTCCCATAAGTAGCAATTGTCTTGGAACTGGTTTAGTTGTGCTTTGCTAGTTGCTGTTGTTCAAACCAATAGAACACTAACCCTATTGTCCTTATGACAAGCCCCGAACCTTTTAAAATATATGTGCTAGAAAGCGGTATCTAAGGGTCTTAGTGTCCTAGGTATGATGTTTAATTCTATATGATGAGTAAGTTCCATTTCTGGCGCTCTGGGGAATGTGGAGTACCTTTTCATCACCATTACTCCCAGGTCCACTCTGACTCGGAGAGGTAGTACTTGTTAGGCACCCATCTATGGGTTAAATAGAAAAATGAGTTTAAAAATGTTTTTAAAAATTGAGTACCCATCAAGAATGAATAAAACAAAACGCCCTCGGTATAAAATGATCCAACAAGGGTTGACATGCCGTAAAATCCAACCAACCAACATATCTCACAAAGCCTCCAAGTAAGCAAAACAAGACATACTGGGCACTACTGGAAAAGTAGGAACGAACTCATAAGTGAAGTAATGTAAAGAGTAAAGAAAAAAGGTTCTTTATTGTATCAATCTATTCTTTTCAATCATTTTTTTCTCTTTAATAATAATAATAATAATAATAATAATAATAAACTAGCAGAACCTGTGGATATACCACAATATGATGATTTAATTATTACAATGTTTGATATATTTACTTAAAAGCTATTGCAAATCGTTCAATATGTAAAAAGTATAATAATCTTGATTTAATTCTCTCACTTTCTTTCTTTTCATTGTTCAATTGAAACAGATTAGCATCGTTGCCCCCTCTTTGGTGGTGCGTGGTCTACACATGATTAGCACAGCTTGGATAATCTGATATGTGCAGTCAAACCTCTTGGATCTGATATAGGTGCGTGTTGTAACTCGTGTATCCGAGTTACAGAGAAAGTAGGAGGAAAAGCACAATGAGTATTTTAGATGAGGAATAGGTTTACTACATAAGACACAGTAAACGAGTAGCCAGCAAGGAATCCGAAAATGCTATTAAAAAAAAGTCCTAATTTTGCAAAATTTTAAATGATGTTGTAGCTTCAGTTCTGAGCAAAAACCAAATTATCTTTTTGGTACAAATAATGTTCAATATATGTGAAATAATAATAGAAAAACATTGTCATAGATGCAGTGCCAGATAGGAATATTGATCTTGCTATGAAAAAATGAAAAATCATCTATTGAAATTGACTTTAAGACTTTTTTGATAGCATTTTTGGATTTCCAAAAATGCTTTTATAAATCAATTTTTAGTAGAAGAAACGCTCTAAAACTAATTTTACTGACAAATATAGATTACAAACGTCGCAATTTTTTGTCAATCCCACCAAATTTGGAGAGCTAAAAAGTCCGCCAATTTTTGGAATTGGAAGCTCAAATTTGGGGCGTTATCTAACGTTAAAATGGTCCACGTCTGGAAAAAAAATCAGAAAAATTGAAGTGGGTGGGTGACAATTTTACTTTTTTCTGGATCATTTGACATAACAAAAAGGAGATTCGCGTTTTAATTAGCCCGTATATCAGGTACCACCAATTTGCCTTATAAAATGTACCCCCCCTATATTTTACACAATGAAACTTGCATAAAGGTTAATATTATCTTGAAAATGATGATTTTTTAAAAGAATTTTCAGCTTACGGATATAATGAAAATTATGAACGACAAACAATGTTTACATTTTTGCACCGTTAAATCAATTGAAACGTAGCCGAAAACAAGTTATGAATTTTGGCTTTTTAAAAATTCTATGAAAAATAAATTAATGATCCGATTTTCACGAAAATTTCCAGAATTGCTTACCTTTTGATGAAAATATGTCTGAAATAGTTTTTTCCTAAAATATATTAGGGGAAATATTATTTTTCACGAGGTCCCCTCCCCCTTATATTATGTTATGAAATATGAAAAAAAATGAAACGACAAAAAAGATTTTTACTTTTTCTCTATAAAGATAAGAGTCTGAATAATTATATCAGAAGATTATTGTAAGTTTCAATGCGAGAGTTTTTTTTAGTATTTTTAGCATGGTTAACCATGAATACACAATTGTGCTAAAAAAAATCAATAAAGAAATTGACCTTGTAAAAAATAAAACGGACTGTGTTTACTTATTTTTCAAGATAACGGTGATTAATTTTTCCCCATTCGGATAATTTGATCTTTGAGTTAATTGTTTTTCTTCGTAAAAACTCTTTATATTCATTACTTCATTTTTGCGAGATTTAAAAAGAAAAGTTAAACATATTTACATTTCTTCCTTCAATATGGCCTAAACTGATCACGTGACGTATGTTGGTGTTACTATATATATATATATATATATATATATATATATATATATATATATTATATATATTTAAAAGGACAAGAGCATTGCTTTTTTTTAAATCTGTCCCCATAACTTTGAAATTGACACCAATGGTGATGATGAAAATAGACAAACAATTTTATCCATTCTCTGTCATGTAACTGGAATGGGTAACTCGTTGTATCTCAAAATCCTAACGAATTTTATGAATTTCATTGTCTAGGACAGATTCTAGTTTGTGTATATATCTTTTGTCAGTATGGTTAAATTCTCCAATATCTTGCATCATTCCTACTATATCACCTTTTCAACCCAGTCGTGCCAGCACCTGTATATTAAAATTTCATTTTACGTTCAATTTGCTAGTCCTTATCTCCAACCCGCTGGAAATTTTGTAGTTAAGTTTCTCCAAATTCAATTATATTTGGTATATTTTTAATTCAGACTGTTGCCATGGTAACCCGCAAAGGTAAACGAGATCTGTCACTTCATACTACGAAGGAGAATAAATTACACGTGTTTTAGATTTAAAATTGACTGAAATTAGCGACTGCCAAGTTGATTTTAATCACAATGATTCAGATACACATGCTACTGTTCATTATGTTTTAAAGTAATGACTTTTAAAGTAATTGTCTTTTTAGCTGAAATTGCGGCTACCGTAAACGGGAAAATGCGACAGAGATAGGGTTAACTAAGTATTTCAATTGTTCTTTGATAATTTTCTATTTCGTTTGTAAAAGCAACGAAAGAGTGAAGCAATTTTTAAAAAGCGGAATTACCTTTTCTTTCCGCTTTTACGAAACGAATGAAACAATATAATCCAAAGGAAGAGTTGTGTATGAGCAGCTTTGTAATCTATTAGAAAATGAGGTACGAATGAGGATTATTTTTGTGAATGGATCGGGGTGGTTGGGGGTGTGGTAAATTTTTTCATTTGAGATAAGAACAGATTGTTTTATTTGTAGAGGAGAAATGCTCAGAATGTTAATTGAAAGCATTGAAGCCAAAAGAAGATTGTTTTAAAGAAATAACATTAGCACAGAAAGAAAGGAAATATAGTTAAGACAGAAGCCACAACAAGATAGAAGAAACAACAAAACGATTATAATTTCAATACGACGAAGACAACGATGTTACCGATGATGATGCTGGTGATGATGACGGAAGTGAAACAATAAAATAACAAACAGTGATGACAAAAGGATTTTCAAAAATGAGAGAAAATGCCACAAGCTGTAAAACACATTGACTAAGGGTGAAAACTAATTTGAGAAAATTAAGAAAGGTTTCGGATATAATTAGATCCCACATTTATCTATTAAGACGTTTCAAAAGTATTCTCGTTTTTTTGTTGCATACATTTCCTTTAAAGTTTATTTCATATACACAACTAAAGACGACATATGACTCTACTATTGTTATATAATTGATAGGTAGCCTAATAACTATGTACAGTGTAGCACGGAATTTAAATAACGGTTCGTGGAAAGATACAGGGAAAATGAATTACACGATGTAACCTTTTTTACCAATCTTTCGGTTCGCCAACGCGAGCAGTGTGAAAAGTAGCAAGGAAAATCAGTCTTTGGCTGGCCGTTGAAGGGTACAGACCGTAATGGCTGGTTCCGTTCAATTAGCTAAATATTCGCACGGGTGTTGTTGATCTGGGATCTTAAACAAATAAAATACTAGCACAAAGCAAAGTCTTGTGTCGTTACTAAGAACAAGTATAGAAGATCCAGCCCAGATTAAGAAACATATACTAGATCCAAAGATAGACAGATCCAGCCCAAGCTAAGATGGAAGTTAGCAAAGTAGAAGAAACAGGAGCTAAACATCCAAGCAAAGAAGGTAAGTGTACCTGTGTGCAGGTTCGGGTATTGCAGGTATATTATATACGAAGAAATAGGCTGAGATAATATCCATAACAGAGCTAACCAGAAATATCGATAAATACAAAATAAGTACGCGTTAATTTTAAGAAGGTAGATAAGGGCATGTTTTCTCAGATCTCCAGGACTTTCCTAAGTATTCTGTCTGTTTTAGAAATGCTGTGATATGTATGGGCTTAATTCTTCGTCTGATCTCCAGTTCACTCAGTTTCTTTTCCAAGTTCTTAGGGACTGTTATAATGGAGATTATGTAACTGAAATTATGTGACCACTGACCTCATGATTTTTTAAAAGTATTTCAGTTATATTCTCAATGATTATGAAATAGTCATTATTTAATCTTTGATATTAAAAGTCTGGCTCAGTTGGAATTAATGCATTTAAAATCCTGAAATATGTGTTATATATCTCTAAGAAATAAAGATTTACATAGTATATGGTGGGAATAATTTGTATAACGATTTTAAGAAAACTGTGTTTAATAAATAATTATTTGCTGTTACTAATTTCTAATACTATCATGTTATTCTCAAACATATTAAAAGCAATCCTATATATAATTTTATGTGATTAGAAATTGAGGAATAATTAATATGGCTTGAAACCATATACTTGTGAAACAGATAAAGCACTAACAGCTTCGATTCGTATTATATATATATAATATATATATATATATATATATATATATATACATACATATATATATATATATATATATATATATATATATATATATATTAGAATAAACAAATTGCTTTTGAGGAATAAGAAAAAATGTGACCAGCTTTCATCTGAAGATCGCATTTTTTCTTACTACCTCGGAAATATTGCATGAAACTGGTAGTAATGGGGCAGCCGAATATGAGTAAAGAAAAACATCAATGTACCTGTTTACATTGATACAGAATCCAAACATACAGAAACGGTATTTAAATAAATCCTCAATTCCATGAGCCATAGGAATGAATAATGAATACAAATTTAATTTTCTTAAAAAATGGTAACCCTTGGTATTCAGCATACTCATTCCAGCGAGTTTTCCACGATTCAAAGTACCTTTGTAACTCCTATTTTGATATGGTATAAAGTTGCACTGTTGCACTTATTTTAGAGTCCTCCCACTATTCAAAGCTTGACGTTCAGGTGAATTTCACTTTGGAAAATAATAAAAAAGAATCCACAAGTTTGTTTGCAGAGTTATATTGTATCGAGTGGTCCTATCTAGTAGAAATAATTTTCACACAAGTATATGGTTTCAAGCCATACTAATTATTTAAAGCGGATTTATAGGACCCATGGATGTGACATTAAGATAGATACTACCACTCTGGTTCAGAGTGGACCTGGGAGTCATGACAATGAAAGGGGAGGACTCTACGCTCCTCAGAGCTCCAGAACTGGAGTCTCAGCAACAGTTCAGTTTAGTATCATACACAGGGTATCTAACTGTTGCTTCGCCGTCCATAGATTCACGCGTTGACTCAAATAACAACAGACTTTTTTAATCAGACGAAGAGTATGTATAAGATAGCGTTAAATAATAATGGTTAAAAGGACAATAGAAGTGTTTGTAAAAATCAATATAAATATATACAAACCTCACAGAAACAGGGAGATAATCTGGTTCAATAGAGTACTAAAAACTAAAGTAGGAAAAATGTTTAAAAGCTAACCCAGAAATGTTTCTGTTTACAAATAAACTGCAGAAAATATTTAACAAAAATACTATAAGAATTAATTATATACAAAACAGGACCTGTGGATATACCACAGTATGATAATTTAATAATTAAAAACGTTTGATACATTCACTTAAGAGCTACTGAAAAAAAGTTCAATATGTAAAAAGTATAATAATCTTGATTTAACTCTCTCTCTCGCACTCGTTTCTTTCTTTCCTTCTCTCTATCTTTTCCATACACCCTTTCTTTTCCTTTCTTATTATATTTTTCTGTGTAGCATGTCATTGTTCTTCCCTTTCTTTTAATAAACGGAACGGTTCATTATTAGCTGAGGTGACGGCACCCATAAGAAATAAGAATTCGGTGGATAAGCAACACCAGGAAATCAGGATTTATATTTTGCATTTCATTTAGGACGATTTGGACGGTCTGATTTTTAACCAGATTGTGTCGCAAGATGATAATGGTAGTACAATCAAGAATACTCGTATGAATACACGTTTTTGTGTTATTAATAGTATGATGGCCGTGCATCTCTATGTATAGATGCACGGCAATCATCGATTGATAACAAAAACACAACGAACAAATTATAAAATTAAAAACAGATTATAGATTCCAATGACGCAGTGTAGTTGTATTCCAAAGTTAGTGCCCTTGCAAATATAAGCTGTGATAAAATGTGGTATACCATGTGCATGTCATTTGTAGCAATACTAAGACATTGTTGAGATGCTCTGTTGTTAGTTGTTTTTTTTATAACAACTCAAAATATTTCTTTTGTGAATTCACATTTTTATTCAAGTTAGACCTAACAATGGACAGGAAAAGATGTATATCGGATTGTCTGAAAGATCTTTATGATAATCCAAAGTTTTTTTTTTAATTGAAAGACACGAGAATCGAAATATATCTGGGATTGCAAAAAAGAAATGAGTAAGAATATGAAATAAGTCAATCCTTAAAATATCATATACCTTTAATTAGGGTTCAAGGAATTATAGGTTTATGCCTGGAGGAGAAATATGACTATATTAGTTTTCCAGACTCAAATCAACTATTAAACAAAAGGTCACCCATTTCAAGATGCGGCCATAACAGGAAGTATCTGCTTTCCAATTTGGCGCTGTATTAAGTCACTTGACTATAATTAGTATACCATCCGCATTATAGCATGTGACTACATATGTATATAAATTTCACAGCATTGAATATGGCAGACGCGTGATTACTAGCTCACATGACGTGAACTTGAAATCAGTTAAACCCTGCCTTATTTTCTAATTGTTAAGTTTAGCTCAGTTGGTAGAGCACACTCCTAGGAATCGCAAGGTCTCTAGTTCGATACCGGTCCCCGCCAACTCAGCGCATGAGTAGCACAGTTTGAGTAATCTGATCGTGTGGTAAAGTGGGGACCTGACTGTAGGTGTGGTAATCACCCTCAGAAAAACAACTCTCTAGTCTAGCGCTTGCAAAGAGGAGATAGACTAGACAATTGGTCATTCCGCTTTACAATATATATATATATATATATATATATATATACTGTTGTATCGTTGGGGTGGTAAAAGATACAGAGAAATAGTGTGCTTGAGATATATTTTATTCAGCACTTATATCTGGTGCAAACAGATACTTATTACATAAAACAAGAAGTGGAACAGTTCACAAAGACAAACTTACAAGAATGAGGAGGGTCAAATGTGTTTAGTCAAAGGCAGTGATTTTGTCCGAATATAATTGTCCGTTTCTATCACTGCTACGTCGACTATTATAGGCTTATGAGCCAGTCCATCATGTAGGGGTGTTAACTCCTCTACAACAATAACTCAACAGAGAAACAGCTCGAAGTAGATTTTTGGTATACGAGACTACATGAAGATACAGATTATTGAAAAAGCGAGAAAGTCTTTCTTAGATGATTGCTCGCTAACATCGAACATTATAGATTTGTGTTGTCTTCGGGTAAATTGTGGGGACGAAATCGAGAAATTGCTTTTGCCAATCAATTTTCCCAATTCAATACTGAAATCCCATTAATTCGTCCCAGTCTCCAGTTAAATACTTTAATTTTTATACTTTTAAAAATAACAAATACACTGTATTGTAAAAAAAATAAAAATAAAATAAAGTGTAAATAATTATGTACTGTAATATGTTTTTATTTCTTCTTTATAAATAAATATTTTTTGGCGAAATAAATTTTAAAACTAGATGTTTTATAGGACTTATTACATAAGCGTATCTGAAGTTCGCTCGTACCTCAATTCTAGCTTTCACACAGCAAAATCGACTTGCCAGTATCAATACTCGAAAATCGTAGATTCGGGCACGCATACGTCAGGTATCATTGAACTCAACTAAATCTCAATGGAAAATGAACGAAATTGTTTTAAAATATGTAATGGTGTTGCCGCTTCTTGAACAGCATAAGGCTTCTACAAGTATTCAGTTGTTGAGCAGTTGTGAGAGCGAGATGGCCCACGGGTTCCATTTTTTTTTTCTTTTTTTATTTTTTTTTTTAATTAAAAAATTTTTTTTGTACACGTACACGATGTGAGACCTCGACATACAGCTCCACACAGGTCAGAGTTCATATAGAAGTGTTTATTAAAAAGTTTTGGCTGGTATCAGTCTTGTACCTAATAACCTGATTTTCCATTGCTGTTCTTAGTTGTTAGCAACTAAATACAATACTGTCAACTTTTGGAATTGTAGACTGCCGATACTTCCCATAAATTCATCTCACACATATTTTGTTTGCATTAAATGATGGTGCACTATCAATTATGCACGAGTTAGTGTAAGAATTATTTGAATTAGAGGTAACTGATACCGTTACAATAGAGAATTTTACGAACGTTTCGTAACTTATCTTTGCCCCTCTTCACGTTTTTCAGTGCAGCGTGAGATAACTAAGCAATCCTAGTCATTTCTATTTAGCTACAGACAGAGGAATACGGTTGCTAGTCTTCTTACCGTGGTTAAGGATCAGGTCCAACGAGCGCTGAATAAATGTGAATTAACGAAAGAAATAAAACTTTTTTGAAAGTTGTTATAAAAAAAAAAAAAACTAACAACCAGAACATTGCAAATGTTGAGAAGAAATCAGAAGATAAGGTAAAATACCAGCAAGAGTAGGCAGATAGACCGATAGACGAACCGGCCATTGACTAAGAGCTAACTCAACTAGACTACAAGACAAGTAAAGACTAAATAAGTTTAGCGTGGGTATACAAATTGTTTCTATTCAAAATACATCATACTTGAAAAATGACAATTTCCCGCAACCATCGAAATGGATGCTCGAATGAGGCATCACATTAGACAGAATATTTCACCGGTTATAATGTTGTCTCAGCTACAGTATTGTCATTGACTATATACGCTACGATTTACATACACATACTCTGCCTGCCTATTCTAGTGTTGCAATCCTTTATAAAAGCACTCTTTATTTAGAACAGCATTGTTACTCATTTTTTGTGATTATAAGCAGTATTTACACTGATGCTATATATTGATACTCTTGTTTCTTGATTCTTCCGACCGGTATGATCTACTACCTCGTAGTAAAATGAAACGTCCCAAATCGTCAGATGAAATGCGAACTATGTAATCTTGATTATCTGGTGTTACTTATCCGCCGATTTTATATCCTTATGAGTGTCGTACCTCGGTTAAATAATGACAACTCCCTTTTGTATATAAAAGAAGAACGCAATAAAAAGGAATGCTAGCACAGAAAAAATTAATAAAAAGAAAGAGAGTATGGAAAATATTAGAAGAGAATGAGCGCGCGAATGATATACGCTAATCTTTTCAATAGAAAATAATGAAAAGAAGGAAAGAAAAGAGTGAGAGAGATTTAATAAAGATGATTATACTTTTAACATATTGATCTATTTGCATATAGCTTCTTAATAACATCAACGTCGTATAATTAAATTATCTTATGTGGTATATCCACAGGTCCGGCAAGTTAATGCTTAAATCTCAAAAAAAAAGAAAAAAAAAAAGAAAGAATGATTGCCTGGTCGAACATAATCATTATATAGTAACATTTTAATGTTCTTTCATTGTGCATCCAGAACTAATGTTTCCAAAATGATTTATGAGTCTGACTTTGTTCTGTTTTGTAGAATCACTTAATCCTATAAGATGTTTATTCCGTCCGCATTCGCACTTGTCGGCGTAGCTCAAGGTTGAAGCAAGGGACCGATGATTTAAAAGGTTCATTCTTTTTGTTGTTTTTTTTTATTCTTCGTCAGCATGTGGAATAGATGGAAGTTTCTCATGAAATATAGACTACCTTTTAATTAAAGAAAATATTTGCCAATTCAGCCAGATGCTTGTTAACTGCAGAAAATGTAGCAAAACGATACACTAAAGCGTTAGATAGTTTAAAGTCGTTATATTTACTATATGTGCCCCTAGGGTAAGTATAATGATTTGTTGTTTTTTTCTTCTTCCATTTCCATCAGTTGCCTGGTTAGAGCAAAATAGATTCCCGATTTTTTTCCCGGTGAATTTTGCCCTTGGACGGGTAAACATATTCAAAACATGTTTCCCTGATTGTTTGTTTCGTACTAAGCTAATCTTAGTAAATAGTCTAGGTCCCCCCCAAAAATTTTTTGGGGCTTATCCCCCCCCTGTTTTTTTTTTAAATTTGGATAAAAATCTTGCCCTTTCTTCACATTGTTCTCTACACATTTAATCGTTTCGTGCGTTCATCTCCTTGCAGCCGTTCACAACGATTTCTAACATTCCTAACATTCAAACGTGCAGCGCCTTTTCAGTTCAACAGCTGCCAGAAGCTGTCCGGTTTATCTCCCTTGTTCTTCCCTTCTTCTTTTTTATGAACAATCATGAGACATTAACTTTAACGGCGGCCTCCAGAATCATCGTTAAAGAGACAGTCCCTCGCGAAAAAAACCCCCTATGTCTAGTAATCGGAAAATTCTATTCAGAGATAAACGGCTACTTTCTAAGAGAGACCTAAGGGATTCAAAACGATTACTCTCATCAATTGATATCGAGGACCAATTGCCCGGCTTAGACTTGTCTTGCGTTATTGCACGCTGTGTTTGGATCCAAATGCCCTGTCCATTCGACGCTGCGTTTTTTATGCAGATACGCGACTTCCCGATGTTTTTTGTTATTATTTTAAAGTATTTTTCTTTCCTTCTTTTCATCTTTTCCCTTCGGATTTGAACCCTTTTTCTTTCCTTTAACCATGCTTTGTTCTACTGTCGCAATTGTTTCTTTTGTATCCCTTAGGTCTCTCTTATGAAAGTAGCCGTTTTCTCTGAATAGAAGTTTCCATTACTAAGACAATAGGGGGTTTTGTTCGCGGGACTGTCTCTTAACGGATGATTCTGAGCCGCGTTAAAAGTTAATGTACTCATGATGTTCATAAAAAAAGAAGAGGGAGAACAAGGGAGATGAAACCGGACAGCTTCTGGCCAGCTGTTGAATGAAAAGGGCCTGCACGTCTTTGATTTTGGATTGTTAGGAAATCGGTTTGTGAAGCGGCTGCAAGGAAGATGCGCAGAACGGATTAATGTGTTGAGAAATGGAGAAGAAAGGGCAAGTTTATTATCATTAAACAGATAACGCAATGACCTATGGATATTTACTAAGATTAGCTTAGTACGAAAACAAGACAATCCAGGGACCAATGTTTTTGAATTGTACGTAAGCATCGAAAATCGGGATCTATTTTGTCTAACCAGGCAACCTGGAAAATGGAAGAAGAAAAAAACAACATATCAATATACTTATCGCCTAGGGGGCACATATAGTAAATATAACGCTTTAAACTATGCTAACGCTTAGTGTATCGTTTTGTACTTTCTGTCGAGTTACAAGCATCTGCTGGAATTGCAAATATTTTTCTTTTATTAAAAGGTAGTCTATATTTCAATGAGAACTTCCAATCTATTCCTACATGTGATGAAGATAAAAACAACAAAGATGAACCTTAAAGTCATACGGTCCTTGCTTCAACTGTGAGCTACCCGAACAAGTGGCGAATGCGACGGTATAATGACATCTTATAGGATTAAGTATTCTTACCAAACAGGAACAAAGTCCAGACTCCATAAATTCATTTGGAAACACTTAATGTCAGAGCACCAATGAAAGACATAAAATGTTACTTATATATGATTTGTTCGAACAGCAATCTCTTTCTTTTTTTTTCTTTTATTTTTTTGAGATTTAAGCATAACTTGCGGGACCTGTGGATTACCCAGTAAGATAATTTATTATTACGACGTTTGATATGTTATTTAAGAAGCTATGCAAATAGATCATATGGTTAAGTAAAATCTTTATTTAAATCTCTCCTCACTCTTTTTTTCTTCCTTCTTTTCATTATTTTTCTATGAATAAGGATTAGCGTTATCACTTCCGCGCGGCTATTTCTTCTATAATTTCCACTACTCTCTTTCTTTTTTATTATATTTTTTTCTGTGTAGCATGTCCTTTTTATTGCCGTTCTTTCTTTATAAACAAAGGAGTGGTCATTATTTAACCGAGGTACGCACTCATAGAATAAGATTCGGCGGATAAGTAACACAGAATAATCAAGATTTACATATTCGCATTCATCTTAAGATTTGGACGTTTCATTTTAACTCGAGGGTGATGTGATCATTAACGGTGGAGATCAAGGGAACAAGAGAGTATCAATATATTAGATCGTTTAAATACTGCTTATATTCAAAAAATGAGTAAAATGCTGTTCAGTAAATAAAGAGTGCTTTATAAAGATGCAACACTAAGAATAGGCAGGCGAGATGTATGTTGTATGTAATTCGTAGCGTATTAGTCCACATGACAATAACTGGTATGTGAGAAAACATTATACACGTTGAAATAATTCTGTTTGTCATGCCTCATTCGAGCACCATTTCGATGTGTTGCGGGAAATGTCATTTTTCAGTATGAATGTATTTTGAATAGAAAACAAATTGTTGTATACCCACGTTAACTTAGTCCTTTACTTGTCCTTTGTCTAGTTTGAGTAGCTCTTTAGTCATGGCCGGTTCAGGTCTATCGGTCTATCTGCTATCTTGCTGGTATTTACCTATCTTTCTGATTCTTCTTCTGAAGACATTTTGGGATGTTGCGGGTTGTTAGTTTTTTTTTTTTTTATTAACAACTCAAGATATTTTCTTTCGTGAATTCACATTTTTTATTCAAGCTCTGTTTGGACCCTGATCCTTAACACGGTGAGAGACTGCAACCGTATTCCTCTGTCTGTAGGCTAAATAGAAACTGACTAGGATTGGCTATAGTTTCACGCTGCACTGGAAAACGTAAGAGGGGTCAAAGTATTTACGAACCGTTCGTAAAATCTCTATTGATACGGTTATTCAGTACCTCAATTCAAAAATATTCTCTACACTACCGTGCATAATTGATAGTGCATCCATCATTTATGCACAAATATGTGAGAGAGAATTTATGGGAAGTTCGCAGTCTACAATTTCCATAAGTTGACAGTATCTGTATTTAGTTCTAACAACGAAGAAGCAGCAATGGAAAATCAGTTTTTATTAGGTGACAAATACTGATTACAGCAATAACTTTTTTATAAACACTTCCTAATATTGAAGCTCTGACCTGTGTGGCAGGGCCTGTATGTTCGAGGTCTCACATGTGGACAGTGTACATAAAAAAAAAAATTTTTTAATTAAAAAAAAAAATTAAAAAAAAGGAAAAAAAAAATGGACGCCGGGCCCATCTGCGCTCTCACACTGCTCACAACTGGAACTACTTGTAGAAATGGGCCTTATTTGTCAAGAAATGCGGCAATCACCATATACATGATTTTAAAACAATTCGTCATTGCCATTGAGGATTTAGTTGAGTCAATGATACCTTGACTATGGCGTGCCGAAATCTACGATTTTCAGTTATGGAACTGTAGTCCGATTTTGCTTGTGTTGATAAGCTAGAATTGAGGTACGAGCGACTTTCAGATACGCTTATGTTAATAAGTCCTATAAAACATCTAAGGTTTTAAAATTTATTCGCCAAAAAAATATTATTTATAAAGAAGAATATTAAAACATATTACAGAATAATTTATTAGCACTTTATTTTATTTATTTTTTATCAATTACAGTGCATTTTTGTTATTTTTTTAAAAGTTAAAAATAAGTATTTACTGGAGATGGACGAATTAATGGATTTCGTTTATTGTAATTGGGAAAATGATTGGCAAAAGCAATTCTCGATTTGGCCCCACATTTACCGAAAGACAACACAAATCTATAATGTTCGATGTTAGCGACAATCATCTAAGAAAGACTTTCCTCCTTTTTCAATATCCTGTATCTTCATGTAGTCTCGTAACCAAAAATCTAACTCAGAGCTGTTTCTCTGTGAGTTATTGTTGTAGAGGATTCACCCTAACATGATGCTGGCTGTAGCCTATATAGTCACGTAGCAGTGATAGAAACGGACAATTAATTTCGGACAAAATCACATGCGTTGACTAAACACATTTGACCTCCTCATTCTGTACGTTTGTCTTTGTGAACTTTCCACTTCTTGTTTTATGTAATAGTATCTGTTGCCACCAGATATAAGTGCTGATTAATATATGCTCAAGCACATAAACACTATTTCTCTGTGTATTTACCACCTCACGATACAACAGTTAATATATATATATATATATATATAATATATATTGTAAAGGCGGAAATGACCAATTGGTCTAGTCTCTCTCCTTTTGCAAGCGCTAGCTAAGAGTTGTTTTTGCTGAGGGTGATTACACACCTACAGTCAGTCCCTTTACAGACACGGATCAGATTATCAAACTGTGCTACTCATGCGCTGAGTTGGCGGGACCGGTATCGAACTAGAGAACCTGCGATTTCCTAGGAGTGTGCTCTACAACTGAGCTAAACTTAACATTAAGAAAATAAGCAGGGTTTACTGATTTCAAGTTTCACGTCATGTGACTAGTATCCACGCGTTTCTGCCATATTCATGCTGTGAATTTTATACATTATGTATCCATGACTATAATGCGGATGATATAATATAGGTCAGTGACTTAATACAGCGCCAAATTGAAAGCAGTATACTTCTGTTATGGCCGATTTGCTGGGTGCCTTTGTTTAATAGTTTGATTTGAGTCTGGAAAACTAATATAGTCATATTTTCCGCTCGCAGGCATAACCTATAATTCCTTGAACCCTCATTAAAGGTATATTATTTTAAGGATTGGACTTATTTCATATTCTTACTCATTATGTTCTTTTTTGCAATCCAGATATATTTCGATCTCTCGTGTCTTCATTAAAAAAAAACTTTGTCATTATCATAAAGATCTTTCAGACAATCCGATATACATCTTTCTGCCATTGTTTAGGTCTAACTTGAATAAAAATGTGAAATTCACAAAAGAATATTTTGATTTGTTAATAAAAAAAAACCTACACCAGAGCTCTCAACAATGTCTTAGTATGCTACAAAATTGACATGCACATGGTATACCACATTTTTATCACAGCTTATATTGCAATGGGCACTAACTTGGAATACAACTAACTGGTCATTGAATCTATAATCTGGTTTTTTAATTTTATAATTTGTCGTTGTGTTTTTTTATCAATCGCATGATTGCCGTGCATCTATCATAGAGATGCCACGGCCATCATACTATTAATACATCAAAAACGTGGTATTCATACGAGTATTCTTGATCTGTACTACATTATCATCTTGCAACACAATTGGTTAAAATCAGACGTCAATCGTCTAAATGAAATGCAAAATTAAATCTGATTTCCTGGTGTTGCCTATCCACGAAATTCTTATTTCTTATGGGTGCGTCACCTCAGCTAAATAATGAACCGTTCCGTTTTTATTAAAGAAAGGAAGACAATGACATGGCTACACAGAAAATATAATGAAAGGAAAAAGAAGGTGTATGGAAAGATAGAGAGAAGGAAGAAGAAAACGAGTGCGAGAAGAGAGTTAAATCAGATTATTATCTTTTCATATGAACTTTTTTCAGTAGCTCTTAAGTGATGTATCAACGTTATTATTAAATTATCATGACTGTGGTATATCCAGGTCTTTTTGTATATAATTATCTTAATAGTTTTGTTAAAATTTTCTGCAGTTTATTTGTAACAGCACATTTCTGGGTTAGCTTTAAAATTTTCCTACTTTAGTTTTTAGTACTTATTGAACGCAGATTATCTCCTGTTTCTGTGAGGTTTGTTATATTTATATTGATGATTTTACAAAACTTCCTATTGTCCTTTACATTATTATTAACCTATCTTAATACATACTCTTCGTCTGATTAAAAAGTCTGTGTTATTTGTCAACGCGTGAATCTATGGACGGCGAGCACAGTTAGATACCGCTGTGTATGATACTAAACTAACTGTTGGCTGAGACCTCCAGTCTGGAGCTCTGAGGAGCGTAGAGTCCTCCCCCTTTCATTGTCATGAACTCCCAGGTCCACTCTGACCAGAGTGGTAGATCTATCTTAATGTCACATCCATGGTCCTATAAATCCGCTTTAAATAATTAGTATGGCTTGAAAACCATATACTTGTGTTGAAAATTATTTCTACTAGATAGGACCACTCGATACAATATAACTCTGCAAACAAACTTGTGGATCTTTTTTATTATTTTTCCAAAGTGAAATTCACCTGAACGTCAAGCTTTGAAATAGTGGGAGGACTCTAAAATAAGTGCAACAGTGCAACTTTATACCATATCAAATAGGAGTTACAAAGGTACTTTGAATCGTGGAAAACTCGCTGGAATGAGTATGCTGAATACCAAGGGTTACCATTTTTTAAGAAAATTAAATTTGTATTCATTATTCATTCCTATGGCTCATGGAATTGAGGATTTATTTAAATACCGTTTCTGTATGTTTGGATTCTGTATCAATGTAAACAGGTACATTGATGTTTTTCTTTACTCATATTCGCTGCCCATTACTACCAGTTTCATGCAATATTTCCGAAGGTAGTAAGAAAAATGCGATCTTCAGATGAAAGCTGGTCACATTTTTTATTCCTCAAAGCAATTTGTTTATTCTAATATATATATATATATTATATATATTATATATATATATATATATGTGTGTGTGTGTGTGTGTGTATGTATGTATAATATAATTATATATATATATATATATATATATATATATATATATATATAATACGAATCGAAGCTGTTAGTGCTTTATCTGTTTTTCCTCAATTTTTAATCACATAAAATTATATATAGGATTGCTTTTAATATGTTTGAGAATAACATGATAGTATTAGAAATTAGTAACAGCAAATAATTATTTATTAAACACAGTTTTTTAAAATCGTTATGCAAATTATTCCCACCATATTCTATGTAAATCTTTATTTCTTAGAGATATATAACACATATTTCAGGATTTTAAATGCATTAATTCTAACTCAGCCAGACTTTTAATATCAAAGATTAAATAATGACTATTTCATAATTATTGAGAATATAACTGAAATACTTTTAAAAAATCATGAGGTCAGTGGTCACATAATTTCAGTTACATAATCTCCATTATAACAGTCCCTAAGAACTTGGAAAAGAAACTGAGTGAACTGGAGATCAGACGAAGAATTAAGCCCATACATATCACAGCATTTCTAAAACAGACATAATACTTAGGAAAGTCCTGGAGATCTGAGAAAACATGCCCTTATCTACCTTCTTAAAATCAACGCGTACTTATTTTGTATTTATCGATATTTCTGGTTAGCTCTGTTATGGATATTATCTCAGCCTATTTCTTCGTATATAATATACCTGCAATACCCGAACCTGCACACAGGTACACTTACCTTCTTTGCTTGGATGTTTAGCTCCTGTTTCTTCTACTTTGCTAACTTCCATCTTAGCTTGGGCTGGATCTGTCTATCTTTGGATCTAGTATATGTTTCTTAATCTGGGCTGGATCTTCTATACTTGTTCTTAGTACGACACAAGACTTTGCTTTGTGCTAGTATTTTATTTGTTTAAGATCCCAGATCAACAACACCCGTGCGAATATTTAGCTAATTGAACGGAACCAGCCATTACGGTCTGTACCCTTCAACGGCCAGCCAAAGACTGATTTTCCTTGCTACTTTTCACACTGCTCGCGTTGGCGAACCGAAAGATTGGTAAAAAAGGTTACATCGTGTAATTCATTTTCCCTGTATCTTTCCACGAACCGTTATTTAAATTCCGTGCTACACTGTACATAGTTATTAGGCTACCTATCAATTATATAACAATAGTAGAGTCATATGTCGTCTTTAGTTGTGTAATAAAATAAACTTAAAGGAAATGTATGCAACAAAAAAACGAGAATACTTTGAAACGTCTTAATAGATAAATGTGGGATCTAATTATATCCGAAACCTTTCTTAATTTTCTCAAATTAGTTTTCACCCTTAGTCAATGTGTTTTACAGCTTGTGGCATTTTCTCTCATTTTTGAAAATCCTTTTGTCATCACTGTTTGTTATTTTATTGTTTCACTTCCGTCATCATCACCAGCATCATCATCGGTAACATCGTTGTCTTCGTCGTATTGAAATTATAATCGTTTTGTTGTTTCTTCTATCTTGTTGTGGCTTCTGTCTTAACTATATTTCCTTTCTTTCTGTGCTAATGTTATTTCTTTAAAACAATCTTCTTTTGGCTTCAATGCTTTCAATTAACATTCTGAGCATTTCTCCTCTACAAATAAAACAATCTGTTCTTATCTCAAATGAAAACCCACGGGCATTTACCCACACCCCCAACCACCCCCGATCCATTCACAAAAATAATCCTCATTCGTACCTCATTTTCTAATAGATTACAAAGCTGCTCATACACAACTCTTCCTTTGGATTATATTGTTTCATTTCGTTTCGTAAAAGCGGAAAGAAAAGGTAATTCCGCTTTTTAAAAATTGCTTCACTCTTTCCGTTGCTTTTACAAACGAAATAGAAAATTATCAAAGAACAATTGAAATACTTAGTTAACCCTATCTCTGTCGCATTTTCCCGTTTACGGTAGCCGCAATTTCAGCTAAAAAGACAATTACTTTAAAAGTCATTACTTTAAAACATAATGAACAGTAGCATGTGTATCTGAATCATTGTGATTAAAATCAACTTGGCAGTCGCTAATTTCAGTCAATTTTAAATCTAAAACACGTGTAATTTATTCTCCTTCGTAGTATGAAGTGACAGATCTCGTTTACCTTTGCGGGTTACCATGGCAACAGTCTGAATTAAAAATATACCAAATATAATTGAATTTGGAGAACTTAACTACAAAATTTCCAGCGGGTTGGAGATAAGGACTAGCAAATTGAACGTAAAATGAAATTTTAATATACAGGTGCTGGCACGACTGGGTTGAAAGGTGATATAGTAGGAATGATGCAAGATATTGGAGAATTTAACCATACTGACAAAAGATATATACACAAACTAGAATCTGTCCTAGATAATGAAATTCATAAAATTCGTTAGGATTTTGAGATACAACGAGTTACCCATTCCAGTTACATGACAGAGAATGGATAAAATTGTTTGTCTATTTTCATCATCACCATTGGTGTCAATTTCAAAGTTATGGGACAGATTTTAAAAAAAAGCAATGCTCTTGTCCTTTTAAATATATATATATTATATATTATATATTATATATATAAGGTAACACCAACATACGTCACGTAATCAGTTTAGGCCATATTGAAGGAAGAAATGTAAATATGTTTAACTTTTTCTTTTTAAATCTCGCAAAAATGAAGTAATGAATATAAAGAGTTTTTTACGAAGAAAACAATTAACTCAAAGATCAAATTATCCGAATGGGGAAAAATTAATCACCGTTATCTTGAAAATAAGTAAACACAGTCCGTTTTTATTTTTTACAAGGTCAATTTCTTTATTGATTTTTTTAGCACAATTGTGTATTCATGGTTAACCATGCTAAAAATACTAAAAAAACTCTCGCATTGAAACTTACAATAATCTTCTGATATAATTATTCAGACTCTTATCTTTATAGAGAAAAAAGTAAAAATCTTTTTTGTCGTTTCATTTTTTTTCATATTTCATAACATAATATAAGGGGGAGGGGACCTCGTGAAAAATAATATTTCCCCTAATATATTTTAGGAAAAATATTTCAGACATATTTTCATCAAAAGGTAAGCAATTCTGGAAATTTTTTCGTGAAAATCGGATCATTAATTTATTTTCATAGAATTTTAAAAAGCCAAAATTCATAACTTGTTTTCGGCTACGTTTCAATTGATTTAACGGTGCAAAAATGTAAAACATTGTTTGTCGTTCATATTTTTCATTATATCCGTAAGCTGAAAATTCTTTAAAAAAATCATCATTTTCAAGATAATATTAACCTTTATGCAAGTTTCATTGTGTAAAATATAGGGGGGGTACATTTTATAAGGCAAATTGGTGGTACCTGATATACGGGCTAATTAAAACGCGAATCTCCTTTTTGTTTATGTCAAATGATCCAGAAAAAAGTAAAATTGTCACCCACCCACTTCAATTTTTCTGATTTTTTTTTCCAGACGTGGACCATTTTAACGTTAGATAACGCCCCAAATTTGAGCTTCCAATTCCAAAAATTGGCGGACTTTTTAGCTCTCAAATTTGGTGGGATTGACAAAAAATTGCGACGTTTGTAATCTATTTTTGTCAGTAAAATTAGTTTTAGAGCGTTTCTTCTACTAAAAATTGATTTTATAAAAGCATTTTTGGAAATCCAAAAATGCTATCAAAAAAGTCTTAAAGTCAATTTCAATAGATGATTTTTCATTTTTCATAGCAAGATCAATATTCCTATCTGGCACTGCATCTATGACAATGTTTTTCTATTATTATTTCACATATATTGAACATTATTTGTACCAAAAAGATAATTTGGTTTTTGCTCAGAACTGAAGCTACAACATCATTTAAAATTTTGCAAAATTAGGACTTTTTTTTAATAGCATTTTCGGATTCCTTGCTGGCTACTCGTTTACTGTATCTTATGTAGTAAACCTATTCCTCATCTAAAATACTCATTGTGCTTTTCCTCCTACTTTCTCTGTAACTCGGATACACGAGTTACAACACGCACCTATATCAGATCCAAGAGGTTTGACTGCACATATCAGATTATCCAAGCTGTGCTAATCATGTGTAGACCACGCACCACCAAAGAGGGGGCAACGATGCTAATCTGTTTCAATTGAACAATGAAAAGAAAGAAAGTGAGAGAATTAAATCAAGATTATTATACTTTTTACATATTGAACTATTTGCAATAGCTTTTAAGTAAATATATCAAACATTGTAATAATTAAATCATCATATTGTGGTATATCCACAGGTTCTGCTAGTTTATTATTATTATTATTATTATTATTATTATTATTATTATTAAAGAGAAAAAAATGATTGAAAAGAATAGATTGATACAATAAAGAACCTTTTTTCTTTACTCTTTACATTACTTCACTTATGAGTTCGTTCCTACTTTTCCAGTAGTGCCCAGTATGTTCTTGTTTTGCTACTTGAGCTTTGTGAGATATGTTGGTTGGTTGGATTTTCGGCATGTCAACCCTTGTTGGATCATTTTTATACCGAGGGCGTTTGTTTTATTCATTCTTGATGGGTACTCAATTTTTAAAAACATTTTTAAACTCATATTTTTCTATTTAACCCATAGATGGGTGCCTAACAAGTACTACCTCTCCGAGTCAGAGTGGACCTGGGAGTAATGGTGATGAAAAGGTACTCCACATTCCCCAGAGCGCCAGAAATGGAACTTACTCATCATATAGAATTAAACATCATACCTAGGACACTAAGACCCTTAGATACCGCTTTCTAGCACATATATTTTAAAAGGTTCAGGGCTTGTCATAAGGACAATAGGGTTAGTGTTCTATTGGTTTGAACAACAGCAACTAGCAAAGCACAACTAAACCAGTTCCAAGACAATTGCTACTTATGGGAATCAAGAATAGTCCACTCGTGCATTTGGGTGATTCCATTCATTGAGTCCTGATTGGCTGCTTGGTTTCTATGATGTTATGAGGCTTCATAAATAACTTGGTATTTTGCAGTATTATCGCAGCAAGATAGATTCGTATTCAGTTACGACTTCTTGTTATCTTGTCTTACCAATTCGACGGTAATTGGAACTAGTATGATTATTCGACAGTTAGGACAATCATATTGGTGCTAAGGTTTGATGTGACCAGCCGATTGATCGGAGTGGCCTCTCCGACCGCCCGTCTAGCCTAAGTAAGGACTAAAGTAGAGTGTTATATGTCCTGGACTGCTCAGCTACCAGGAATCCATCCTTAAGCCTCATGATTGTGAGATGGGATACAAATCTCTGTACAGCTGATGTTTTGTGGGGTTCTGCTTCTAGGATTTGTTCAAAACAGCACGCGGTATCCTTATGTAGTTCGCATCTGGCTTTCTTCTCTAAGCGCTTCGTTAAAGTTCAGGTGGTGCAGCCATACACATATATATATATATATATATATTCTACCCGTGCCGTTTATTCTGTTGATACTCATGCATACAAATACTTACACTTTAGACAAGATCTATGCAACAGCAATATTTTCAGTTGTGATGTAATGAATATGTAAATACCTTGGTACATCCTCACTATAATCTGATTGGACAGTGTCATGTATAAATATTCGACACTGGTAGGAAAAGCGCCTAAGCCTACAAGACTAGACTCACTCGCCAGACTACACCACGACTGCTCGGAAGACGTACTGCTATTCGACGCACCAACTACTACTGTGATAATATACCAAATACCAACTTCATAATATATCCCTTAACCCGGATATATCAAGTTGAAAGTTTGAAATCCTTACATAATAGATAGGATTACACGATGAAACATAAATGTCATTTTTGGATAGACTTATATTATTACTGAATTATGTTGCAAATTACAGACAATGGATATAATTCACTTGTATATTTTGTTTATTTTCTCTTCATGTGGCAAATATATATAAAGGAATAATAATTTACAGGTATTATACGATAATTGACAGGTAAAAGTTGACGGAGTTGGCCTATTGTTGGTATCAGCCGGACAGCGAGGGAGTCTATCTCCTTTTCCCAAGCGCTGAAACAGGGAGTTGTTTTTGCATCTGAAGTGGAGCGTCACACCTACCGCCTGCTCACAACTTTACCGCATATATTCAAGCTGTGCTACTCATTCGATAATTTTGCAGGGCTGGTATTGAACCGGAACCTTTGTGGTTCAAAGCCGGGTGCTCTACCGACTAAATTAAACTGCCCCTAGAGGAACATACTTTTTCGAAGTATATAATCATCATAAATTTACAACTAAATGTACGTGGAATGTTCTGGAAATTGGACAAATTGAAAAATGTCATTGTCTTGTCCACTAAATCAAAGTTAAAAAAAATAGCGTTTTTTTTTTTCATTTATTACAGGTATCAGCAAATGGGAAATAATCCTCTCTAAACCAGACCAAGAAAAACGTAAACACTTTTATATAGCCATCCAAGTAAGACGAACAGAACATGCTGTACTCTGCTGGAGAAGCAAGGCCGAACTCATAAGTGGCGTTCTTCTGTGAACAACTACACATAGACCCACAAAGTATACATATCATCAAACCTCTCCGCACGAGCAGGATGTGACACAGGTCAATTTCTAAAAGCGGGGGTTAAACAGGTTTAAAATTCAAAGTTTTCCTTCTCCTAGACTGTAAGCCTAAACAAGGTTAAAGAGCCCAGTCTTCCCTACTATTTCTATATAGCTGGAGGAAGAAAGTTGGATTCATACCTTTTCCAAGGACAAACTACGTGAAATTCAAACAGTCTTTACCAGGATTTGAACTTTCGTCTCGCGGTGTCAATTTCCTGCGACGGTAACCATTTGCATCACGGCGCTCCACTGGACACACAAGTATAGGCCGAACAGCAAAAACTACATCAATCAGAAAAACGTGCTAGGACGATGACCGACAGGGACGGTTGGTAGAGAGAGAGAGAGAGAGAGAGAGAGAGTAATGTGTATGCGTGCTGTCAGCCTGGTGATGATGATGATGATGATGATGATGATGATGATGATGATGGATATAAGTGGTGAATTAATGTTTTTTGATTATATATCAAAGTCGGACTTACACTGATCGACTTATTCATGAAAATATAAACTATGCATTGCACTGATTGCAAAGGATTTTTTTTTCTTTACATTGTTGTGCAATCGTACTGCATTGTGATATATTGTCTGTCACAATTCCATTGTAATTCCATTATGATTCATTGAATCTTTATGTATTTCTACTTCACAGAGAATTACATTATATCGCACTGAATTATGGTTGCATTGTTTAACATCGCGTTGAATTGCATTTCATTGTCTATATGATATCTTAAATGATCAATCCTTGTTCTTTAATTTCTCAATATCATTCCGGCGAATTTGACGAAGAGAAAAATCACTTCCGCTTTTCTTTTGGAGCTTTATTTAGCTGCTAGTTGATTTTTTAATTCCTTTTTTTTAATCTTTTTAAGAAAATTATCAACAAAAGAAATATGAAAAAGATAACACTTCTATTCTTTTAATTACGAGAACAAAACAAGTAAAAGCATTTTAATAATTAAATGGTGAACTTTGAAAACTGAATAAAGGAATCGCTGTCTCAAATATATTTATTTAATCTCTTTTAATTCGGCTCCGTTTGCCACAGGGTTGAGCTTCATTCATATCAGCTTTTATTTTTATTTTTTAAGAAAAATATACAAACTTAGCAAACGATGTATTGATTTGTCTTTGAACCCTAGATTTTTATTACCAAGGGGGATTACAGATAAGAAAAAGCACTGGATAAAAACAAATGAATGTGAATTGAATGAGTTAAATCCTAAACGGATAGGGAAAGAATTCTGTAGAAAAAGAATAGATAGAATTCCAAGTGGAATATGTTAAATGAAGAAACGATTGCGGCTAATAAGGGATTTTAAAAAAAGTAGACACTAAGAGAAAGGGAGAGAATCCTTCGGTGAAAAAAAGATGTTTTGTTATTGTTGTTTTATCATGCCTCTGAAAAAATGTTTTATAGAAGCCAACTTGCTTGAAAAAGATGAAAAGAAATAATGGAATGAAATAGATAGCAATTAATTAATGAAGAACCATAGGAATTAGATATTTTTTTAAAAAAGACATCATGAGTGGATAGGTTTTGCGAGGCGGTGTGGTTATCGCACAAAAAAATAATGTTGGCGAGCCGAGTTCAAATTCCATTCAAAGCTGTCGCTTTCATTTTGTCTTAATTTCCTTTAAGAAAAGTATGAATACATTTATTTACTCCTTATTAGATATAAATCTACTACCTCTGGCAAAATTATGGAATTAGTATACTTAGTAATATTCATATTGTTGTTTGTTTTTGTTTTTTTTGTTTTGTTTGCTTTTTTTGCAGTAGATAAATTAATAACAATAAGACTTAAAATATTGAATTTAATAACTAAAAATTCTAGCTACATAAATTCATCTTCAAACAATTAGATAAGATTATTTAAATTAATGGTATTTTTTTATTGGAGAGGAAAATGTCATGGTGTGACACGGCGAGGTTCTTTTTGTTAGTGTTCACTGTTTTTAACGAAAGAGGAAAAGTGTAAACATTCTTGGACCATATGACCTTTAGGCACCCCTTTTTTGATCTCGATTAAGAAATGATATGTTTTTCATTTACACCGTCAATATCCGGTTGTTTTAACAGACGATTTTTAGATTTTTAAGAATTATTAAACTAACCCCCAAATCTAATCCCTAACCCTAACCCTAGCCCCTAACAACAACCAGATATTGACGGTGTAAATGAAAACATTTCCTTTCTTAATCGAGATCAATAGAGGTGCCTAAAGGTAATATGGTCCAAATTATTTTTATTAATCACGGGAAATGGTTTTGGTTAAAATGGAAACATTAAATTCAAAATATTGTATGAAGTTTGATTTCACTGACTGTGCTTACAGATTCAATTAAAGGCACAGAAAGCTACTAAATTTGACATGTTTTATCAAAACTGTTGGAAGTCAAGGGGTGGTTTGTCTCATTTTCTATTTGTCTCATCACTTTCTGTTCATATATATATATATATACACATACACCACACACACACACACACACACACACACACAACTTGAGTTTTCACTTCCGCTGTCGTTTATCGCTACAGAAAAAAATTTATACACACCACACACTACCACATACCTAAAAATGCACAATGTTTCCTTCAATACACACACTAACAGCGCTAAATACTCACACCTTAAAATAGAATTATTTGATGTCATATTTCAAAACCGTCTCCTTTTTCAAACTTCAGAAAAAATTTTTAAACAGACTGAATAAAAGGATTACCACTCACTTTTTTCTCATCATTCTGTGATATATAATTTCTTATCTTATGCCCTGAAGATGATCTATTTAATAGATCGAAACACTGCAGCGTCAGCCAATAAACTCACCACTTAACCATTTAAACCTGTGTTTTTCATTTTTCTTGATATATTACATACCCGTCGGATTTCTTCCTCTCTTTACATATAATATATATATATATATATATATATATATATATATATATATATATATATATATATTTATATATGAACAAAAGTCTGATCCCAATATCCTGTTAGAGCAATGTAGAGAACATTATTGAACTTTCACTGTTTAACTAATGCATTTATCGCCTGTTGTTAAGACTTGATTTATCTGGTGATTGTAAAAATCATCTACTTAAGTATGTTCATC
>CM042144.1:9843094-9910594 GCA_023376005.1 Doryteuthis pealeii
GGATTATCAACTTAAGTTGTACACTCACCTTCCCTATGGAGGTAAGCTCTTATAATCGCGTAACCG
Organism: Doryteuthis pealeii; assembly: GCA_023376005.1. Lineage (NCBI taxonomy): Eukaryota > Metazoa > Mollusca > Cephalopoda > Myopsida > Loliginidae > Doryteuthis > Doryteuthis pealeii. The sequence continues at coordinate 9,843,161 of CM042144.1, forward strand.
TAGTAAAAACGCGAAAATTCGACGTGTCCTTTGAAAACCTGCAACTCTGATATTACGGGCACGAGGAGTTTTTTTTGTCTTTGGCGCGGGGAGCGTGAGCTGCCAAAGTTTAGTTTCTGCGATCACTGAACTGCCGAACGATTGAGTACCTTAAGGAAACCATAGATGTGAACAAGTACTTGGGTTACTATCTGCATTAAGATAACCAATACACATAACTTCCGAACACAGTTAATCGTATTTTCTATACATTAACTATATGGCAAGACCTATTGGTCTAGGTATCATACTGACAGCGAGGAGTGTCTATATCCTTTTTCCTTCTCTTTGCTACGCGCTAGGAACGCGAACTTACCGTACACGCTCCCCATTTACCACGCAGTACTACTACCAAATCTCGTGACAACAACATCCCGAATACGGCAAGCAGTTCGGCGAGGGAAGTGGTTATTTGGAACAAGGCAACCTGCTGATTCCTAGACGGCGTTCGGCTCTAGAATACAAAACAATATATTTACCTATATCATCACGCTAAAACTAACAAGAATAATGCTCATATCACTGAAATTCATTTTCCAATATTATTTCTAAAATCCACTTGCACTTACCAGTGTCCTCTTTTTCATATTACACTTTAAATAATCAAGTTAAATATTTACTAATTCCAGTACAAGAATATACCAGGCTCAATTCAACACTGCGAGAAAGTAATAAATTTCGCAATGGACGTTAAATATACCGCAATTATACGATTGATATTCAGAAATGTAACTTTCATTATTTGTATAATCGTCTAACAAAATCAAACTACATACGTTAAAACTTATAAAAAATACGTAATAATAGTACGCGATACTCGGACTTGGTTAACTCAACTCTTTAGGAATGACCCCCTTAGAGGTACGCAGTACCTTTTTCAATCATCAAAATTTCTTAAACCCCCTTCCACTCTTTCATGCATAACAAGCCAGATACGCTAAACTTGTGACCCACACCCCTCGAACTTAACGGAGATATACGACAGGTATCCCACAAAGAAAAAATGCTATCTAATTCACTTATTAATTTTTAGTTCATATAGTTATATTGTCTTGCAACTTATATTGAAGTCAGAACAATATCTTCCTATTCTTCTCTACTATATAAAATCACATAAAAAACTAGCTTTAAATTTATCTCAAGCGATTTCGCATGAATAACAAATAACTATACTTGTACGAACAGGCGGAAAAAGCAGAAGACATTTGGAAAAACCTTACTTAGAATAACCAGGAAAACAAGTAAGATAAAAAAACGGGAGAATTTTATAACATAAGAACCTGCAATAGTAAGACATAAGAAACCAAAAAGAAGAAAAGATATGTAACGAGTACACCAGATATGAAAATATTCACATAGACTGTCCCCCCTTTTAAAAGAAGACAACGCAGAGCTTTACCTAAACATAAACAGAACTAAATATGCAACATACACAAAAGAGAGCCAATTGCGAAGAGTAGTAAACACAAGACACTGGTTAAAAAGGAAAGAAAAAAAGGGTCAAAATGTCACGAAAGAGGAAAAAAGATGAACAAGAGAGAACAGAAAACATTAACTTTAAAAAAAATAAAACAAAAAAAACATCGGCGGACAGTCGGGTTCTTGCATAGGAAAAAGATGCGCAGCTGCGAATGGACACCGGCATTTGATCCAGAAACAACCAGCGTATTGCCAGAATAAATCGACAACGACACAAGATCATAAGGCCGGCACATTAGTCACGTTCGATTCAATTTTGAATCTGAGAGTAAATCCGTTTGAAACTCCCCTATAGGTGCTCTCTTATTAAGAAAAGTGAACCCGGTTTATCATCTTCTGACATTAGAAGCTTTCCATTTGATTAGACAATTCAAGGGGGTTTGTTCGACGGAGACATGATCATCTCTGTAAGCGGACTGATCTCGTGGAGGCCGCGTTAACAGTTAAATGTACTATATGTTCACTATATAAAAAAGAAGAAGGAAGATCAACCCAACAGGGAGGATAAACCGGACAGACTTCAGTCGGCCTAGCGCTGTTGAATCGAAAAAGGGCCTGCACGTCTTACTGAATGTCTGTTCAGGCACATTGGTTTAGGGAATCACATCCGACTTTGTGAAGGCTAGCAAGTGAGGATGAACCGAGCACCGGAAACGGATTAACAATGTGGTGAGAAACAAGATGTAGAAACAGGGCAAGTTATATCCATTAAAACCAGATCAACGCAAATTGGACCTATAGGACTATTTTAGCATACAGATCAGTATCGATAGACAACAAGAACGACATCAGTGGAAAACTGCTTTTCGATGTACCGTCAAGCATCGTAAAATCGACGGATCATGATTATTGCTGTCTACCAAAGGCATACCATGGACAAATGGAAGAAGAAAAACAACCGATTACAATACTACTACGTCCCTAGGGGGCACATTATAGCTAAATATAAACGACCTTCTACAACATTATCGCTAAACCGCTTTAGTTGTATCGTATTTTGTACTCTTCTGGTCGAGTTCTACCCATAGCTTCCTGGGCCTGGAATTGCAAAATATCTTTCATCTTTTAATTTAAAAAAAAAACAAAAACAACACAAGAAGGGAAGTAAGGGGGGAGGCGGGGGGGGGGGGGGGGGGGGATTTCATATAAAACAGGGGGGGGAGGGGGGGGGGGGGGGGGCGGTCTTCTCATCATTTCAATGAACGAAACCTTCCAATCTAATGTCGCTAACATGTGACTGAAGATTAAAAAAAGAACTACAACCAAGAAAGAACTAGAACCTTTAAAGTATCATCAGGTCCCTGACTTACAACCTGTGAGCTACGCCGACAAGTGCGAATCGACAGGATAATCAAATACATCTTTACTAGGAACTTAAGTAGAAATTCTATCACCAAAGCAACAGGACACAAGCTCAGACTCAAAACTATCAGATCTCGAAACCCACATTCAGTTCATGGGTCGATGCACACATGAAAAGAACAGTAAAATGACTTAATTATAACTGATTATGGTTCGACAAGCAATCTATCTTTTCTTTCTTCTTTCATTTTCTTTTTTTTTCTTGAGACTTAAGCACTTACCACTTGACGGGACACTGTGGATATACGCACAGTAAGAGGCATAACTTTAAGTTGATTACGACGTTTGAGTATGTTTATTTAAGAGCTATTGCCAATTAGGACTCAATTAATTGTAAAAGTATAGATCGATCTTTATCTTCAAATCTTCTCTGCACTTCTCTTATTTAGTTCTTTCTTCCTTTTCACTCCTTAATTTCATATTCGGAAATAGATTAGCGCTTATCACTTCCGCGCCGCTCAAATCTCTCTCTATTATAGTTTCCCACCTATCTCACTTTCTTTTATTATATTTTCGCTGCTACGCGACTGTCCTTTTTAATTTGCCGTCTTCTTCTTTATATACAGGGAGTAGGTCCATCTATATCTACCGATGTGACGAGCACTCACTAAAATAAGAATTCGCGGGATAAGTAAACCACCAACGTAACTCAAGAATTTTACCATATTCGCATATTACACTTCTGCACGATATGGCACCGGTTTCCACATTTTTTAACAGCAGGGTTATGATAAACACGATCATAACAGGTCAGGAAAGCGATCAAGAAACAAGAGTATCAACAGATATACGATAGATCAGTTCTAAGATACGGCCTTATAAGTTGCAAGAATAAAAATGCTGAGTAACAATGCAATGTTTCATGGTAAGATCAAAGAGTGCTTTATACAAGAGATGCAACACTGAACGAATAGGCACGGCAGAATAGTAATGTGTATAGTACCGAATTTCGTTAGCGATTAGTACCATCATAGAGCCCAATACTGCTTGCCTGAGACAACATTATAACCGTTTGACAGTACATATACCGTTCGTTGTGCGCAGTGCCTTATCACGACGCCTCCATATTATGATCGTGTTGCGGGAAACTGTTCACTTCTTCTCAAAGGTCATGAATGTAATTTGAACTTAGAAACCCATCAATGTGTTAGATCAATTACCCAAACGCTACAACTTAGTACTTACTGGCTCTTTGTAGCTCTAGTATTGAGTAGCTCTTTGAGTCGAATGGCCGTTCCGTCGCTCATCGGCTCTATCATGCCTATCCTGCTACGGCTTACTTTACCTTGATTCTTACTGATCTTGCTTCCTAAGACATTGTTGAAAGAACTGTTTCTGGTTGTTAGTTTCTTTTTTTATTTTTCTACAGCAACGTCAAAGATATTCTTTCGTGAATTCACATTTTTTATTCAAGCTCTCGATATTTGCGACCCTGACTTCCGTTAACACACGGTGAGAGACTAGCCAAAACGACGTGGATTCCTCTGTCTGTATAGCTAAATATTTTAAAACTGACTTAGAATGGCTACTAGTATCTGCCACGCATTTGCACTGAGAAAACGTAAGACGGGCGTCTAACAGTAAAGTCTTACGAAACGTTCGTCAAAGAATCTCTATCTGTATTAAGCCGGTTATCAGTTACCTCTAATATCACAAATCAACATTCTCTACACTAACCCGCTGAATACATTACGATAAGTGACATCCACATTTAGCAACAAATATGTGAGACGGATGAAATTTAATGGAAGTACTCTGGCACGTACTACCAATTTCCCCACATACAGTTGACAGTAGTTCGATATGCTTAGGTTGCGCTAACAAACACTCAAAGAACCAGCAATGCGAAAATCACAGGTTTTCCTACTTATGCTCACAAATTAACTGCATATTACCAGCAATAACTTATTATAAACACATCTTCTTATATTCGAACTCTGACCGTAGTGATTTGGGCAGGGCATCTGTCATCTGTTCGAGGAGGGTCTCAACATGTGTTGACAGGTGATCACATGAAAAAAAAATTTTTTAATTAAACAAAAAAAAAATTACAAAAAAAGAAAAAAAAAACATGGACCCGTGGGCCATCTTGCGCTCTCAAACTGTCTCACAAACGTGAACTACTGTCAGAAAAATGACCTTATTCTGTCAAGCAAGCGCAATCACCACATCTAACAATATTTCTAAGAACAATTCCGATTCATTGCCATTGCAGATTTAGTTGAAGTTCCAATAGACTTTACCTTGACTTATAAGCGTGCGCCAGGGAATCATACGATTTTTCCTGAGTTATGAACTAGCAGTCGATTATTAGCTTTGTGTTGAAAGCCTAGAATTTTGACAGGTACGAAAACGAACTTCAAAACGATAACGACTATATGCGTTTAATTACAGTCCTATAAACAACATCTAGGCTTTTTCTAAATTTATTTCGCCAAAAAATATTCATTTATAAAAGAAAGAAAAATATAAAACATAATTTTACCAGTACATAATTTTATACACTCTTATTGCTTATTTTATTTTTTATACCCAACAATACAGTGTATTTTTGTTATTTTTTAAGAAAAGTCATAATAAAAATTAAAGATACATTCTGGTACTGGCAGACTGGGACGAAATTCAATACATGGGACTTTTCAGTTTATAATTGGGAAAAATTGATTGGCACAGATAAGCAATTTCTCAGAATTCTCGGCCCCACAATTACCCGAATGACAACAACAAATCTATAAAAAATTGGGTATTCTCCGATGTTAGCGAGGCAATCATCTACAGAAAAGACTTTCTCCGCTTTTCAAATAATCGTGTATCTTCATTACGTCTCGCTAATACCAAAAATCTACTCCAGAAGCTTGTCTCTGCTGAGTCATGGTTGTAGACGGAGTTTAAACACCACACCAATGGATCTCACTGGCGTACGTAGGCCTATAATAGTCGAAACGTAGCAGCTGATAGGAAACGGCGACAATATATATTCGGAACAAAAATCACTCGGCGTTTTGAGACTAACAACACAGTTTGGAACGCCTCCTCATTCTATGTAGACGTTTTGTGCTTGTTTGAACTGTTCCACTTACTTGTCTTACTGTAATTAAGTATCCTGATTGCACCAGATATAAGTGGCGAATAAAAAATAATCTCAAGCCACACTTATTTCTCTCTGTCGTATTATCTTTACCCACCTTCAACGATACAACAGTTTATATATATATATTCATATATATATATATATAGTAAAGGGCGGAATGACCCAATTGTCTAGTCTATTCTCCTCTCTTTCGCAAGCAGCTAGACTTAGAGAAGCATTGTCTATTGGCTGAGGGTAGTATTACCAACACCTACAGTCATGGTCCCACTTACCCACACGGAATCAGATTACTCAAACTATGTGATTACTCGATTGCGCTGAGTCTACGGAGGACAGTATCGACTACGAGATCCTTGCGATTCCATAGGAGTGTGCTCTACCAAGCTACTAGAGCACAACTACAATTAAGAAAATCAAGGGCAGATGGTTTTAACTGATTTTCAAGTCTTACAATTGTGACGCTAGTAATCCACCGCGTCTGCCCATATCAATGCTGCTGAAATTTATACTACATGTATGTATCCCATGACTATAATGGGCGGATGAGGATAGTACTAATGATACTCGGTTCACCATTGACATTAATACCAGCCGCCGCAAAATTGGAAAGCAGGATACTTCTGTTCATGGCCTGCATCTTGAAATGGGTGACCTCTTGTTATCAATAGTTGATTTTGAGTCTGGGAAACTTGAATAATAATTATTCAATATTTCTTCCTACCAGGCATAAACCTTATTATATTCCTTGACACCCTCATGATAAACGGTATATCGATATTTTTAAGGACTTGACTTTATTTCTATCATTCTCATTATTCTCTTTTTTGGCAATCCAGACTTTATATTTCGATTCTCGTTCTTTCAATTAAAAAAAAACTTTGTCTTATCAAAAGAATCTTTCAGACAATCCGAAAACACTCTTTCCATGTCCCATTGTTAGGATCTAACTTGAATTAAAAAGTGTCCGAATTACACAAAGAAAATATTTTGAGTATATTGTCTAATAAATAAAAAAAACACTAACAACCAGAGCATTCAACAATGTCTTTAGTTATGGATGACCAAAATTGACACTGCACATGGACGTATACCACATTTTATCACAAGCTGTCATATTTGCCAATGCGGCATCTAACTTGGAATGACAACATACAACTTGGTCATTAGCGAATCTCCATAACTTCTGTCTTTTTTTTAATTTTATACGATTTGTTCGATTGTCGGTTATATTATCATCAACCGCAATAGATGACCGTGCATCCATACCATTAGAGAAGTGCACGGCCAATTCCATTTACTATAATAACACACAAAACGCGTGTATTCATAACCGGACGTATTCTTGCATTGTTACTACCATTATCACATCTTGACAGACACCCAAATCTGGTACATAAAGTCAGCACCGTCCAAATCGATCCTGAAATGAAATGCACAAATATAAGTCCTGACTTTCCTGGTGTGTGCTCTATCACGGAATTCTTATTTCTATATGGTATGCCCGTCACCTCAGCCTAAATACCATGAAAAACCGTTTCTCGTTTTATTAAAGAACGGAAGAACAATCGACATAGCTACACAGAAAAAATAAATAAGAAAAGGAAACAAAAGAAAGGGTGTATGGAAAAGATCAGAGAGAGAAAGAGAAGAAAATCGAGTCGCGAGAGAGAGAGTTAAATCAATCAGAATTATATAATTACTCTATTTACAATATTGAACTTTTTTCAGTACTCTTAAGTTGAACATGTATCAAACCGTTGTAAATTAATTTTAAAAATATCAATACTGAGTGGTATATCCACAGGTCCCTGTTTGTATTACATTAATTCCTAAAGTATTTTGTTTAAATATTCATTCTCGCCATTTAATTTGTAAACCCAGAACGACTTTCTGGTAGCTTTTTTAAACATTTTTCCTTACTTATTCAGTTTTTAGTACCTCATATTAACCAGAATTATCCTCCCTGTTTCTGTGAGATTTGTATATATTTATCATTGATATTTCTATACAAACACTTCTATGTCCTTTTAACCATTATCTATTGATACGCATGCTTCATTAAAATATCTTTTCGTCTGCAATTAAAAAAGTCTGTTGTTACTTTAGTCACACGCGTGAATCGACTGGACGGCGAAGCACACAAGTTACGATACCCAGTGATCATGATAGCTAAAACGTGAAACTGTTGCTGAGACTCAACTTCTGAGTCTGAGCGAGCGTAGAAGTCCTCCCCCTTTCAATGTCACATTGACTCCCAGGTTTCCATCTCTGAACCAGGTGGTGAGTATCTACTCTTAACTGTCACATCCATGGGGTCTATACATCCTCGCTGTCTAAATAATTAGTTAATGGCTTTGGAAACCACCTTATACTTGTCGTGAAAAATTATTTCTACTGATGGACAATCGATCACAATATAAAACTCTGCAAACAAACTGTCGGGACTTCTTTTTATATTTCCAAACCGTGAAATTCAACCTGAACGTCAAGCTTTGAATCAGTGGGAAGGACTCACTAAAAAATAAGTGCAACAAGTGCAACTTCTATACCATCAAACATAGGAGGTTACCAAAGGACTTGACAATCGTGGAAAACAACTCCGCTGGAATGGTAATGCTGATACCAAGGGTTACCATTTTTTAAAGACAAATTACGATTTTGTTTATTATATCATTCCTATGCGCCTCATGGAATTCGAGAATTTTATTTACAATACCGTTTCTGTATGTTTGGATATCCTTGTATCAATGTAAACAGGTACATCTGACTGTTTTCTGTTACTCATACTTCGGGCCCCATTACTCACCATCTCTGCCAAAATATTTTTCGAGTAGTAAGAAAAAAATTACGAATCGATTCAGATAGAAAAGCTGGGCACAACTTTTTTCTTATCCTCAAAAGCCGAATTTGTTTCATTCTCAACTAATATTATATCTATATATATATTACATATAATGATAATATATAATATATGTGTGGTGTGTGTGTAGTGATAGTTGCTAGTTATATATATATATATTATATTTATATAATACTATATATATAACTATATAATACGAACGAGCTGTTAGTGCTTATTCTGTTTTTCCTCCAATTTTTAAAATCACTAAAACATTAGATTATAGATTGCATTCTTATACATATCGTTGAGGAATAACATAATAGGATTAGAAATTGTAAGTTAACAGCAATAATTATTTATTAAACACAGTTTTCTTAAAAATCTCTATGCAAATTATATTCCCACCATTATTCTATTTACAATCTTTATTTCTTAGAGATAATATAACACATATTTTCACGGATCTTAAAATGCTTATTCTAACTAGCCAGATTTTAATCATCAAAAGATTAAATAGGGACTATGTTCATAGACTTACTGAAGAAATTAACTAGAATACTTTTAAAAAATCATGAGGTCACGTGGTCACATAATTTCAAGTTACATAATCGTCCCCATTAATAACAGTTCCCTAGACCTTGGAAAAGACACACTGAGTTGAACTGGAGATCAGACGAAGAATTTACGCCAACCATATCTACAAGCAATTACTCTTCAAAACAGAACCATAAACTTAGGAAAAGTCCTGGAGATCTGACGGAACATACATGGGCCCTGATCTACCGTCTTAAAATCAACGCTACTTTATTTGTATTTATCGAAATTACTGTTAGCTCTGATTATGGATATTATCTCAGCCTTTTCTTCGTACTACTAATCTACTACCTGCAATAACCCGAACCTGCATCAAGGTTACAGCTTACCTTCTTTGCTTGGATGTTTAGTGCCTGTTTCTTCTACTCTGCTAACTCCATCTTAAGCATTGGCTGGAGTCTAGTCTTATCTTTGGATCTAGTATAGTTCTTAATCTCGGCGGATCTCTCTATACATTGTTTCTTGTCGACGACACAAGACTTCTGAGCTTTGTGCTATATTTATATTTTGTTTAAGTCCCAGATCAACAACCCGTGCGAAATTAGCTACCACTGAACGGAACCAAGCCATTCACGGTCTGTCACCTTCAACGGCCAGCACAAAGACTGAATATTTCCTTGCTACTATTTCACACTGCTCCGTTGGCGAACCGAAGATCTGTAAAAAACGGCTTACATCATGTAATTCATTCTATTCCCGTATCTTTCCAACCGAACCGTCTTATTTAAAAGATTCCGTGCTTACCACAATGTACATTAGTTATTAGTATCCATAATCAATTATATACAATGTAGAGGTCATTATGTCGTCTTCAGTTGTGTCATTTGAATTAAATTTAAAGGAATTACTGTTATGCAACAAAAGAAAACGAGGACATCACTTTTGAAACGTTTAAATCAGTAAATGGGGATCATATATATCCGAACACCTTTCTTAAATTTTCTCAATTTAGTTTTCACCCTTAGCAATGTGGTTTCTAAGCTGTGGCATTTCTCTCATTTTTGAAAATTCCTTTTGTCATACACATGTTTGTTATTTTTGTTTCCTTTCCGTCATTCATCACCAGCATCATCAATCGTAACATCGTTGTCTTCGTCTATTGAAATATAATCGTTTTGATTGTTCTTACTAATGCTTGTTGCTAGGCTTCTGATCTCAATACATTTTCCTTTCTTTCTGTAGCTCTTAAGTGTACTTTCCTTTACAAAACAATCTTCATTACTTGGCTTGGCAATGCTTACCAATCTAACATTCTGAGGCTATTTCTCCTCTACCAAATTAAAAAACAATCTGTTCTTAATCTCAAATGAAAAACCCACGCGGCATTACCCACACCCCCAAACCAACCCCCGATCCATTCACAAAATAAATTCTCATTCGTACTTCAGTTTCTAACAGAATTACCAAAGCTGCTCATACACAACTTCCTTTGGATTTATACTTGTTTCACTTTCGTTCGTAAAAGCGGAAAAGAAAAGGTAATTTCCGCTTATTGAAAATTGTATCACTCTCTTCCGTTGCTTTTACAAACGAAAAAATAGAATTATCAAAGACCATTGAAATAACTTAGTGTACACCCTATTCTCGTCGCATTTTCCCGTTTACGGTGCGCAATTTCAGCTAAAAAGACAATTACTATTAAAGTCATTACTTTAACAACACATAATCGAACACGTAGCAGTTATCTGAATCATTGTGCATTAAAATAACTTAGGCAGTCGCTAAATTTCAGCAAGTTTTAACTTACAAACCACGGTAATTATCTCCTTCGTACGTATAAAGTACAGATTCTCCGGTTTACCTTTATGCGGAGTTACCATGGCAATCAGTCATTTGAATTAAAACTACCAATATAAACTTGAATTTGGAGAACTTTAACACCAAAATTTCCAGCGGCTTGAGAGATAGGACTAGCAAAATTGAAACGTTAAAATGAAATTTAAATACAGGTGCTGGCACGACTGGGTATGAAAAGTGATATAAGTGACATCGATGCAGAATTGAGCAATTTAACCATACTGACAAAAGTATATGTCACACAAAATAGAACTCTGTCCATGAACTGGAATGGGTAACTCGTTGTATCTCAAAATCCTAACGAATTTATGAATTTCATATCTAGGACAGATTCTAGTTTGTGTATATATCTTTTGTCAGTATGGTTAAATCTCCAATATCTTGCATCATACCTACTATATCACCCTTTCAACCCAGTCGTGCCAGCACCTGTATATTAAAATTTCATTTTACGTTCAATTTGCTAGTCCTTATCTCCAACCCGCTGGAAATTTTGTAGTTAAGTTTCTCCAAATTCAATTATATTTGGTATATTTTTAATTCAGACTGTTGCCATGGTAACCCGCAAAGGTAAACGAGATCTGTCACTTCATACTACGAAGGAGAATAAATTACACGTGTTAGATTTAAAAATTGACTGAAATTAGCGACTGCCAAGTTGATTTTAATCACAATGATTCAGATACACATGCTACTGTTTATGTATTTTAAAGTAATGACTTTTAAATAATTGTCTTTTTAGCTGAAATTGCGGCTACCGTAAACGGGAAAATGCGACAGAGATAGGGTTAACTAAGTATTTCAATTGTCTTTGATAATTTTCTATTTCGTTGTAAAGCAACGGAAGAAGTGAAGCAATTTTAAAAAGCGGAATTACCTTTTCTTCCGCTTTTACGAAACGAAATGAACAATATAATCCAAAGGAAGAGTTGTGTATTGAGCAGCTTTGTAATCTATTAGAAATGAGGTACGAATGAGGAATATTTTTGTGAATGGATCGGGTGGTTGGGGTGTGGGTAAATGCCCGTGGTTTTCATTTGAGATAAGAACAGATTGTTTTTATTTGTAGAGGAGAATGCTCAGAATGTTAATTGAAAGCATTGAGCCAAAAGAAGATTGTTTTAAAGAAATAACATTAGCACAGAAAGAAAGAAATATAGTTAAGACAGAAGCCACAACACAGATAGAAGAAACAACAAAACGATTATAATTTCAATACGACGAAGACAACGATGTTACCGATGATGATGCTGGGTGATGATGACGGAAGTGAAACAATAAAATAAACAAACAGTGATGACAAAGGATTTTCAAAAATGAGAGAAAATGCCACAAGCTGTAAAACACATTGACTAAGGGTGAAAACTAATTTGAGAAAATTAAAAAGGTTTCGGATATAATTAGATCCCACATTTATCTATTAAGACGTTTCAAAAGTATTCTCGTTTTTTTGTTGCATACATTTCCTTTAAAGTTTATTTCATATACACAACTAAGACGACATATGACTCTACTATTGTATATAATTGATAGTAGCCTAATAACTATGTACAGTTGTAGCACGGAATTTAAATAACGGTTCGTGGAAGATACAGGGAAAATGAATTACACGATGTAACCTTTTTTACCAATTCTTCGGTTCGCCAACGCGAGCAGTGTGAAAAGTAGCAAGGAAAAATCAGTCTTTGGCTGCCGTTGAAGGTACAGACCGTAATGCTGTTCCGTTCAATTAGCTAAATATTCGCACGGGTGTTGTTGATCTGGGATCTTAAACAAATAAAATACTAGCACAAAGCAAAGTCTTGTGTCGTTACTAAGAACAAGTATAGAAGATCCAGCCCAGATTAAGAAACATATACTAGATCCAAAGATAGACAGATCCAGCCAAGCTAAGATGGAAGTTAGCAAAGTAGAAGAAACAGGAGCTAAACATCCAAGCAAAGAAGGTAAGTGTACCTGTGTGCAGGTTCGGGTATTGCAGGTATATTATATACGAAGAAATAGGCTGAGATAATATCCATAACAGAGCTAACCAGAAAATATCGATAAATACAAAATAAGTACGCGTTGATTTTAAGAAGGTAGATAAGGGCATGTTTCTCAGATCTCCAGGACTTTCCTAAGTATTATGTCTGTTTTAGAAATGCTGTGATATGTATGGCTTAATTCTTCGTCTGATCTCCAGTTCACTCAGTTTCTTTTCCAAGTTTCTTAGGGACTGTTATAATGGAGATTATGTAACTGAAATTATGTGACCACTGACCTCATGATTTTTTAAAAGTATTTCAGTTATATTCTCAATAATTATGAAATAGTCATTATTTAATCTTTGATATTAAAAGTCTGGCTGTTAGAATTAATGCATTTAAAATCCTGAAATATGTGTTATATATCTCTAAGAAATAAAGATTTACATAGAATATGGTGGGAATAATTTGCATAACGATTTTAAGAAAACTGTGTTTAATAAATAATTATTTGCTGTTACTAATTTCTAATACTATCATGTTATTCTCAAACATATTAAAGCAATCCTATATATAATTTTTTATGTGATTGAAAAATTGAGGAAAAACAGATAAAGCCACTAACAAGCTTCGATTCGTATTATATATATATATATATATATATATATATATATATATATATATATATACATACATACACACACACACCACACAAATATATAATAATATATTATATATATATATATATATATATATTAGAATAAACAAATTGCTTTTGAGGAATAAGAAAAATGTGACCAGCTTTCATCTGAAGATCGCATTTTTTTTACTACCTCGGAAATATTGCATGAAACTGGTAGTAATGGGCACCGAATATGAGTAAAGAAAAACATCAATGTACCTGTTTACATTGATACAGAATCCAACATACAGAAAACGGTATTTAAATAAAATCCTCAATTCCATGAGCCATAGGAATGAATAATGAATACAAATTTAATTTTCTTTAAAAAAATGGTAACCCTGGTATTCAGCATACTCATTCCAGCGAGTTTTCCACGATTCAAAGTACCTTTGTAACTCCTATTTGATATGGTATAAAGTTGCACTGTTGCACTTATTTTAGAGTCCTCCCACTATTCAAAGCTTGACGTTCAGGTGAATTTCACTTTGGAAAATAATAAAAAAGAATCCCACAAGTTTGTTTGCAGAGTTATATTGTATCGAGTGGTCCTATCTAGTAGAATAAATTTCACACAAGTATATGGTTTCAAGCCATACTAATTATTTAAAGCGGATTTATAGGACCCATGGATGTGACATTAAGATAGATACTACCACTCTGGTTCAGAGTGACCTGGGAGTCATGACAATGAAAGGGGAACTCTACGCTCCTCAGAGCTCCAGAACTGGAGTTCAGCAACAGTTCAGTTTAGTATCAACACAGGGTATCTAACTGTTGCTTCGCCGTCCATAGATTCACGCGTTGACTCAAATAACAACAGAACTTTTTTAATCAGACGAAGAGTATGTATAAGATAGCGTTAAATAATAATGGTTAAAAGGACAATAGAAGTGTTTGTAAAAATATCAATATAAATATATACAAATCTCACAGAAACAGGGAGATAATCTGGTTCAATAGAGTACTAAAAACTAAAGTAGGAAAAATGTTTAAAAGCTAACCCAGAAATTTTCTGTTTACAAATAAACTGCAGAAAATATTTAACAAAAATACTATAAGAATTAATTATATACAAAACAGGACCTATGGATATACCACAGTATGATAATTTAATAATTACAACGTTTGATACATTCACTTAAGAGCTACTGAAAAAAAGTTCAATATGTAAAAAGTATAATAATCTTGATTTAACTCTCTCTCTCGCACTCGTTTTCTTTCTTTCCTTCTCTCTATCTTTTCCATACACCCTTTCTTTTTCCTTTCTTATTATATTTTTCTGTGTAGCATGTCATTGTTCTTCCCTTTCTTTTAATAAAAACGGAACGGTTCATTATTTAGCTGAGGTGACGGCACCCATAAGAAATAAGAATTCGGTGGATAAGCAACACCAGGAAATCAGGATTTATATTTTGCATTTCATTTAGGACGATTTGGACGGTCTGATTTTTAACCAGATTGTGTCGCAAGATGATAATGGTAGTACAATCAAGAATACTCGTATGAATACACGTTTTTGTGTTATTAATAGTATGATGGCCGTGCATCTCTATGTATAGATGCACGGCAATCATGCGATTGATAACACAAAAACACAACGAACAAATTATAAAATTAAAAAAAAACAGATTATAGATTCCAATGACCAGTGTAGTTGTATTCCAAGTTAGTGCCCATTGCAAATATAAGCTGTGATAAAAATGTGGTATACCATGTGCATGTCAATTTTGTAGCATACTAAGACATTGTTGAGATGCTCTGGTTGTTAGTGTTTTTTTTTTATTAACAACTCAAAATATTTCTTTTGTGAATTCACATTTTTATTCAAGTTAGACCTAACAATGGACAGGAAAAGATGTATATCGGATTGTCTGAAAGATCTTTATGATAATGACAAAGTTTTTTTTTTAATTGAAAGACACGAGAATCGAAATATATCTGGGATTGCAAAAAAGAAATAATGAGTAAGAATATGAAATAAGTCAATCCTTAAAATATCATATACCTTTAATGAGGGTTCAAGGAATTATAGGTTTATGCCTGGAGGAGAAATATGACTATATTAGTTTTCCAGACTCAAATCAACTATTAAACAAAAGGTCACCCATTTCAAGATGCGGCCATAACAGGAAGTATCTGCTTTCCAATTTGGCGCTGTATTAAGTCACTTGACCTATAATTAGTATACCATCCGCATTATAGTCATGTGACTACATAATGTATATAAATTTCACAGCATTGAATATGGCGGACGCGTGGATTACTAGCTCACATGACGTGAAACTCGAAATCAGTTAAAACCCTGCCTTATTTTCTTAATTGTTAAGTTTAGCTCAGTTGGTAGAGCACACTCCTAGGAATCGCAAGGTCTCTAGTTCGATACCGGTCCCCGCCAACTCAGCGCATGAGTAGCACAGTTTGAGTAATCTGATCCGTGTGGTAAAGTGGGGACCTGACTGTAGGTGTGGTAATCACCCTCAGCAAAAACAATCTCTCTAGTCTAGCGCTTGCAAAGAGGAGATAGACTAGACAATTGGTCATTCCGCCTTTACAATATAATATATAATATATATATATATATATATAACTGTTGTATCGTTGAGGTGGTAAAAATACACAGAGAAATAGTGTGCTTGAGATATATTTTATTCAGCACTTATATCTGGTGCAAACAGATACTTATTACATAAAACAAGAAGTGGAACAGTT
The DNA here is from genome assembly GCA_023376005.1 of Doryteuthis pealeii. Taxonomy (NCBI): domain Eukaryota; kingdom Metazoa; phylum Mollusca; class Cephalopoda; order Myopsida; family Loliginidae; genus Doryteuthis; species Doryteuthis pealeii. Next base: position 9,859,726 of record CM042144.1, read on the forward strand.
CACAAAGACAAACGTACAAGAATGAGGAGGGTCAAATGTGTTTAGTCAAACGCAGTGATTTTGTCCGAATATAATTGTCCGTTCTATCACTGCTACGTCGACTATTATAGGCTACGAGCACCATCATGTGGGGTGTTAACTCCTCTACAACAATAATCAACAGAGAACAGCTCTGAGTAGATTTTGGTATACGAACTACATGAAGATACAGATTATTGAAAAAGCGAGAAAGTCTTTCTTAGATGATTGCTCGCTAACATCGACATTATAGATTGTGTTGTCTTCGGGTAAATTGTGGGCCGAAATCGAGAAATTGCTTTTGCCAATCAATTTTCCCAATTACAATACTGAAATCCATTAATTCGTCCCAGTCTCCAGAAATACTTTAATTTTTTATACTTTTTAAAAAAATAACAAAAATAGCACTGTATTGTATAAAAAAATAAAATAAAATAAAGTGTAATAAATTATGTACTGTAATATGTTTTAATATTTCTTTCTTTATAAATAATATTTTTTGGCGAAATAAATTTTAAAACCTAGATGTTTTATAGGACTTATTAACATAAGCGTATCTGAAGTTCGCTCGTACCTCAAATTCTAGCTTTCAACACAAAGCAAAATCGACTGACAGTTCATAACTCGAAAATCGTAGATTCGGGCACGCATAAGTCAAGGTATCATTGAACTCAACTAAATCCTCAATGGACAATGACGAATTTGTTTTAAAATATGTATATGGTGATTGCCGCTTCTTGACAGAATAAGGCCATTTCTACAAGTAGTTCAGTTGTGAGCAGTTGTGAGAGCGCAGATGGCCCACGGGTCCATTTTTTTTTTCTTTTTTTAATTTTTTTTTTTAATTAAAAAATTTTTTTTTATGTACACTGTCACAATGTGAGACCCTCGACATACAGGCCCTGCCACACAGGTCAGAGTTCAATATAGGAAGTGTTTATTAAAAAAGTTATTGCTGGTAATCAGTATTTGTACCTAATAAAAACCTGATTTTTCCATTGCTGTTCTTTAGTTGTTAGCAACTAAATACAATACTGTCAACTTATTGGAAATTGTAGACTGCCGATACTTCCCATTAAATTCATCTCTCACATATTTTGTTGCATAAATGATGGATGCACTATCAATTATGCACGGTTAGTGTAGAGAATTTATTTGAATTAGAGGTAACTGATAACCGTTAACAATAGAGATTTTGACGAACGTTTCGTAAACTTACTTTGACCCCTCTTACGTTTTCCAGTGCAAGCGTGAGATACTATAGCCAATCCTAGTCAGTTTCTATTTAGCTACAGACAGAGGAATACGGTTTGCTAGTCTCTCACCGTGGTTAAGGATCAGGGTCCAAACGAGAGCTTGAATAAAATGTGAATTCACGAAAGAATATTTGAGTGTTAATAAAAAAAAAAAAACTAACAACCAGAACATCTCAACAATGTCTTCAGAAGAAGAAATCAGAAAGATAAGGTAAATACCAGCAAGATAGCAGATAGACCGATAGACAACCGGCCATTGACTAAGAGCTACTCAAACTAGACTACAAGACAAGTAAAGACTAAGTTTAAGCGTGGGTATACAACAATTTGTTTCTATTCAAAATACATTCATACTTGAAAAATGACATTTCCCGCAACACATCGAAATGGATGCTCGAATGAGGCATGCACAAGACAGAATTATTTCAACGGTGTATAATGTTGTCTCAGCATACAGTATTGTCATGTGACTAATACGCTACGAAATTTACATACACATACATTCTGCCTGCCTATTCTTAGTGTTGCATCCTTTATAAAGCACTCTTTATTTACTGAAACAGCATTGTTACTCATTTTTTGAATTATAAGCAGTATTTAAACTGATCTATATATTGATACTCTTGTTCCTTGATCTTCCGACCGTTAATGATCTTACATCACCCTCTAGTTAAAAATGAAACCGTCCAATCGTCAAGATGAAATGCGAATATGTAAATCTTGATTATCTGGTGTTACTTATCCACCGAATTCTTATTTCTTATGAGTGTCGTCACCTCGGTTAAATAATGGACACCTTTGTATTATAAAGAAAGAAGACATGCTACACAGAAAAAATATAATAAAAAGAAAGAGAGTGTGGAAATATATAGAGAGAGAATGAGCGCGCGGAAGTGATAACGCTAATCTATTTCAATAGAAAATAATGAAAAGAAGGAAAGAAAAAAAGAGTGAGAGAGATTTAAATAAAGATGATTATACTTTTAACATATTGATCTATTTGCAATAGCTCTTAAATAAACATATCAAACGTCGTAATAATTAAATTATCTTACTGTGGTATATCCACAGGTCCCGCAAGTTAATGCTTAAATCTCAAAAAAAAAAAAAAAAAAAAAAAAAAGAAAAGAAGATTGCTGTCGAACATAATCATTATATAAGTAACATTTTATGTTCTTTCATTGTGCATCCATGAACATAAGTGTTTCAAAATGAATTTATGAGTCTGACTTTGTTCCTGTTTGGTAAGAATCACTTAATCCTATAAGATGTATTATTACCGTCGCATTCGCACTTGTCGCGTAGCTCACAGTTGAAGCAAGGGACCGATGATTTAAAGGTTCAGTTCTTTTTGTTGTTTTTTTTTTATCTTCAGTCACATGTAGGAATAGATTGGAAGTTTCTCATTGAAATATAGACTACCTTTTAATTAAAAGAAAATATTTTGCAATTCCAGCCCAGATGCTTGTAACTCGACAGAAAAGTACAAAACGATACACTAAAGCGTTAGCATAAGTTTAAAGTCGTTATATTTACTATATGTGCCCCCTAGGCGTAAGTATATTGATAATGTTGTTTTTTTCTTCTTCCATTTCCAGGTTGCCTGGTTAGACAAAATAGATCCCGATTTTCGATGCTTGACGGTACAATTCAAAACATTTTCCCTGATTGTCTTGTTTCGTACTAAGCTAATCTTAGTAAATATCCATAGGTCATTTGCGTTATCTGTTTAATGATAATAACTTGCCCTTTCTTCTACCATTGTTCTCACACATTTAATCCGTTTCGTGCGTTCATCTCCTTGCAGCCGTTCACAAACGATTTCCTAACAATTCCTAACAATTCAAAGACGTGCAGGCCCTTTTCATTCAACAGCTGGCCAGAAGCTGTCCGGTTTATCTCCCTTTGTTCTTCCCTTCTTCTTTTTTTATGAACATCATGAGTACATTAACTTTTAACGGCGGCCTCCAGAATCATCGTTAAAGAGACAGTCCCCGTCGAACAAAACCCCCTATTGTCTAGTAATGGAAAACTTCTATTCAGAGAATAAACGGGCTACTTTCTATAAGAGAGACCTAAGGGGATTCAAACGATTTACTCTCATCAATTGAATCGAGGACAATTGCCGGGCCTTAGACTTGTCGTTGTCGTTATTGGCAACGCTGTTGTTTGGATCAAATGCCTGTCCATTCGACGCTGCGTCTTTTCTATGCAGATACCGACTTCCGATGTTTTTTTGTTATTTATTTTTTAAAGTAATTTTTCTTTCCTCTTTTCATCTTTTTTCCCTTTCGGATTTGACCCTTTTTCTTTCCTTTTAACCATGTCTTTGTTCTACTTCGCAATTGTCTCTTTTGTATGTGCATATTTAGTCTTTTATGTTAGGTAATACTCGTTTCTTCTTTTAAGGGGGGGGACATCTATTGAATATTTTCAATCTGTGTATCTTAATACTTTCTTTTTTTGGTTTCTTATTCTTACAAATTGCATTCTATGTATAAAATCCCTCCCTTTTTTATTACTGTTTTCCTGTATTCTATAAAGTTTCCAATTCTTCCTTTTTCTTTCACAAAATAGTTATTTGTATCATGCAAACCTTGAATAAATTTCAACTATTTTTATTGATTTTATATATAAAAAGAATAGGAAATATTTTCTACTTCAAATAAGTGCAAACAAATAAATAAAAAAATAAAAGATAGAAGCATTTTTCTGTGGGAGAATTCTATATTCGTTATCAGGGGTGGGGGTCAAAGTTTAGGTACTGGACTTGTATGCTGAAAAATGGAGGGGCTTAAGGAAAAATTGTGATATTGTAAAAAGTACCTGGTACCTCTAAGGGGGTCATTCCTAAAATGAGTTAACCAAGCGAGTATCCGGTACTATTATTAGTATTTTTATAATTTAACTATTGTAGTTATTTTAGACGATAACAAAATAGATGAAATTATTCTAATCAATTATAATTCGGATAACTCCATTGCAATTTATTACATTTCCATTGTTGAATGAGCTGTATATCTTTACTGAATTATAAAATAACTTGATTATTTAAAGTTAATAGAAAAAAGGACATGATCAAATGCATTTAAAAAAATTGAAATAATTCATTATAGATTATCTTAGTTTATCATATAGATATATAAATATATTTTTTGTATTAGAGCACCCGTCTAGGAATCGCAAGGTTGCTTGTTCAATACCACTTCCCGCCAACTCTGCGTACGAGTGTCAAAGATTTGGTAATATGATCTGCGTGGTAAAATGGGGAGCTGACGGTAAGTTTCGCGTTCTAGCGCTAGCAAAAAAGGAAAAAGGATATAGACACCCTCGCTGTCAAGCTGATACCGACAATAGGTCACTTTGCCATATAAATATGAACGAAACTGTTTCGAAGTATGTTATGTTATGCTTAAGTAATAGTACCAAGTACTTGTCACAATGTTTCCTTAAGGTACCTCAACATTTTCGGCATTCATATCCAGAAACTAAACTTTGAGCCCCCCCCCCAAAAAAAAAAACCCTGTCGTAATATCAATTGAGTTCAAGACACATCGAATTCGCTTTTTATACGGTTAGCATATAAGACTTACTCCAAGGGAAGGTTTGATTACACCTTATTATAATAACAATAATAAGCCCTGTTGTTGAGCTGATAAATGTTTTTATTATTTATTCTTTATTTAGTCCGTTCACACAAGCATCAGTCTTGCTTACATTAACTGCCGTTAAGTTATCTCATCGAGGAGTAGTAGTTAGCAAGCTAGTCTCACAGATTCACTAATACTGAATAGTGATATCAATCCTCGATGGATGAACCATACTTACTACCTTGTGTCACATCCTACCAGTGAAAAATGGGTTGTTTGGTTAGTTGGTAGGATTGTTCGGCATGTCAACCCTTGTTGGGTTATTCTATGCCGAAGACGTTTTATTTTATTCATTCTTGATGGGTATTCAAATTTTTTAAATTTAAACTAAACAATTTTTAAACACAATTTTTATTCACACTGACCAGGAGTGATAATATCTATTTGGGTTCCATCTATGGGTAAAATATATTTGTTAGAGATAATATATAAAATGACTTTGAACTATAATTGTTCGTAAAACAGTGATATTGCATTATTTAGATTTTTCTGACTATTGCTCACATCCTTATTGTTATACATACAACGTTTCAGCCGATGTGCCCTCTAGCCTTCTTTAATTGGTAATTGTCGAATTCGGGAAGTTCTGTGAAGTCTCCCGAGTTCAACAAGAAGATTCCTGAGTTCGAAGTGAAGTTTCCTGAGTTCGAGAGGGTTCCCAAATTCGACAAGAAACACCTGAAGAAAGCCGGAAGGTACATCGGCCGAATGGTTATATATATATATATATATATATATATATATAGCAATAAAGTTGAGGACAATTGTCCGAAAAATACCAATGATGCAAATTATCTAGCCTCATCTAAAATAAAAATCAGAAATAGTATTTTAGTACGTTTGTTTTGTATTTATTTTATTTTCACTTCTTTCTCCCTGTTTTTCCTTTTTGCAATGTTCTCATTACACTCTTTCTTAACACACACATACATAGACACACACACTCACTCACACACACATACACTAAAAGCCCGCCGAATCCAATACCATTGCCCATGTGAATTCCTTGCATTTGTGGCTGCAAAGCGATATTAAAAACCAAGTTTGCTTGCGGGGTAAAAGAGAGCTTATCAAGAATTAACTGGTCGACACCATTGACGTCCAGTTAATGACGTCCATGCTGTGATGACAACGGAGGGTAAGTCAAGTGACCAGTGGTCATCATTAGAGCACGCAAGCTTAAAAAATCACCAAGAAGGTCGTTTAACAAAATCAAGACACCATTTTATTATCTTCACCCTATTACAGAATTTCCGGAATTACGCTAGGCACAAACGAGGCCATTGTAGTCAAATATTAGATAGATGTAAAATCTATCTGGATTAATTGGTTGATTTTAACAGCATGTCAACCAATCTAGATTTATTTTATGTCTAAAGGTTATGGAATTGCGTTCATTTTATATTCATATTTACATTTTGTTTGGCTGTTTTGTAAGAGTTTTTTTTTGCACAAGGTCCAATTAAATAGCAATAATTTTCAGATGTAGCTTAGTGTCATACCCAAAATATCCATTTTTGAGGGTAATAGTCAGCGGATAATAATCAATGCCGACAGGACCAGTGTCTTTTCAATTTTACTAATCAATTTATTACCGTGTTTCCTCTAAAATAAGACAGCTGGCTTATAATTATTTAGACTCTGAAAATTAACACTAGGACTGATTTTCAGGGGATAGCGAATGTTGACGTCTCATGATGTGATTGTGAAGAATGCTTTTTTTTTCGTCTGTTTCCCGCTCTCAACTAGGGCTTATTTCAAGCGGAGGGCTTATATTAAAATCATCCTGAAAGATCACGACAGGTCTTATTTTGCAGTTAGGTCTTATTTTCGGGGAAACACGGTAATTCTCCCATTGTACTCTTTAGATTGAAATAGAACAAAAAAAAAAAACGACATCTGAAAACAGATATGAACAGAAATTAAAAGTTCATTTGATGATAATTGTGTTATCCCTTCAGCATTCACATTCTCATTCTGCTAATCATCATTGATAATTTCAAACTTTTACTTTTTCATTAATAATGAAAATTTGTATTTTTTTCTTTTTCCTCTACTTTTTTTTGTGGGGTGGGGCTGTTAATATTTATCTATATGTCTATCTATGCATCTGTCTATCTATCTATCTATCTATCTTGAATATGTTCATGTCTATCAATCTATCTGTCTTATCTATCTTTAATATGTTATTATCTATCTATGTGTCTGTTCATCTATTTTTTTATCTTTCTGTCCATCTGTCTATCTATTTTTATTCTGTTAGTATCTATCTTTCTGTGCATCTCTCTATATCTCTAACTTGAATATGTTCATATCTATCTATCTGTCTGTCTATAGTCTGTTATCAATCTATCTGTCCATAGTCTGTTAATATCTATCTATCTACCTGTCCATATATCTGTATTTAATCTGTTAATATCTGTCTATCTGTCAGTCCATCTATTAAACCTGTTAATGTCTATCTATCTATCTATCTATCTATCTATCTGTCTTTAATCTGTTAATCTCTATCTATCTATCTGTCTTTAATCTGTTAATATCTATCTATCTATCTATCTATCTGTCTTTAATCTGTTAATATCTATCTATCTATCTATCTATCTGTCTTTAATTTGTTAATCTCTATCTATCTATCTATCTGTCTTTAATTTGTTAATATCTATCTATCTATCTATCTATCTGTCTTTAATTTGTTAATCTCTATTTATCTATCTATCTATCTATCTATCTGTCTTTAATTTGTTAATCTCTATCTATCTATCTATCTATCTATCTATCTGTCTTTAATCTGTTAATCTCTATCTATCTAACTATCCATCTGTCTGTATTTGTTCTGTTAATATCTATCTATCTATCAGTCCCTCTGACTATCTTCGATATGTTAATATCTATCTATCAGTCCATCCATCTATCTTTAATCTGACATCTATCTATCTATCTATCTATCTATATATCTTAAATCTGTTGATATCTATCTATACATAGATCTGTTAATGGCTCTCTCTATATATATATCCGACTATCTATTTTTACTCTGTTAATATCTGTTTGTCTACCTTTCTGATTATCTGTCTTTGATCTGTAAATGTCTATCTGCCTGTCTATCTATCTATCTATCCGTTTGTGTGTCTATCTAGAATTAATGTTTTTTCTTCTTCTTTTTCCTAGAATGGCAATGCTGAATGTGAAATCCATAACCTACCTAGATATGCAGTTGGACATATGTAAAGCAAACATAGAACTTATCTATTAATAATGGAGATTGTTTTTATTTCTGTCTGTAACAAAAACTACGGCATAGCTCTACGTCACAGCTTACGTAACAATATTCTTATGCTATATACACTCAAAATTTGAGTAAGCAATTTAAAATAATTTTTTTTACTCTCGTCCCTTTTTTTTTTACAGTAACAAGAAGTTAGCTAAAAAGTTTACAAATAAATAAATACCTACGATTTTGTGTAAAATTGATGTGGAAAATATTCAAAATAATTGTTTGATTATTACATGCACGCAACATTTTATTTGAGAGGGACGGTTCTCAGTTTTCATTTCAAATTGCTTTATTTTTATTTTTACTCCTTTAATAAATATGAGGATTTTGCTTACTTATGATACAAACCCTCTGACATTGTATTTTTAACTCCCACCCTCTCAGGCAGTTTCTTTCACAAATTAAATTTTACGACGCCCGTAGGGTGTTTTCTGTTGCTATTAATGTTATAAATAATTCTTTGCGAAAAGTCGTCCTATTTTTATATCAATTTGGGGAAAATAATCAGTGAATACAAAATGCGTATTTAGCACTGTTTGCTCTTCTTGTTTAATGTTGGGAAAGTGCAACTTGAGGCGATAATGCAGTAGGTTCAAGCACGTGTCATAAACGTGGAGACTTGCATAGAATATTAGAGTTGAATCAGTCAACTTTGCATTTGTTTGGTAAATACCTTCCTACCTGTGGCGGACCAGTTGGGTAAATACTTAAGTGGAGTTTTCCTGATATAACGACTTTGTGTTACATTTCACCTCTGTGTGAGGGTGAATACGTATCATTACTTATCTTAGTCCTAAAATGTCTTGTCCAAATGAACAGGGAGACTTGAGCAAGTATTTCATCTTCAATGACACCCATTATTTTTGTTTCTTAGTGAAGTTCTGTTGTATTTATGAATAGCTTAGTTATGTTTCTTGTTTAATGACATATAAACGTTTGTGTGTAATTTAATACCAAAGTCATCCTTGTAGAAGAATAGTTAGTAAAGTAAGTAAAGTCGTCGGGGCGGTCTAATGTCGGCATCAGCATAATCAGCGAGGGAGTCTATCCCCTTTTCAATAGCGCTAGACCAAGGAGATTATTTTGGCGTCTGAGGTGGAGCGCCACACCTACCATCAGCTCCTTACTTTACCGCACAGATCCCTGTGCTACTCATACGCTGAGTTGGCGGGGACCGGTATCGAACTAGGAACCTTGTGGTTTCTAGCCGAACGCTCTACCGACTGAGCTAACCCGGCCCCTTAGGGTTCATACCTTACCCAAGGGTATTAGACCGAAATTGAATGTAATAGTGTGACTTGAGTTGAAACTGGTGATTCTGCCGCATGTCAACGCTCGTCGTCATCAAGTTGCTGGCGCGTCATAGCAACGTCTATCACGTTCAGGGTATTAAGCAGATTTCTTCACCCTCGGGTTATCACCATGTAGAACAGTTAATTCCAACTGCACGTTTTTTGAAAGTTTCCTTTAGGAATTATATACATTATCATTATTTCTGTTTTTATTACCCCCGGGCAATAATTATTGAATTAGCACACTTAGATCTAGTTTGAGGGAAGGTAATGTTTCTATGTCTTTTACCTAATTATGTGTTCATTCTAGTTTTTTGTTTTGTTTTTGGAAGGGGCTGCCTTTTTTGGGTGGTGTTACATTTTCATTCACATCGATAATACTGTCCTAAACGATGGACTGTTCCGTAAAGTGCATTTTGTATTTTATATATGCTGGGACTACCAGGTACCTTGTTAATTTATTTTCCCCTCATATGTGATTTTTTTCACGCCAGCAAAAGCTGATGGTGTTTCACTGGAGCCTGAGTGACAACAATCTCTTCAGGCTTAGTATTCTAGTTGATTTCAATAATACTGTTGTCTGTATGTATGGTATCAATTCTTCATCTGATTTCCAGTCCCTCTAATTCATTTTCTAAGCTTTTGGGGACCGTTCTAAGAGGACCAACTACAACTGGTATCACTTTCACCACATATTCCAAAGTTTTTTTTTCAATTCTCGTTTTATTTCATCTTCACCCTATGATCTGCTGGAACTTCAAAATTTACCAGTTGACAAGTTCTCATTTTTTTTTTTGCTAATCACTACTACGTCTGGTCTTCTGTCTGGGATAATGCGATTCTATATTATTATTATTATTATTATTATTATTATTATTATTATTATTATTATATGTCTAGTAATACTATTAAGAGATAACATAAAATTAAGACAAATAGATAGAAAGTTCTCAATGCTTGTAGTAGCAGAGTAGGTTTAAAAACAGAAATAATAAAATTGTTTCCCTTGAGGTCAATCTATTTCTTCGAGATTTCATTTGTTGCACACAACTAACAAACGTAAAGAAACTTTCTTTCGCGCAACTCAGAGTAACGGAAACATAATTTCAGTATTCTAGCCACACATACACACACACACACACACACACACACACACGTATATATATACATATATATATATACATATATATGTGTGTGTGTGTGTGTGTGTGTATACATATATACGTATGAGTATGTATATATATGTAAACACACAAACACACATATATATATATACACACATATATACATACATACGTATTATATATAAATATATATTATGACAGAGAAATAACAAATCACTTGCACAAACCTTGCGTATATGCGCCTGTGCATTCTGCGCTGAGCAATAAATATAGAAAGCTGAAATAAACGTGCACCTGTCTCCATCCCTTTTCCCATTTTTCCAGAAAAATATGCAATGCTTGGCGCATGCAATCCGTGTTTCGTGAAGATGTGGTAGGTAAATATTGCACGTGCCTTTTCTGCGCGTTCGTGTGCAAGTCTGGCGTAGATAAAGGCGCTGTAAACAGCGGGAGTACAGCCGGTTCTCACGCGAAGGCACCGCTTCGTGTGACAAGCGAGAAGGTTCTCCGAATGTACTCAACTTGCCCGGAGAGAACGAGAAAAGGAATAATAACAAAACAGCAAAAATCATTTGCACAAGCAATACATATATATATATATATATATATATATATATATATATATATAATTTGTTTTTTAGACATATATTGTATATGCATGTATGTAATACATAATATAGATACATGTATTATATGTAATATTTTACGTTTATGAATATATATATATATATATATATATATATATATATATATATATATATATATATACGTATGCATAGAGTATATTCACACACACATATATTTATGTACATTCATATTTACATATATTGTTTGCATATAATGACATACAAATATGATTATATATTAATATGATGATATAATAGACAAGTATTTATACAATTCATAGATAGTAGTATATATGCGTGATCATATATATATACGTGTGGGTTTGAATGTATATATTCATATGAATATGTGTGTGTGAGTATATATATATATATATATATATATATATTATATATATATATATAGTGTGTGTGTCTGTGTGAGGAAATAAAACAAAAGAACAAATGTGAAGGAAACATATGACGATGAATGCGTCGCTAGATAAGTAAAAAAGAAAACAATAAAAACAAAAAGACAATAAGAAAAAAAACAAACAAAAAATCCACGCAAATAAGTATGGAAGAATAGAAAGCAAAAAAATAAGAAGTAAAGACGATGTGATGGGGAGCCATATACATGCAGATAAACGAAGCAAAGCAAAGAGGAAACACACTATAAACAAGTATAAATAGCAAACAGATACACGAATTAAAGGTACGAGATTCTTCAGTCACATAAAATGATCTACAAATGAGAACTCCAACCAGTAATTAGAAAAAGAAAAAAAAGAAATTAATACAAATAAAAAGAAATCAAAAAGGAAAACAAAAAAAAACAACTAACGAAAAAACAACAACAACATAGAGTAGAAACTAATAAGGAGTAAAGCAACGAAACAAGAAAGCAATGAAACCTGACAAAAAACATCGAAGAGACAATGAAAGAACGAAAGGAAGAAAATACAGGCAATCCGAAAGCTTTGAAACGTGAAACCGTGAAAGTGGAGGTGAAAGATAAACAATCAGTTTACAATAAAAAACAAACAAAAAAACCCCAATAAACTGAGATTTAAGAAATAAATTAAATGTGTCAAAAGAACAATTGGTTATAAACAAACAATTTTTCATACAAACATAATTGAATTGACAGAAGCAAAAAGAAAATAATACGCGGTTGGTAGAGAAAGTGAGGAGACTGGTGTCTTTATTTTTTAGGTGGGCAACTCTGATTGGCAAAGCTGCTCATCATATGCTGATTGGTTGATTGGTTGGGATTTACAGCATTTCAACCCATTGGGTTATTTTATACCGAAGACGTTTTGTTTTATTCATTCTTGATGCTAATCAATTTTTCTAAACACATTTTCTATAGATAGATCCCTAAAATGTTCTAGAACACCGGGTCAGAGTGGACCTGGAAGTAATGATGATGAATTGGAACTTTACCATCAGATAGAGTTTAACGTCTTACCCAGGACACTAAAAACCTCAGCAACAAAATTATAGCCCATATATGATAAAAAGAGTTGGGGCTTGCCATGCGGGAAATAGGGTTGGGACAATCATTTAGGTGCTAGGGCTTGATGTAAGCAGCCGGTTGATTGGAGGGAGACACTCCGACCACCCGTCTAGCCTAAATAAGGACCACAGTAGTGTGTTGCATGTCATAGACTACTTAGCCACTAGGGTTCCATCTAAAAGCATCATAGGTCGCCACCCACAGCCAACACATGGTTCTATTAGGGTGTGTTACCCCTCTACAGAGGTGCAGTCGGTGTATTCTAAAGCCCCAGGGCTTCTCATCATATGTAAACAGAATATCTATTTACGCATCATTGATTTTTCGCTTACTAACAAATATGTTTTCCATTTTTTCTCCATAACCGAATTGACAGAAAATACCGGAAGTAGATCTAAAAATTAATGAAAATAATATTATTTTTTAGGTGGGCAACTCTGACTAGCAAAAAAAAGCTCACCCGAAATAAACAGAACACCTTGTTTTTTTTCTTGCTTGATAATATTTTTCTATTTAATAATACAGAAGATGTATACTTAATTCAAATTATATCAGTATAAAGAGAGAAACAAAGTTACTAACGAGCCACTCGTAGCTTAACACTTATCGTTGTAAGGGTGGGCACGACTACCGACTTTAAATTCTGAACAAGACTGTTTGCATTTCACATTTTCTTAAAATAAATTATGTTTAAATATTCTCCCTTCAGTTATGGATAAATAGTAGTGTTATATACCTGTCTGGGTATATACACCGGAGAGAGTTCTTTCTATTACTTTCTTTCGGGGAGACATCCGTGGTTATGTCTCTCGAATATTTAAATCTTTATTACACTTTCTTGGTTCGAGTACTTCGGCTGGTACCTTATTAATCTTTCATGCGTAGCTGGGGCATTCTTCTAATTGGTCTTTCTTAGTTCTGGTCGCTTCATTTCTTATAACTAGTCTGGTGCCGTAGAAGCTGGTTCACAAAGCCTGTTATTAGCAGAGACAACACGAGGCTTATATTTTATGTGATCACATTAAAAAAATTTTTTGAACCAGACCTCCCAACCGCGAGCTGACACGATGCTTACATCATGGCGTCTATTGCTTAACTGACTAAGCTTTGGGCCATCCTTCCCAAGCCAGACTGTATGACCGGAAGGAAGATCACATAAAAACTATTATCTATCAATCATCTAACCCTATGGATTTTGAATTTCAACGATTTTCAATTAAAAGTCTTACTACACTAACCGCCCAAAAAACAACTGTATATCAATATACAATGGCATGAAAAAAACTAATGACTGACTTAGAAGAAAAATTCTGAATTCAAACCCTACTCTGGCAGGCTATTCCTGCCCCCAAAAGGCTACATGAGTTTTGCCCCCTTCTCACCAAACCAGGTTATTGGATAATTCTCTCTCTCTAAAAAAAACCAAACTATGCTAATAAGTCTTGTCAAACCGATACCTGGGTGTTTATCGTGCGTTTAGAAATGTAAATATTATATATATATATATATATATATATATGTATTGTGTGTCTGTGTGTGTGTGTGTAGAATATTTAGAAAAATGAAAAAACACAGGTTTAAATGGGTTAAGTGGTGAGTTTATTGGTCGACGCTGCAGTGTTTCGATCTATTAATTAGATCATCTTTAGGGCATTTGTTGGTATATGGAAGGCGATAAGAAATTATTTAGCACAGAATAACGAGAAAAGCGAGTGGTAGTCATTGTTATTCAGTCTATTTAAAAAATGTTGAGGTTTGAAAAAAGGGGACGGTTTGAAATATGGCGTCAAATATTCTCTTTTACGGCGTGAGTATGGGACGGTGTAGGTGTGTGTATCGAAAGGAAACATTGTGCATTTTTTAGGTGTTTGGTTGTGTGTATACATTTTTTTGCGATAAATGACAGCGGAAATAAACCTTAAGGTTGTGTGTGTGGTGTGTGTGTGTGTCTATTGGTAAGAGGTAGGGGGAGTGGTGTCATTGTGCGTCAAAATAAATTTTTATTTTTTCTATTAAGAGAAGAGAAGGAAGTCGGGTGTGTGTGTGGGGATATATATATATATATATATTATATATATATATATATATATATATATATCTTTTTCATTTTAAACTTCACTTGCGTCGTGAAAATGAACTTAGGTAATGTTAGCGCCATCCTGTTAATTTCTTGCTTTTTTTTTTTGGTTCGCTCAAACAGTCACAAATCAGAAACATTTTTACGGGCTGAACGTTGAGAAGATTGTCCTACAATTTCATGTTACCTAGGAATGATGCTGTTCCAGATAGAATTTTCAACCTGTAACAGTATCAATTTTCTTTCCAGACCAGTATCATTATAATATAACAGGATGTTAGCACACTTTCTGCAAGCTTTCTGTGTAGGAATTACAGACTCATCAGACTTAAAAAAAACGTTTCAACAGCAAAACCATGGTCTGCACCAATCCAAGCAATGATAATAACTGATCATATCTTTAATTTATTATGGAATAACGGTGTTGAGTTTTTCCTTCCTTTCAAATATATATATATATATATATAAATATATATATATATATATATATGGGCACCCTCTTAAAATTAAGGTCAGTCTAGGGCTGTTAATATAAGGAAAAATAACACTTTGCCCTTTGTAATTTAAATATTTAATTTATAATATTTAATCTATTTGATATTTAAAAATACTCATAAAATATAGTTTTCTAAAATTATTCATCAATATTTCTAATATATAATTAAAGATAATCTTTTTATTTATTTACTGATCTATCTAATTAAATTAATATATTTTATTTTATTTTGCTACTGGAGAGAAAAAACTATAAAAGGTGACCTAAGTAAATAAATTTACCTAAGTAAATACATTCTTCTATTTGACCGTTTTTATTTTTATTTTGAATTCAAGATAGTTATAATGTAGCAATATTCACGGGAAATTAACCAGACAAGATTAGATATATATACATTCAAACCCATTCTCAACGGATATTTCAAAGGTAAGAGATCAATTTTATCTTCTCTAAGACATTACCATTAACACTTGCCTAATTTCAATTGCACCATACAGGGGACAGTTTACAATGTGGTATGTGTTTGTATCCCACTCTGAATATATATATATATATATATATATATATATATATATATATATGATTTTAGGGGAAAATGGTGATTTACCGGTGAAATTGGTCACAATGGGTAGTTGATGCAAATTTCATAATGATAAGATATAACAAATAAAAAGTGTTTATTACGTAATTAGAACACATTTATTATTATAATAATATACACAGGAATAACCTATTCGAATTTCACCATAAGGATCTTCAGGGTTAAATCCACTGAATTAATCAAGATATTGATTAATTCAGTGGATTTAACCCTGATGATTCTTATGGTGAAACTCGATTAGGTTATTCATGTGTATACCATCATAATATATATATATATATATATATATATATATATATATATATACTAAAAAGGGCCGGCCATAAGGGGAGAGGTCTATAAAAGGTGACCTAAAAATTGCCTGTTCCAAAACCCACGGACGGGTAGCCGAGCTCGTCGTGGCAAACCTATTTATTCGGTCCTACCAAAAGATTCAAGAAACTAACAGTTGGCACATGGAATGTACGCACCCTACTCGACCAAAAAGACAATGAAACCTCCCAGCGTTGGACAGCCATCACTGCCCACGAACTAATATATATATATATATATATATATATATATATATATAATTATTATTATATTATTATTATTATTATTATTATTATTATTATTATTATCTCATCCGCTCATGTTGGTTACATTACTAAGAGTTTCATGTATCTGAAAGAATACAACCATCAAATGAAACACGTCAGATAATATCACATGTTTCATTTGATGATTGTATTTTTTCTGACATGAGGAGGTGAGATAACGATTAATTATAGGTTTTATCCTGCTCTACTGGCCAGTACTTGAACTCTTTCTTGATTTAAAAAGACATTTTTATAACAATTTATTCCTTCACACATTCTGGACATTTTCTGGAGTTTTAACGATTCGAGGTCATCAAGGTGGCTTTAATCGATGTGATTCTGAAATTCTCAACCCATAGCAGAATCGAATTCATATCCGGAACAGCATCATTCGGACGTAATAGGAAATGAGCATGAAAACCTCTCTGTGTACCAATTACAGATTTACCAGTCTTAGAAAAAAAACCTTTCAACAGAAAAAAAACAAAAACAAAAAAAGGCACTATGTTCACCGGTTCAAGCCAATCGTATCTGATAGAGAAAAAAGGATAAGAAATTAGCTAGATGGAGCCACCATTATTACTTACTTAAATTCATTTGCACAACACAGGCGACAATATAAGATATGGGAGGTATTTCTGCCGTAGCCTGTATAAAAAGTAGATTTTAAATAGGCAATAAATAGTACTAGCAGGACCTTGGCATATACCGCAGTATGATAATTTAAATATTACAACGTTTGATATGGTTACTTAAGAGGTATAGGGAAATGGTTCAATATGTAAAAAGTATAATAATCTTGACATAACAGGAATATGAGAGAGAGAGAGAGAGAGAGAGAGAGAGAGAGAGAGAGAGAGAGAGAGAGAGAGAGAGATTTCTTTTCCTTGTTCAATTGAAACATATTAGCATTATCGCTACTGCCTACCCACCCTCTCTCTATCTTTCTCCTACTCTCTTTCTTTCTTTATTATGATATTTTTCTGTGTATCATGTCACTTTTCGTCCCTTTTCTTCTTTATAATAAAACGGAAATGTCCATTATTTAGCTGAGATGACGACACTCATAAGAAATAAAAATTCGGCAAATAAGCAACATCAAATAAACAGGATGTACGTTTTTGCATTTCATCTTGGACGATTTAGATAGTCTCATTTTTAACCGGAGGGTGTTACAAGATGATAATGACCGTACTTTTAAGGAACACAAGTAAGTAAAGTAAAGTCGATGGGGCGGCCTAAAGTCGGTATCAGCCAGTCAGCGAGGGAGTCTATCCCCTTTTCACTAGCGCTAGACCAAGGAGATTGTTTTTTAGTATCCAAGGTGGAGCGCCACACCTACCATCAGCTCCTTACTTTACCGCACAGATCCCTGTGCTACTCATACGCTGAGTTGGCGAGGACCGGTATCGAACTAGGAACCTTGTGGTTTCTAGCGAACGCTCTACCGACTGAGCTAACCCGGCCCCTTTACACAAGTACTAATATATAGATAATTCAATTTTGCTTGTTTAATGAATATTTCATGAAACCAAAAGTATGTATTCACCAAGCATTTCCGCCCTGTCGATGGAGCTTGGATTACGCTCTGTATCTTCTATAGAGGGGTAAGATCCCACATAAGGTGCTCTGTGCATTAGATCTGATGATAAGGCCCCAGATTTGTAGTATAGAGAACGCCTTCATTGCTATTACTCTCAGGTCCAGCCAGACCCGGTGTTGTAGTACCTGTTAGGCATTCATCTATGTGTTACATAGAATTATTTGAAAATTATTTGTATTAGACTGTTCAAATTATGTGTATTAAGAATAATTGCTTGAAACTATAATTCTTTACTAAGGGTTAATATTATTAGTTATTCGAAACCATACAACTGTGTGTAAATTATTTGTACTAGCAAAATAAAAAGACACCCTCTGGGCGATGTAAAAATAATTATTTGAAATATATTGCCTGAGGGGATGGGAGCTGAAAATTCAATGTCATAGAGTGTGTACCATAAGTATGTAAAATCGTCAAATTTATTAAAGGAGTAAAAAAGAAAGAAAGAAAGACAATTTGAAATGGAAACAGTTCCGATAACGTTAAATATTATATTAGAACAAAACAAACTATATATAAATATATAACGCCGGACATCTATTTATTGAAACAATGAGGATTGTCTAACGTTGCATGCTCACATTTTGAGTATATGTATTCTATGTTATGACGTTGGATTATGTGTTGGGTAATGTGACGTAAGCAGTGACGCAGTTTTTGTTACAGACAAAAACCGGAAGCGAATCTCCATTATTAATAGATTATGAATAGTTACTTGAAGCTACAATTCTTTACTATGGATTATTATTATCAATGATTCAAAACCATACAGCTGTGTGCAAATTATTTGTATTAGATAGAAATACTTCATATCGGATAAACGTATACAAAAAAAAACTTTTAAGAAACAACTATACAAAAAATATAAATATGAATGTACTATGAAGGCGATCTTCTAATTTCGAAGCATAAAATAACCCTAGACAGGTTGTCATTTCTTTAAAATCAATCACTCATTAAGCTCTTTAGTCTTGTGTGACCCATCACTATTGATTTCGTTAAAAAAGGGGAAACTATAAACAATGATTCTTGAGTATTTTAATTCTAATCGTGAGGTGGTCAAATAACAAACGTCTTTTAAAGTGTCATTCGCTAAGATAATAAAATAAAACAATTTGCAAAACTACACTAATTTCTTTACAGAACAATATTAACTTCGTAAGATAATGAAAAATAATTATTATATCTATTTTCTGTTCTATGGATTGGTATTTTTAGAGAATTCGGCTTATTACTTTATTTAACAAAAAAGCTGATGTAATAGAAAAAGAATGTACGAAAAATGAAACATGTATAGAGGAGTTACACGGCACACACGAGTATGATTCTAGGAAAATTCATCTTCTGTAAATTCCTCGTGTTTCTGTTTCTTTGACGTCATTAATCATGGTCAGTTGAGCCGGCTCGATCCAAGGAATTCACCTCTGGGGAATTCATGGATGGTGTAACAATATAATCGGAAATTCACAAGCGGTCCCCAGACCCCGCATGCATATCCCAGCCAGATAAAGGAGATGCCCATTTTTGCCGCAGATTTTCCACAGACGCAATGACAAGTACGCCAAAAGCCATTGGTTCCTGACGATGATGGAGACTCCTTGGATTTTCGCCAGGACCCCTTTGTCCGGGTTGTGTCCCTAACACCATTTGGGTGCTAGACTAGTCCGCTTTGGGTGACCCTACTTACGTTCCTGATGGTATGGCTCTGACACTACCAAGTTTACAAGGACTTGCCGCGATGAGAAGGGTTGGACTTTAGAAATAAAGTGCTTAGATTGCCGTTGATCAAAGAGCGTACTCCGCCCTTTTACAAGTCTTGTTTTTCGTTCTTCAGGGTGTCTAACCACCGCCCTCACCAGACAAAATTTGTGGGTTAACGGTTTGGTCACTGATGATCAGACTGGGTTACATTGTACCAGTAGCACATTGAGCGACCTGACACATATTCATCGTGTGGTAAATTTATTGTCGGAAAATTCATCTTATGGTAAATTTATCACCTGTAAATTTATCATATGGTAAATTTATCGTATCAGAATAATTGCTTTTATAATATAGAGTTTCCCTAACCCTTTTGCTCTTTATATCAAATTCTTAAAAGCAATGATAAATTCTGGATTTAAACATGCATAATTTACCATACAATAAATTTATCATACAATGAATTTAAAGGCGATAAATGTACCATACAATAAATTTATCATACAATGAATTTACCGCTGATGATTATCAAGGATGATTTTACCGGACAAGCACGAGTACTTTTGCTAAAAGATCGAAAGATATACTGAATGCTGTTTAGTTGATTAGTTTTACGGCATTTCAAACATTGTTAGTTGATTTAATACCGAAGTCAGTTCTTTGTTGCAAGCAATTGTATGGTTTTACACAAATAATGGTAATCGTTTTTAAACCATCATTGCTTTAAGTAACTATTCTAAACTCTTATAATTTATACAGAGTTATATAATTTTCAATTATTCGTATCTAATAATAACAATTTGCACACAATTATATCTGACTGTTACTAACAATCCCGATCAGAGTGGATCTGGGATTAATGAAAACAAAGGGATGACTCCACACTTTTCAGAGTTTCAAAACTGGAGCCTAAGCACCGTGTGTAGTTATAGTTAGCACTCCCTGTTAGGTGGGAGATCTCACCCACTTTTGCAGGGGGTGTATTCGGTGTATTCTAAGTCCTCCTGACAGAGTTAGCGTTTAATGTAATATTAATTTTGCATATGGCGATATCGAGAAAATTGACCCATTGAATGTAATATATTATAATTAATAAATTATAATTAATTTGATATCGCTGAAACGAAGACGGTCTATTAAAAACACCCTATGGGTGGTATAAAAATTAATTTGGGATGCGCTCTTTCATAAAAAATGTAAACAGATCATTGAAATCTTTTTTTTAATAATGTACATAAAAGATATTTGCTGTCAAAATTCAAATAAATATGTTTTCTTTTTAATAAAACCAAATTTCTAACGGTTAAATTCAAATTAATTCAAATATTTGTTTTTTTCTTGGGGGAGGGGCGTCAAAATCGTTTGTATTGATTATCGTCTGTCGTAAAATAAATTTTTATGACAGACGATAATGAAAACATAACAGTTTTTTCACTGTTTTATAAGAATTCAATGTAGAAGATCTTGTGACTATTTCTTATTTGTGAATAAGTATTTCGTAAAATTCTATATGTTAGATAGATTTAAATATATATTAAGATAAAACAAACTATTTATAAATCAATAATATCGTGCGTGGATTTATTAAAATCTGTTTAACGAACAATGTGGATCGTTTAATGTTGCATACTTAATTTCTGAGTATATATATATATATATATATATATATATATATATATATATATATATATATATAAAAGGTTGTTCTTAATTCTATGTATTAATGATTTTGACTATAAATTAGATACTCATGATAAAGATACACAATTCCTGTGGGTATTTTGACGTATGCAATGAGGTAGTTTCGGTTACAGACAGACATCGAATCTCCATTATATATAGATGTTTGTTCACATTTTTAGAAAAACTTGTAGATACATAAGTTGGAACATTTAAAGCATCAATTAAAATTCGGATGAAAATCAAGTAATGAATGAAATTTGATAAAATCTTAAGTACGAATTAATGACGTATGGAATTTCATTACTTACCCCCCCAAAAAAACCCTATTTTTCTAAGTTAGTAGACTCCCTTAATTTAATGTATTGATAACACCATACATATTTGATGACGAAGGTTAGCGTGTTTGTTAGAAATTGAACTTGACAAATCGAGTTCAAATTCTTGATGAGCTAGTTTGCCTTTTACATTGCACTAATGTTTTTGTGAAAGGAATAAACCCAACTATACTCCCCTATGGGTAAACAGCAGGATATATATATTTACCAACCCCTCCGCACGAGCAGGATGTGACACAAGGTCAATTTCTTTATCGGAGTTTAACAGGTTTGAATTCAGAGTTTTCCTTCTCCTAGACCGGTTGCCTAACCAAGGTTAAAGAGCCCAGTCTGTCCTACTATTTATCTATAGCTGTAGGGAGAATTGGATTCATACCTTTCCCAAGGGTATTAGCGCTAAGTGAAATGCTATTACCAAGTCCAGGATTTGAACTCGGGGCGACGAGTCCATTTCCCATCCGTTATATACCCACTTAATCGGTTGGGTATATAATGAAGAGAAGAGAGGAGATGAGTTCTTATGGCTCTATTTCGTCGCTGGCCATCTTCTTCTGGTTGATTTCTTTCTCTCTGATACGGCTTCTGTTCTACTGGGCTCGGTTGTCTCTGTTCATTTATTTGTTTTTAATAATAAGGCAATCTTTTTAAAGACGTATTTATTAAAAACCCGAAGCCCAAAGGTTTTTAACCGCACGTTGAGAAGATGGCTTACTCGGGACAGATGACCATATCACGTCTAGTCCCTTTGACTGACCGCCAAAATCTAACTAACTTAACTCAGTTACCTTTTTCATGCCCTGCCTTTAGCCAATCAGAAATCGGCACCTAGGTCAGCAAAAGGTTAACTGCTTGTCAATCACTTTTACAACGGTTAATGGTATATTTCCATTTACCACGCCGTTATTCAAATCTTATTACACTTACAATCATAATTCGTAGGCAACCTACGATTTATGTAACATATCGATGTCGTGAAGAAGGGAAATCTTCAGCATGGGCAACCATTAAAGGTTAACCATTCAAACTTTGTCCTTGCGGATTCCAGAAAGAAGAGAATGAATATTTATTCTATCTTAATGGCTGTATTTACCCAACCCCTCCACCACCAGTAGTGTGCGACACAAGGCCACTTTTTAAGTAAACTGGGTTTAATTCCTTTTCATTCCCTTAGACTGTTGCCTAACAAGGTTTAAAATTTCAATCTATGTTACTATTTGTCCATAGCTGGGGAAAATAGCTGGATTCCTACCTTTCCTAAGTCAATTAGCGCTATGTGAAATGTAAACAGCCTCTTTGAGGATTTGAGCACGTCCATTTTCAACAACGATAACCGTTTAACTTTTACTTGGGAAAGGCATAAACCCCTTTTACCTTAAAAGTAGAGTACGTTATAAAGATAAATAAAACGTCTTATAATTGGAAGGCAATTTTTTTATTTCAGGTTTTTCTTTTCGACCGTTTTTCTTAGCTTTGGTTTGGTTTCTTTGTTTAATGGTATATCAAACTTCAGGGGTTATCTAATGCCAGATCTATCTATTTAGAAGAGCAGTGGTGGTATTATTTAAAGCAAAAATGGGCCCGACGTTTTTTTTTAATGATATATTTCGATTAAAGAAAATGACAGAACTCTTATTTGTGAATGAAACAATAGGTGTCAATTTTTTTCACACCTTCGTTGTAATACTAAATGAATAATACGCGTGTTCCTAAATCTTCTGTCCTGCCACACACTCTGGTTAAAAATTAGACCGTCCAAGATGCAATGCCAAAAAAAAAAAAAAAAATGTACATCCAGATTATCTGGTGTCGCTAAATCGTAGATTTCTTATTTGTCCCATTTTACCCATTTCTAAAAATAAATAATTAAAAATAGTCTTGTGTCGCTTAACTTAAATGCCCAACGTAGAATTAAAAGGAATTAAAAAAAGAAGTTAAATGTTTGTTTTATTTCTATGGTTCAAATTGTGAATTACGGAATATATTTTGGTAATTTTGATCTTATGTTGACCGAGCCTGCTGCTCTAATTTATACTATGTTCTAGCGAGCCAGTATCAGGCGAATTTCTGGCCCAACTTATATATTTTCCGAGTCAGGTTTTGTCACTTTTTTTGTCGGCAAATTAATGTAGATATTTTATATGCCTCCCCACAGATTTTTCTGGGCAAGTAAATGTATATATTTTACAACACCCTTTTTAAGAAAGAGTGAGAGAGGGTTAAATCATGATTATTATACTTTTTACATATTGAACTGTTTTGCAATAGCTCCTAAGTAAACATATCCAACATTGTCATAATTAAATTATCCTACTGTGGTATATCCACAGGTCCTGCTAGTACTAAATGAATAGACATGAAGAGAGTAAGTAAATAGACTAAGATAGGTAGAATCAGCCAAGTTGATGTCAACAGAGATAGACTATTAAGTATGATCAATCAACAACGATTGATTTGTACGTTGCTTTTAGCTATATTCCATCTGTTCTTATAATTCTAACTCAGTCGATGGACGGCAGTGTGGATTTCAGTGAACCATAAAATGGTGGGAAAAAGCGACTGGCATTTAACGAGTCAATAACTTCACATGAGACATTTATATCTACGCCAAAAATAGATCCCGAATATCAGTAAATTATTTACACATGTATGGCACAGCCAGCTTGAGTTTTAACATTTCTAGTGATTCAGCTGGTACCAACTTGAAAGACACAACTCATTTGCCAACCATACGTTCTGGCGATCCCTCTGCGGATCTCGAGGTCAAATATCCGATCAGAATGTCAGCCTATAAATGATTGAAGTATTCACGTTAGACGTTTGTGTAGTTAAGCGTCTTAGGTTGTTGTCTGTCCGTCGTTCTGACATCTTGAAATCCCGTGTCATTAAATTTGCCGTAAAACCTTGGACAGATTCTGATCGACAGAAAGTACATCTTCCATTTAATATTCTACATAATTGAAAAATATATACCAGGAATGTGTGTACAGTCTGGAAAGAATCCTTGAAGCGGCAACCCACAAGAAGGCAGATGTACGGCCACTTGCCTCCTATCACACAAACCATCCGAGTAAGACCAACAAGACAAGATGGACACTACTGGAGATGGAAGGACGAATTCATGAGTGAAGTTCTCACGTGAACACCTATACAGGGACACACTAGTGTAGTCCGACCAGCAAAAACATACGTCAGCTCTGTGCGGATTTTGGATGCTGCATAAACCTCCCAGGCATGATGAACAATATGAACGACTGGGGAGAGAGAGAGAGAGAGAGAGAGAGAGAGAGAGAGAGAGAGAGAGAGAGAGAGAGAGAAAAGGAGACATTCATGGATAACAGTGCTGCCACTAAGACTATATATATATATATATATATATATATATATATATATATATATATATATATTATATATATAGAGAGAGAGAGAGAGAGAGAGAGAGGGGGATATAGATGAAGTGTTTCCTTGATAGGATACAACCAAAATTGAGAACTCAAACCTACATATAAAGATTTACGTAAATATTTTTTTCCATATACATAAAAAACAAGAACATTTACATACCCATATATATAAAACCCCGACAATCGGATCATAAAATATATGAAGTTAGAACATGCTTATTCACAACTGAAAAAATAAAAGTTAAGAAATGCAACGTCACAAACATAAATAATACGCATAAACTATACAATTTCTTAAAATCGCGAGTGTGCACGTGCCCGTGAGCTGGTATAAGAGGAGAAAGAAATTGAAAAAAAAAAGTGAATTAAAACAAAAATCAGTGAAACGGGAAGATCATACCTATAAGACCGGGTGTAGTAAAAATAAGACCGAGTAGGCAAAGAAGTAGCGAACTAAATTTATATCTGTAACAAGGTATCCATTAATTATTCTCTCTCTCTCTCTCTTTCTCTCTCTCTTTCTCTCTCTTCTCTCTCTTCTCTCTCTCTCTCTCTCTCTCTATATATATATATATATATATATATATATAAAATACTATATATATATATATATATACATATATATATAGTATTTGATAATTTGCTTGAAGCATTGTTAAGTATATAATTATTAATTTGTATTAAGAAGGCAATTACAATGCGTATAAAAATAAAATAATGTCCAGTGTCTAATCAATTTCGAAGAAACTTCATCTTCAGAGACTGTTTTTGAAATGGACGCGGTCTTGTGTGTTTTTATGTTTTCGAAATTGATTAGACAATGGACATTATTTTATTTTTTATACGCATTGTAATTGCCTTCTTAATATAAATAAATAAATAAATAATAATAATAATATATATATATATATATATATATATATATATATATATATATATATATTATATTTATATACTATTGTAACTCCCTTTCTATCTTTGTCCCAGGGATTTGGTTTACGTCGTACTCTTTATTTTTCTGCATGGATAATCAAATAAACCTGTTTATGAAGTAATGTCTTAGCACAGCAGTATTAACATGACTTTGCCTCTACTTCTGCTTCACCCAACTTTTCTCCAACAAGTTATTGGATGGAATACAACAGTGGTTTTTGTCTTTTTCTTTTAATTCCAAGAAGTCCAGTAACACATCACATTTCCACTAATAGATATAAGATGCATTTAAAGATGGTGGCTGGTTGGTTGTGTTTTACGATGTGTCAACCCATTCGGTCATTTTTATGCCGAAGAAGTTTTTGTTTTATTCATTCTTGTTGAGTATTCATTTTCTTTCAAATTCAATTTTTTTAAAACACATTTTTGTAAACTCATATTTTCATCTATTTAACCCATATATAAAACTCTAACAGGTTCTACCACTCCTGGTCAGGGTGGACATTGGAATAATGGCAATGAATGGGCATTCCACACTCTCCAAAGCTCCAGAATTGGAACTTCACAATTAGACACAGTTTAACGTCATACTCATGGCATTTAAAGATGGTGGAACACAGTGACAGTGAAAATATCAAGTTTTTACTTTTACCTCACATCAACCTAAAAAAGATAGAATGCGAATCTTTTCACAGAACATATAATGTCGTGTCAGCAGCACGAATATCCATGACTATCTCTCGCCAACCGTCCCTATCATTCATTGCCCTTGGCAAACCGTCTGTGCAGCATCCAGTATCCGGACAGAGCTGATCAATATAGGTATTTGCTGGACGGCCTGCACTGGCATTCCCATGTGCTGGCTTCCACCGGAGAACGTCACTTATGAGTTCGTCTTTGCCTCTCCGGTAGTGTCCGGCATGTCTTGTTAGTCTCACTCTGATTGTTTGCGTTATAGGGATCAAGTGGCCGTACAGCTGCTTTCTTGTTGTTTCCTCGATTCGTTTAAGATCACATGTAGCATTCCTATGCAGTTACCGTCGAGCTTATTCTCTAGGCGTTTTATTAGAGTCCAAGTGGTGCAGCCATACAGTAGCACTGATACAGCAACTGCTTGGGAGAATTGTCGCTTTAACAGAACGTTTAGAATATTAATACAATATCTATATACAGATAAAATTCAGTTAAGTAATTAATCCGATAGTTCCCAAAAATGCCCTCTTAAATAATTTTTATTAACATTATTTCTGAAATCATCTCATTTGATTTCAATTTTTTCTACACTATTGCTGTTTTTGATCTGATTAATCAATTTGTTCCAAAAATACATTCCTCCATTAGCTAAAAATCCAATTAATTTATAGACTTACTTTTTCAAATCTGTCTTGACAGTAAATTTACAGTTCGCCGAGAAATACTAAAAAAATGTCGAACATAATTATACATTCTATTGATTATTACGAGATTTTAAATTAGATCACTTCTGATTCTTCTTTTTGACTGAAGTAGTTAATCCTAATTTTTTCAATCTTTCCCTGGAACTGCAATAGTTTATTATTTTCTATTAATATTGTCACTATTCTTTGTATGCCTTTCAATCATAATATTACCTTCCAAATTCCATATTTACTCACTGGAAGACAGGCCTGAGTACAATTTTCTATATGAGGTCTTATTCCGGTTTTATATATCTTTAAAACAACATTTTCGTCCTTGAAATAATATTTCTAACCATCCACTCAATCATTTCATTAGACACACTATAATTATCAGCTTTAGATGTATCATCAAACCGAACCTCTAAATTGAATTTCTCATTTATATTTTTTATTTCCATATTTCTTAATTTATATATATATATTTAGAAATCCCACACACGAGCAGGATATGACACAAGGTTAATTTCTTAAGTGGAGTTTGACAGGTTTTGAATTCAGTTATGCTTCTCCTAGACTGGTTATCTAGCCAAGGTTAAAGAGTCCAGTCTGTCCTACTATTTATCCATAGCTGGAGGGGGTGTAGTTGAATGCATACACGTTTCTTATTTTATATGCAACTTTAATATTTTTGGGTCAAATGTGTAGTATTTTTATAATTGTCTATGTTAAATCTTAATTTCCAACATTCATCCCAATATGACAATTTATTTAGATCCCTCTGTGCTATTTCTTTTCCTTATGGTCCAACAAGTAGTTGAAAAAAACATCGTCAGAAAACAGTTATATTTTGTATTTGATATCATTAGGTAAATCATAAACAAAGATTAACAAGAATTTATAGTTAAACCGTAATAATTATTTTAATCTATATATTAATACTCGAGTTCCTGAATTGTACACCCTCTAGTTAAAAATGAGACTGTCCAAATCGTCCAAGATGAAATAAAAATAATGTAATTCCTGTTTATCTGGTATTGCTTATCCAACAAATACTTATTTCTTAGGATTGTCATTACCTCAGTGAAATAATGAACCATTCCATTTTTATTATAAAGAAAGGAAAGAAAAAGAACATGCTACACAGAAAAATATAAGAAATATAGAGAGTAGGGGAAAGATAGAGAGAGGGGTGAGCGCGCGGAAGCGATAATGCTAATATGTTTCAATCGAACATAATGAAAAGAAGGAAAGAAAGAAAGAAGAGAGAGAGAGAGAGAGAGAGAGAGAGAGAGAGAGAGAGAGAGAGAGAGTTCAATCAAAATTATTATACTTTTTGCCCATTATATTCAATTGAAACAGATTAGCGTTATCGCTTCTGCATGCTTAGCCACTCTTTCTATCTTTACCCTACTCTCTTTTTTTCTTTCTCTTTTTCTTTCTTATTATATTTTTCCGTGTAGCATGTCCTTTTCTTTTCTTTCTTTCTTTATAATGAAAATGGAATGACCCATTATTTAGCTGAGGTGACGACATTCATAAGAAATAAGAATTCGGTGGATAAGCAACACCAGATATTTAGGAATTTAATTTTGCATTTCATTTAGGACGCTTTGGACGGTCTCATTTTTAACTAGAGGGTGTTGCAAGATGATAACGGTCTTACTTTTAAGGAACACGAGTATTAATATTTAGATTGCATTTAGTTTCGACGATTTGAACGGTCTCATTTTTAACTAGAGGGTGTTGGTAGATGATAACGGTCGTACTTTTAAGGAACACGAGTATTAATATATAGATATAAACTTGTCGGTTACTTAGTTTTCAGTACTGAAATCCTTAATCAAAAAGTGTATTGTCAAAGAATGTACCATGACTAGTGCCCATTGTCGCCTATTCAGTGATCAGTGTTGCTCACTCTTTCGGTAACTATCTCAATCATTCGCTTATTCGTTCATTTTACCACTGACTAGCCGCTTCGTTCACACACCGGTTCGTTGTCGCACACAACGCGAGACGATAGGTTCTCACAAAAGTGGAAGTAAAATTACCGATGTTTACATCATATCATCAAGTTCTCACTGGTAATTTTCGTCAGCCATATTGTCGCGGAATTCTGTTGATTGTATCCGTTCTACGTGATAATTCCAACGGGGTGTCTTTTGGCCATTCGTCTGCAGAGGAAATTAGATGATAACACACTGAAGAAAAATGGCGGCCGGTTGGATGTGTGCATAGGATTGGGGCATGCGGGAGATGAGCTTCTCTTGCCGCCTTTATGGGGTCCGTAATTATTATTCACAGCTGGTGACGCGGCAAAAGGTAAAGGAAGTTAAAGGGAGACTGATTCAGGTGGTGGTGGAATTATTCGGTTGGAGGAGATGGGGGGCGAGATCAATTCGAAAGAAAGTGTGGAAATGTGGACTTTTTATGTATATGTTTGTGAAAATTATATATATATATATATATATATTAATATGTGTGTGTGTGTGTGTGTGTGTGTGCAATGATGATAGTGAGAACGATAAAGAAACAAAGAAAAGGTAGCCAACAGTAGAGTATCAGAAATAGAGAGACAAAAAGAAATAAGGAAGGGTAAGATATAGACAGGGGGAACAGGAAGGCGTGTGTGTGTGTGTGTGTGTGAGAGAGAGAGAGAGAGAGAGAGAGAGAGAGAGAGAGAGGGAACAGGAAGAGGTAAGAGATAGATAGATAGATAGAGAGAGAGAGAGAGAGGGGGACAGGAAGAGGTGAGATAAATGGAAAATAGTGGAAGCGACATATAGGAGAGAGGGCGAGAAAAAAAGAAAAAAAGAGACGAGGAAGAGAGAAAAAAAACGAAGACTGGAGGGGGAAATAGATGTAGGAAGAACAAAAATTAATTAGAGAGTGAGAGCGACGAAGAGAAAAGAAAGAGAAACAGATACTGAACATGGGAAAAGTGGAGGAAAAAGAGAGGGGGAGACGGACAAATATAGAGAGATAGGGAAAGGAGGAAGGGAGAGAGAAAAACTGAAAAGAAGGTGTATAAGGATGAAGAGAGAAAATTAAAGAGATAGAAAGGAATTAGAAGGAAATGTGGAGAGAGAGAGAGAGAGAGAGAGAGGGAGGGGGGAGAGAATAAAGAAAGAGAGAAATAAAATAGGTAAAAGAAGAGATTAGAAAGGAATAACAAAAGAAGTGTAATTTTAAAAAAGAGGATAAAGTAAGGAGACTCAGTAATTTGGAAACATTTGAGTATATATAAATTATATTAAGAAATACACACAAGCACACATATATGAAATAATATCAGAATTATAAATACACTAATTGAAATATTTGTCTACGCCGAGTAACAGGTTAAGATGTGGATATAATGATAATAAAATGTGTCCTTATCACTCGTAGTCTGAGAATGGTCTGTCAGCTTCAACATATGCAAAACTGTTGGATGTATCGTCGTCTTGGAAGTTTCAAAGTTTTTTTTTCTTTTAAAGAAAGATCATTGCCTATAGACAAGATGATAATCTCTGGAACAATGTACAATATGCAACAGAATAGTATCTCGGAACTGGAACGTTATTATTTACGTTTTAATGTAGTGAAATAATGTAATGAAATAAAGTAGAAAGACTAACATAATTGAATAAGAACGCATATAAAAATTATGCTTACTCTAATTATATTTTAATTGGTTTCTATATAGAATTATTCATAAGATTGATTTGAATACGTTTGAGAATAAAACAATAATAACACCAAGTAAATATTAATTAAACCCGGTTTTGTTCAAACCAATATGTAAATTAATTACACTCTATATTATTGAAACTTTTTTTCTTAGTGCTGTATAAAACACATTGCAGGATTTTAAATGTAATAATGATGTGTGCTGTTTTGAGGCAAATCTAACTCAAATTTTCATAGAGACATCGTTGATAAATAAGATTTATTCTATGTATTAATGTCTATGAATTAAATACTCATTAACAAACATTCGTAATTCCTGAAGTATTACGACGTAAGCAGTGACGTAGTTTTACTTACAGATAGGCACCGAATCTCCATTATAATAAGAAAATGCGATTCAATTCAAAATTTAATTTTGCTCTAAGAAAGAGCAGTATTTGCCTTTTTTGTTTTGTTATTGTCATCACTTTGTTTTAAAGTCCAACGGCTTTCCTCCCTTACGAACAATACACTTTTGAAGCTTCACTCTGAAGTTCTGCAGTGATCACCTAATCATTGCCTTTGGTATTAATGTGGTTTCATGAAAAATAAGAGGTTTCATTTCGTCACTTGTTTGTGGCCTACATGTATAGACTTGAGCCTTCGGATATTCCCAGAGGATGTTGTTGGTTGGTTGGTTGGTTGGTTGGTTGGGTTTTACATTATATCAACCCATTGGGTTATTTTATGCCAAATACGTTTTTGTTTTATTCATTCTTGATGGGTAAAAAAATTTTTAAAACGCGATTTTTTAAAACATATTTTTAAACACATCTTTTTCTATTTAACACATAAATGGGACCCTAATAGGTACTACCACTCCTGGTCAGAGTGGACCTGGGAGTAAGGGTGATATAGAAGTAATCCACATTCCCCAGAGCTCCAAAATTGGAACTTCGTCATCAGATAGAGTTTAACGTCATATCCAAAACACTGACCATCAGATACCAACTTTTAACACATATATGATAAAAAGGGTCGGGCCTTGCCATAAGGGCAATAGGGTTGGGACAAACATAGGTGCTAGGGTAGCCGAATGATCGGAGAGAAGCCTCTCCGACCGCCCGTCTAGCCTAAGTAAGGACCAAAGTGGAGTGTTGCATGTCATGGATGGACTGATCAATCACCAAGATTCCGACCATAAGCATCACGAGTCGCCAGCCATGGCAAACAGGTGATCTTATTGGGGGGGGTAACCCTCTGCAGAGATGCAGTAAGTGTATTCAAACGCCCCAGCCGACAGCGCTCTCATTTTGTCAGTTGTTTGCGGCCTACATTCATAGACTTTGAACCTTCAGACAGGAAGAAATCCATGTAATAATATATTGTAACATTATCTATTCTTTTGAAACAGAGATCAAGCAACGACCTATCCGTCCCCTCAATCTTTCTTTAACAACCTAAAGAAACGTAAATATAGGAACCTCTTTCGATGAGATTTCTCTTTACCAAAAGAAAGATATTTTTCAGCTTATCATCATTTGCGTTTTTAATAGAGATGTCTACCAAATTTTGAAATTCTACATCAAATCATTTCGCTGACTGTCTAATGAGTGTTATTTACTTCGTCTATTATCATATTAAATGTTTTCTATATCGTCCGACGCTAAGATCGTCGCTCGCTCTTGTTCTTGTTCTGGTCGTTCATATTGGTGTCTGTATGTGGCTATCTCTCTATCCTTTGTTCTCGTTCTTAGTTATCTTGTTCGCTTTATATTCTTTTTAAGTGGAATAACAACAGACCACATTCTTATGTGAACATAAGTTATTTCCAACTTGACTACTTCCATTTTCTTTATCCGTTTCAACTAAACGGGGAATCAGTGAACCAGAGCACGTTTGAATATAGACTGTATAGGGTAGTACTGATACAGTTGTAACTATATAAGTACTACAGTATGGTTGCAACACTAAGAATAACGAAACGCCTGGAGAAAAAGTTAGATGAGAGCTAAACAAGGAAGTTGTCTGCTGTTTTGAATAGATTCTGGAAGTAGCACACTCTACAAAACAGCAGTTTTACGGCCACTTACATCCTATTTCGCAAATCATCCAAGTAATACGAGCAAGACACGGAGGCTCGTGGCATGGTTAAAGTGGAAATTAACTCGTCGACCCAAGTTCAAATCCCAGACAAGAACGTTTGCATTTTAAATAGCGCTAGTACCCTTGGGAAGGGTATGAATCCATATATTCTGCCTCCAGACTGGGCTCTTTAACCTTGGATAGGTAACTAGTTTAGGAGAAGGAAAATTCTGAATTTGAAATTCCTGAGTTCAGTCGTTGATTGGATTTGTGGCATTCCTTGTGCACCAATTCTTTCCTATCGACTGTGCCAAAAAATGGGGATGGTCCAACACAAGCCTTCTACCTATTCCTCCGCACGAGCAGGATGTGACACAAGGTCAATTTCTTAAGCGGAGTTTAACAGGTTTGAATTCAGAGTTTCCCCTCTCCTAGACTGGTTACTAAGCCATGGTTGAAGAGCCCAGTCTGTCCTACTATTTACTCATAGGTGGAGGGAGAGTAGTTGGATGCATAACTTTCCCAAGGGTATTAGCGCTATATGAAATGCAGCCTTGTCAAGGATTTGAACTCGGGTCGACGGATCCATTTCTTACGACTCTAACCATTACACCACACACCTCATCAACGCGGACAATATATGATAAATAATGTTAAACATATCATACGTAGGACACAATTAGGCATTTAGAACGTATAAATTACATCATGGTGAAGAACACATTTCCATATCCTTTAGGCAAGTTGTAGCACTTATCCGGCTTTTACTGACACGGTAGGATGTTGCAGGAAACATCAGATATTAATAAAAAAAATTGATTATGTGATAGTATTAAGTATTTGATTATGAATAGCATACTGACTTTTATATAATTGTCTAGAATTATACACTTGCCAAGTTTTATACAACTTGCCAGGACAAATGTCCATAGCTTGGTTGTTATAATTTTGCTCATTTTACCCTGTGGTTAATCTATTCCTGGTTCAGTGGAGGAGACACAATCGAAATTATGTTAACAGGGTTGGTTGGTAGGTAGATTGAATTTTACGGCATGCTTAAGGATGGAACCCTGGTGGCTAAGCAGTCCATGACATGCAACACTCAATTATCACCTTTACTTAGGCTAGACGGGCGGTCGGCTGATCATGTCAAATCATTCAGAAAAAAGTAAAATTGTCACCCACACCCTTAAATTTTACTTAAATTTTGCCAAGGTGTGGACTATGTTAAAGTAAGACAATCCCCAAAATTTGAGCTTCCTATTCCAAAAATTGGCTGAGTTAGGTCAATTTTTAGCTCTCAAAATTTCAGTGGGTGCAGGAAAAATGACAGTTTTTGTAATCTATTTTTGTCTGTAAAATGAGTTCTAGAGCTTCTCGACTCCTAAAAATTGGTTTATAAAAGCTTTTTGGCCAAAGGAACCCAAAAATACATAAAAAAGTCTTAGAGTTTACCAATTCTAAGTTATTAAGGGCAATATGGTTGGGACAATCACATAGGTGCTAGGGCTTGACGATTGATCGGCGGGGGCCTCTCCAACTGCCCGTATATCCTAAATAAGGGTCAAATTGGAAAGTTGCATGTCATGGATTGCTCAGCCACCAGAATTCCGTCCTTAAACATTACGGGCCCATCGAATGTTAACTAGGAAGAATTAAATGTTGCGATTTACTTCGAGTTAATGTCCTTGTGAAAGGCATCAACCTAACTCTTCTCCCACCTCCAGATATGGGTAATTAGAAAGGCAGACTGGGTTCTTTTGCCTTGATGAGACAACCAGTGTAGGAGAAGGATCATTTTGAATTCAAACAAGCTTCATTCCGTTTACAAATTGACCTCTTGTCACTTCATGTCAGTGGCAAATGGCTTTCGTAAATACGTTGTTTCGTTGGATAAAATTTCGGTTAACAATTCCCAGAATGTTACCAACAATAGAAAACTGATGAAGGCAGTAGAATATAACAACTGAAAATTGTAGCAACTCGAGATAACGACAGTAATCGGTAATTATGAACTTTTGTTTAGTAAATTAGGGTGTCCCAGAAAAAAAAAACCACAATTTTTAATAAAACTGTTAATTTTACCTAAGGGGTTTAGGGTTAGGGTTTAGGGTTAGAGTTAGGGTTTAGGGTTAGGGTGGCGGTTGGAGTTAGGGTTAGGGTTATTATTTATTTATTTTCCCATTAAACTAACCCTAAACCCTAAACCCAACACTAACCCTAACCATAACCCTAAACCCAACTCTAACTCTAACCCTAACCTTAAACTCCCTAGTTAAGATTAACAGTTTTAAAATTTGTTTTTTTTTCTGGGACACCTAATTTACTAAACAAAAGTTCATAATTACCTAGTAATCTTAGAATATTTCTCTATAATCTTAATTTATTAAATAACTTTTATCTCCGTCTATTTGGTTTGGTTTCTATGTTTAATTGCCTATCAAATTCTTAGATTATTTAATTCCAAATCTGTCCTTGTAGGGGGTGAGTAGTGGTAATATTTAACCTATAATTGAAGGGATAAGAGGTTCATAACTTTCCAAAGCGAATTTAGTCATAAAGTGAACGTAATAGCGGACTGGGGTTTGAACTCGCACTCTATGATGTCGCAATCCAGCTCGTTAGCTATACGCCACGGGTACTCCCACCCCACAGAGACATAAGAATATATTTGTGAGTGACACACATTTTCGTTCGTTTATATTTTCCCGCTCAAACGCATTATAAAGAATTGTTTTCCTTCGCCCAATAAAAGATTAATTTTATGCAGCCAAATTATTAACGGTGAAAAAAAATATTCGGGTCTACGAGTCATCACTTAGTGTTGTCGTCAGACTAATATGGATAGCAGGGGTTACAAGCCACTTACAAGACTCACCACTCACAATCTGGAGGTTGCGAGTTCAATCGCTGTAGCTGCGCAAGGTAATTCACTTCCCCTGTCACTACGAAAGCAGTGAATATCACTCATTGCACTATGTAACAAAATGTTTACTTTTTCTTGTAGAAAATGTCAGTCTTCCATTACTTATGTATGAATGAATGAAAATACCCAATTTTCGAGTACCTCCAGAAGTGTGTGTGTGTGTGTGTGTGTGTGAGAGAGAGAGAGAGAGAGAGAGAGAGAGAGAGAGAGAGAGAGAGAGAGAGAGAGAGATCTACCACCGCTTTCATCCTCCTGTCGTTACCTTTTAAAATGCTTGCTGAATTCAAGGTAGTTTAAATGGCATTTTTCATCAAGATGTCACCCCAGGAAGAAGAGAATGAACCACAACATAATGCCATCAAACCCTGACCAAACCTTCACCTGCAGCCGTTGCGACCGTGTCTGTTTGTCCTGCATAGACCTTATCAGCCACGAACATGCCAGCAGTCAACGTTGGACCACCAACCACCCTTTACCTTCGGACACGAATCCAAGCCATGGTGATGATAGGGAGAATGGTTCGTTTCTGATATATTTTCCTACTAAAAATTATATGACCCCAAATGGGAAACCCTTGCAATACTAATTTTATTTGCTTTCTGGATGAATCAGACCTCATTGGTAAATTTTGTACTGTTGTTATTCTGTAGATGTTTTTCATAAAAACAAAAACAAACCCCTTCTCAATCCATATTTCACTTTCAATGTAAATTTTTGTGACCATTTAAAATATCTTTGATGCATTTCTTGATAATAAAGTTCACTCAAAGAATATTTTAGATAATCATTTCAAATACGTGCTCTAAAAATGTAAGATATGTTATTTTGATCATATTCAACTAAAAATATTTAAAATCATTACAGCTTTAGGATCCAGGTTCACAGAATTGAAATAAATGATTGAATTACGAATAATATTCTATCAATTAAACACTGAATAAAGAATAAACTTTTTTGTATAATATATTTAGTTGTACAAATAGAAGATTATTATTATTATGTTTGTTTATATTTCATTGATTATCAATTGTAGATAATTAGTTTTAGGCTGTTATTAGATCTCTTGTTGGGCTTGCTGAAATTCTCTCGGTCTTCGCACCTGGAAATTACTTTGGAATCTTTTTGGATATCTGGTCCTGTGCTGTTTATAGTTTTAATAACAAACACAAGACGTTCTTGTTTTTTTCTGAGCTCATTTATTTTATCCCAAGTCAAAATGCTTAGGGAAACGGACACTCATATTGCGTCTGTTCCCTTCAACTGCTCCGTTCAAAGGAAACACTCATCACCTCTCCACCTTCACTCTCTTTCTCACCTTGTGCTATCGAATTAGAAATCGAATGTAATATTTATGCTAACCAATCAAAAATCGACAGGCCACCTTTCATTCGTTATCCCAAAATTCTTAGTAAGTTTGCTTAGTTATCTACTCGTAGCTTAACTATTTGGGTTTTTCCACCTCATTATATTACATCTCTTTTGGTCAATGAATTTAATAACCCAAGTTTCATTAAGATCTAATAATTAGACAAGGAATCTGAGGTATGATACCTTTCTGAGTAATATTGTTCCCCAAAATTCCGGCGTTCACGAAATATTTTATTTGCTTTCTGAATGAATTAAACCTTTCTTTTGCAGCTAAACCGTTCCGGGTACCCATCGAAGCTACGTCATTCGCCCCCTCCTATCTTCAAGTGTCTTTAAAACACGCCTTGCGGTCAAGGGGGTTCACATGCCAAGTTTCATCAAGACTGGTCCATTAGCCAAGGAAGCTATTGGTAGAATGGAACATGTCTGAGTAATTTCCCACCCAAAATTTCCGGTTCTCCCCCCCCCAGATAACATTAAAACATTCCCTGAGGCAAAAGGTGTTCACATGCCAAGTAGTATGCACACACACACACACACACACACACACACACACATATATATATATATATATATATATATATATGTGTGTGTGTATATACTACTTGATCTGTGTGAGTTTATGTGTATGTTGTTTAAATATGAATATATATATATATATATATATATATATATATATATATATATATACTAACATGCTCTGTGTGTGTGGTTGAAATTTAAAAACTGAATCTATAACGTATGCTAATGTTTAAATGTATAAAAGTGAATATAATCAGGATAGAGTTTGACTTACTTTTATATATTTGATTTTAAGTGCAAATAGATATATGTAAATTAGTGCGTAATAATATGCATATGTTTATTTAAGTATTCCCGTATATATTGACTTTCTCTTGTCGACCGAGGTGAATAAATTCTCTGTATAATTCGTTCGTGGAGAAACAACGTCCATTTCGGGCAATTTATTTGCAATTCTGTTTTGACGCTTCGGGCTGAATATCAGGCGCCATCACTCAATTCATTAATGGTTGTGATAAACCGCCACAGAAAAATCGATTTTGACTTTGAGTTAGCGTTCGCTTAGTCGGAAAGGAAAGAACATATCAATTTAACAATGGGGAAGATCACTTAATCTAATAAAAAAAGCATGCACTGACTTCGTGATTTCTTTAAAAAATATTCGCACTGTTCTGTAATACTTTTAGACGTCAAGTGATTATATGTATTCTGGATTTACCCACAAATTAGGAAAATATTATCTCTGTGCATTATAATAATTGGACCACACTAATTCCAGCATCAGTGTAATCTTCTATTTATTAATATTCATGTTCCTTAAAAGTACGACCGTTACCCTCTTGCAACACTCTCTCTAGTTAAAAATAAAGCCGTCCAATTCGTCCGAGGTGAAATGCCAAAAAAGTGAAATCTTGATTATCTGGTGTTGCTTATCCGTCGAATTGTTATTTCCTAACGAGTGTCGTCAACTCAGCTAAATAATGGACCATTCCGTTTTTATTATAAAGAAAGAAAAGGAAGAAAATAGAAATGCTACACAGAAAAATATAATAAGAAAGAAAGGAGAATAGGGGAATATATATAGAGAAAGGGAGGGCGCGCGGAAGTGATAATGCTAATCTGTTTCAATCGAGCACATTGAAAAGATGAAAAAGAAAGAAAGATAGAAAAAAAGAGCGAGAGAAAGTTAAATCAAGATTATTATACTTTTTACATATTGAACTATTATGCAATAGCTGTTAAGTAAACATATCAAACGTTGTAATAATTAAATTATCATACTGTGGTATATTCACAGGTTCTACTATTACTAAAGATTTTCAAACATCTATTTGACCCTTAAGTTGGACCCTAATAGGTAATACCACTCAGTGTCTGATTAGATCTGTGAGTAATAGAAATGAAAAGGTACCCCGCACTCCTCAGACCTCTGGAACTATTTTTGTTAATAGATTCACAATGTTCTTGTTTTGATTCACACATGTTTTTCTGAGTTGATATATGTTTGATTAATTCGTGGTATAAGATATACGCAAAATTTCTAGTCATATTTATGAAATTTCCCAACACCAACAGTATGCATTTCCGGTAGAAATGAACCAATCAGAAATGATATAGAATGCATTTAAGGTCATTGGTGTTTTTCGCGAAATCAATTGCAAATTGAACTTTCTGTGATCAAGATCTACAGAGGAGGGTTACAAGAACACAACAGACCTTTCTGCCACAAGGAGTATCTACCGAAACTACACACTTTTCTACCTAGGATTTCGAAGAATACAAGACTTTCTGCCAAGAGTATCTACCTAAACTACACCTTTTTCTACCTAGGATTTCGAAGAATACAAGACTTTCTCAGAAGGAGTATCTACCTAAACTACACCTTTTCTACCTAGGATTTCGAAGAATACAAGACTTTCTGCCAGAAGGAGTATCTACCTAAACTACACCTTTTTCTACCTAGGATTTCGAAGAATACAAGACTTTCTGCCAGAAGGAGTATCTACCTAAACTACACCTTTTTCTACCTAGGATTTCGAAGAATACAAGACTTTCTGCCAGAAGGAGTATCTACCTAAACTACACTTTTTCTACCTAGGATTTCGAAGAATACAAGACTTTCTGCCAGAAGGAGTATCTACCTAAACTACACACTTTTTCTACTAGGATTTCGAAGAATACAAGACTTTCTGCCAGAAGGAGTATCTACCTAAACTACACTTTTTCTACCTAGGATTCGAAGAATACAAGACTTCGAGTATCTACCTAAACACACTTTTTCTACCTAGGATTTCGAAGAATACAAGACTTTCTGCCAGAAGGAGTATCTACCTAAACTACACACTTTTTCTACCTAGGATTTCGAAGAATACAAGACTTTCTGCCAGAAGGAGTATCTACCTAAACTACACACTTTTTCTACCTAGGATTTCGAAGAATACAAGACTTTCTGCCAAGGAGTATCTACCTAAACTACACCTTTTTCTACCTAGGATTTCGAAGAATACAAGACTTTCTGCCAGAAGGAGTATCTACCTAAACTACACACTTTTTCTACCTAGGATTTCGAAGAATACAAGACTTTCTGCAGAAGGAGTATCTACCTAAACTACACCTTTTCTACTAGGATTTCGAAGAATACAAGACTTTCTGCCAGAAGGAGTATCTACCTAAACTACACACTTTTTCTACCTAGGATTTCGAAGAATACAAGACTTTCTGCCAGAAGAGTATCTACCTAAACTACACACTTTTCTACCTAGGATTTCGAAGAATACAAGACTTTCTGCCAGAAGAGTATCTACCTAAACTACACTTTTTCTACCTAGGATTTCGAAGAATACAAGACTTTCTGCCAGAAGGAGTATCTACCTAAACTACACACTTTTTCTACCTAGGATTTCGAAGAATACAAGACTTTCTGCCAGAAGGAGTATCTACCTAAACTACACACTTTTTCTACCTAGGATTTCGAAGAATACAAGACTTTCTGCCAGAAGGAGTATCTACCTAAACTACACACTTTTTCTACCTAGGATTTCGAAGAATACAAGACTTTCTGCCAGAAGGAGTATCTACCTAAACTACACACTTTTTCTACCTAGGATTTCGAAGAATACAAGACTTTCTTCAGAAGGAGTATCTACCTAAACTACACACTTTTCTACCTAGGATTTCGAGAATACAAGACTTTCTGCTACAAGGAGTATCTACCTAAACTACACACTTTTTCTACCTAGGATTTCGAGAATACAAGACTTTCTGCTACAAGGAGTATCTACCTAAACTACACACTTTTTCTACAATTGGATTTATCAACAGCGAAACTAAACACCTAAAATGGTGTTATACTGCTTTAGCGCTGATGGTTAAAAGTGAAATTATTTCTTCACCAAGCAAATATTATTTGTTATTCTTCTAGGGACATGAAATCCCGATCACTGAGGCTTTTAGATAAATAGAAAATGAATGGATAGACTTCAATTCAGTTTTTACGCACAAAGAATATATACATAGATGGTGTAATATTTTGCCATTATCATTATAAGTTACGAGACGAAAATGTATACGGATAATGTAAACGAAATAACGATTTTCCACGGAATATTTTTCTATTTAATTATTTAACATTGTGTAACACACATTTCATGCTGAGAGAATAATTATCTCCTCAGGCGTTTATTTTTTTCTAATATTTTTTTCTTGAAATGCGATTAATGAAAAGATAACTTGATTTCTAATGATAATAAAGTTTAATGCTTTCCAATACTAAAAGAAATAGTTAAAGAATTTTCCAAAGACAATATTCAACCATCTTTTCACTGCTGATATTTAAGCCAGTTAGCTATGCATTCATAACATCAGCTAAATAGAAATCTTAATGAAGACTATGAAATTTAGAAGGTTTTATCCCAATGATAAAGTCTAACAAATATTTAGAAATCACAGAAACGTTTATTGTTTATTGTCAATGATGTTTACATCATTTCAAATCTTGAACCTGAATCAATATTTCGACATAATTGCTATTTCAGTCGATGCATTCTTGCAGGCACTGGGCCAGTTATTGTATGCCTATGTTATACTAGCCGGCTACCATGTCGCTGAGGATCAATTGAACCTCATCCTCGTTGCAAACTCCCTACACTATTTGCAGACGTTTTTGGAATGCATGCATGACTCGGCACACACTTCCGTTAATTGGCGATGTATTTCAATCGGTTTAATGCCTTTTGCGTTCTAAAACCAAATAACTGCCCGAACTTCATATTTGATGGTAGCGTAATCGAGAACTGCACCAGAAACGACTGCCCAAGCAAAACAAGCGCGCATGCGCATCAAATACAACAGTGTTGCACAAACAGTTTCCCTGTGTCTCCAGCGCTTTGGAGAACTTACTTTTGGATTACTCCGTATGTAGCTGAATTACTCACGTATTACTGAACCCAATATCAACGCTTGGGTCGCATCTTGTCATAACAAATCTATTTACGATGATAATTCAATAAATAAGTGGAGTCTTTTTTAAAAGAGCAATATACATTTTTTTGCCATCAAACTGAATGATCCATGTTTGAACAGAGGTTGGTTAAACGATGTTTGGTTGCTGAGAAGTGCAAATCACGTGAACTTTACAGTAGAATATGCGATAGTTAAGATAATGCATGTTATAATCAAAATAAAAGTCAAAAAGACAGTTCAAGCAATGGAAACACATTAACTCCCGGTAAAGAAAAAAGTTCCGAGCGCAGCGGTCAGTAAAGAAGGGACATAAAACAAACCATCACTATTGATTTCATTGAAAAAAGTCTAACTCTAAACTATTCTTGCTATTGCCAACTCTTCAAGCAATATTCACTTTATTTATTGAATGGCTCTCTTATTATCATTTTTTTTGTATGTAGTCGTAATCCAGGAAAAAACACCCATCGTAATCAAATCTTTATATGATGATATGGTTTGGTTTATTTTATTCATCTTCATCCATCTCCCGACGAGAGCCATGCCTTTTCCATGAGGAACAAAAAGATTTTACGTTAAAATATTCACCCGGCTCCAATAAGCTAGTATAGCAAATTCGATAGCTATACTGTTTCCTTTATATGGAGGAAAGATAAATAAACTATTATTAATTATTAATCTAGATTGAAAGACACCAACTAAAGTGTTTTAAAATTGTGATGTGATCAATTTATTCTAATTATCTAAAGAGAAATTAATTTTTATTTTTGCATAATCAAACCATTTTATTTCAAATTGTTTTTTTTTCTTTTATCTTCGTTCCAAAGAATAAGAATAAAAAAGAAAGTAAAACTGATTTTTCTTTTTTGTTTTTCTTTTCATTGCCTATATACAACTTTCTTTTCTTTTTACCATCTTTCCTTATTTTAAGCTGTTTTTTTCTTTTTCTTTTCTTACTAGCTTTCATTCTCTCATATCATTTTCTTTCTTTTGTACTATCTCTCCGTTATTCCTTCCTTCTCACTCGTTCTTCCAAATTTTGTAAATGTTTTTCCTACTTTTTCCAACTTACATTTGATAGTACTATCTTTCGCCTTTCCTTTTATTCTTTCTTTCATTCTGTTTTTCTTAATTTCTTTATTTCTGTATTTCTTTCTTTATTCCTTTCTTACTCTTTTTCGTTCCTTCTTTCTTTCATTCTTTTTTCTTTCTTTCTTTGCTTCTTTAATTTCTTTGTTTCTTTTCTTTCATTCGTTCTTCCTTTCTTTTATTCATTCATTCTTCCTTTCTTCTCTTCCTTCTTTCTTTCCTTCTCTCTTTTCTTTTTTTTCTTTTCTTTTTCTCTCTTTCTTTTCTTCTCGCTTTTCTTTTTTTCTTTTCTTTTTCTTTCTTTCTTTTTTCTTTCTGTATTTCTTCCTGTATTTATTTATTTATTTATTTCTTCCTTTTCTTCTCTTTCTTTCCTTCTTTCTTTCCTTACATTCTTTCTTTCTTTATTCCTTTCTTTTTTCTTCCCTTCTTTCTTTTCTCTTCTTTCATTCTTTCTTCATTTTCTTTCTCTTTTCTTTCTTTTTTTCTTTCTTTCCTTCTTTATTTCTAATTCATGTATGCATATATATATATATATGCCCATATGAATGTGTTAAACTCCGAACGAATGGATGAGTAAATGGTTGACTGAATGACTGGATGACTTGCCGGAAGTACGGATGGATGACGATTTCGAAACCTAATCCACCTCACTGATTATTGCCAACATAAAACTCTGTAAGGCGACTGAATCTTCTTTTTTTTTCTTTGTGTCACATGACCCATGCACACACTCACAGCGTTCACATATTTTTTTCTTTATATTTCCTTTGTTTTTATAAACGGCTGAA
Organism: Doryteuthis pealeii; assembly: GCA_023376005.1. Classification (NCBI taxonomy): domain Eukaryota; kingdom Metazoa; phylum Mollusca; class Cephalopoda; order Myopsida; family Loliginidae; genus Doryteuthis; species Doryteuthis pealeii. The sequence continues at coordinate 9,904,141 of CM042144.1, forward strand.
AGAATCACTGGTATCATTTTACCACCCTGCAGCTGAGAGGAGACAAGAATTACAAAAATAAATAAATAAATAAATAAATAAAACATCCCCGTTTCTCATTGGCTGGGAATATCACGTGACCAAAAGGAAACGTTCGGTGTTGGACAAATTCAACCTCTGATTCTTTGTCTTTTGATCGTTTTAATATATTCTCCTCCCGGCCTGATATATTCTTTTCTTTTTAGTTTTAAAATATTGATTTCTAGGATAATTTATAATTGAAGTAGATTAGGAACAATTGTAACAGGGGAAAAGAATAATTATTTATAACTAGCAAGTCCTGTGGATATACCTCAGTATGATAATATAATTAGTACAACGTTTGATATGTTTACTTAAGAGATATTGTCAAAATAGTTAAAAAGGTAAAATGTATAATAATCTTGTTTTAACTCTCTCTCTCACTCTTTTTTTCTTTCTTTCCATCTTTTCTTTATCTTCGATTGAAACAGTCTAAGTGTTATCGCATCCACACGCTCACTGCATTTCTCTCTCGTTTTCCCACACTCTCTTTCTTTCTTTCTTTCTTTCGTTCTTTCTTTCTGATTATATTTTTTCTATGTTGCATGATCTATTCCCCTTTTTTCTTTATAATAAAGACAGAATGGTCCATTATTTAGCAGAGGCAATGACATTCATACGAAATCAAAATTCGGTGGATAAGCAAAATCAGATAATCAGGATTTACAATTTATGCATTTCCTCTTGGACGATGAGAACGGTCTCAGTTTTAACCAGAGGGAGTTGCAAGATGATAACGTTCGTACTTTTAAGGAACACAAGTATTGATATAACGATGAGGAAAATATATTCAACTGACTATCATTCTTCAACACTGTTTTACAAGATCCTCCATCTTCTACAACATCTCCTGTCATGTTTTGTATTCTCTTCTATTAAGTTTGCTCATGCAATAAGATATTTTTGTTATCAGTTCGCCGTGAAATGTTTTCAGATTCATTCAGTACGAGAAAATGATACTCAACCAATCATCGTTCTTGTACAAAAATAAAAGGAATTTACTCGCGATAGAAGTTGGCCTCTTGGGTTAATTTGATGAATGTTTCTGTCTCGATGTCCTGAGGTTTGATCTAGAATTTTAGGGACAAACTTAACCAAATACAAGGTTACCAGCTGATTGGGTTAGCTGGTTGTTTGGATTTTACGGCGCGTCAATCCTTGTTGGGTAATCTCATGTCGAACATGTTACATTTTATTAATTTTTGATGGGTAGTGAATCATTTGCAAACCCATTGTTAAACATTTTTTAAACTCAGTTTTTCTCACTTTAACAAATAGATGGGAACCCAAAAAGGTACTACCACTCGAGGTCCTTGGATTGGACCTAGGAGTATTGGTGATGAAGGAGTACTTCACATTCCCAGAGTTTTAGAACTGGAACTCACCATCATATAGTTTAACGTCATTCCCAGGACATTAAGACCGTCAATCACGGCCTTCTAGCTAATTGGTGATAAGGAGGACTGTGGCTTGCTAAGTGTAATAGGGTTGGGACAATCATATAGGTGTTAGAGCTTGATGTGACCAACCGATTGATCGGAGGGGACCACTCCCACCATCATAGCCTAAGTAAGGCTAAAGTGGAGTGCATATCATAGTCTGCTCAGCCACCAGGGTCAATCCTTAAACGTCTGGTGTCACTAGGAACGATCATAAGGTAGTCTTACCCTTCTGCAGAGGTGCAGTTGGCGTATTCTACGACCCCAGTCGATAGGGCTATAGCTGACTGGGAAATCTAAGAGACAAATATGAACTGAATGTTTTGTGTTCAAAAGCAATGGTTTTAATCAGCTTTAAATCAGGTTTGTCAACCTAAGAAAAATCATTATTAAAAAAAACAAAAAAAAAAAAAACCTCGAAAATAAATATCGAAAGATTCAAAGACTTGCTCATATAGTGGAATAAAAAGAAATCGATAAAAACCTTTAAATATTGAAACTCTCTTGCGAACTAAAGAATTAATAAAATAAGAATTGTATGTTTTATAAATAAAAATGAACCCTGATAAATTTATATACTGAGCACAATAGTAAATAAATCGTTTTTAGAAGTAGTAATAAAGTTTTATAAATATGAGAGAAAAATTATATTATAAACATAGCAATAAAAAATTAGCTTTTTTTCTCTTTCCTCTTTTTTATTTGCTATATCTATAATATAACTTTTTTTACTAATATTTCTAAAACTTTATTAATACTAAACACAGAAAACCACATTAAGTTGAGGGAAAAGAAAATGTAAGAGAACATCAACGCTTACAATAATAATAATAATGATAGTTTTTCAAAACAAACAATATGTGGATTCCAGTCGTTAAAATCCGTCATTATTCTACGTTCTTAATGGCTAACGGCTCCATCACAACAGTTCAATAAGCATTATCAGCTCTTGATAAATATTTCTACTCCGTTACAAATTCATTAGGATGGAAGAACCGAGGTTGTCTAAGGAAACCTTTTGGCTACATTGTGTTTACCACGAGAACATTACCTGTCTTAACTTTATATGTGAAAATAATAAATCAATATACAGAAACAAAATGTATACGAGCTACTGCATGCCAAAGATCTTAACAAAACATGCATGACATTTAAAAGAAATAAAAATAAAGGATTTAAAGTCTATTATTGTTCGGGGTAATTGTTACATATTAAAGTAAATTATTGTTGTATGTGTGCGTTATGATTTTTTTTTTGTTTTTAATATCGCTGATAAAACATAAATGGAAAAAGAAAATCATTGGAAACGATTTGAAAATGAGGCTGTGAGATTTGTTTTATACGTATGTTTTTTTTTAAATCTGTTTTCTCATGAAATTTTAAAAAAAAAATTATGAGAAAAAATAAGAACACATTCTTACACGCTATTTATTTAGGTTGTGGGTTTAAGAAAAAGAGGGAAAATATGAACTGTGTCATTTAAAGTCGAATGCATAAAATATTTAAACGAATTCATAAGTGACTCTCAAAATGTAGGAATTCAGGGTAATGTGATAATATATGTGTAAAAGAAAGAGGAAAAAAATATACAGTCTGCTGAATGAAGGAACGTAGAAACCGGATAAATAGAAAAATACACACACACACACACACACACACACACACACATACATATATATATATATAATATATATATATATACATATATATATAGAGAGAGAGAGAGAGAAAGAAGGAGAGAGAGAGAGAGAGAAAGAGAGAGATAGATATGTGCTATATTTATGAGCAAAAAGTTCTCCCTATCCTTGATAGAGCATATATATCTGTTAGAGTAGCAAAAACATAAATTCACTTGGTAGCTATCAGTTTCTTACCTATGCGATTTTCAAATCAAGAATTGTTTTGAAAAACGCATAGGCGAGGAACTTACATTTGCCTAGCACCGTTTACTTTAGATATTCCATACCCGAACACACACACACACACACACACACACATATATATATATATATATATATATATATATATATATATGTGTGTGTGTGGTGTGTGTGTTGTGTGTGTGTATGGTGTGTGTAACTGTATCCAACTGACTGGTATGGAGGGGATAATTCTAATTGGGATCATCAATATCTCCTGTACATCGACAATGCATGCTCATGTTGATGCAAACTTATAGGTTTATACAAGGATTTTTACAAAACCCTAATAGAGATCAATGTATAATAACTAATAGGTTATATACTTAGCAATATTCACACTTTCAATAAGAAAGAAAAAAAAGTTGACAAAATCGTCATTTGGCTGTTATAAATTTATTCCTACCAGAACTCAATATGAGCCATAGCCTACTACATAAGGGCTGAGAAAAGAAACTAGTTCTATAATCTAGTTTGTTTTATCCTTAACTCAAATATAAACGCTCTATCAATGACATTGAGCGCTGTTTGATTGGAAATGTATTTATATATATATATATATATATATATGATATGTAAACACGGTGTGTTTGGATATGGCTTTTTGCCGACAATTTTTGGGAGAATATGTGCTTAATTTTAAGTCGTACCTAATTTTGAAAATCAATTGATTGATAATTAATTAATTAGGCGGGAATGCCTATTTAAATGTAAGGCTAAACAAATCGAGAAAAATCAATCTTTGATTTTTCTCGATTTGTTTAGCCTTACATTTAAATAGGCATTCCCGCCTAATTAATTAATTATTAATCAATTGATTTTCAAAATTAGGTAAGACTTAAAATTAAGCACATATTCTCCCAATATATATATATATATATATATATATATATATATATATATATATATATATATATGAGAGTGATTGCATTAAAAACCCCGGAAAAGTTTCTTAGCAATTTTGTATTGGTTTTTCTTCTCGTCGATTTGGATTTCTTAACTTTGTTTCTGTTGAATTATTTTTGATATATAAGGCATAAGGTAAATGGTCACTTCTACTTATAGACTCGACTATAAACACGTGACCTGAGAAGGATTCTTATTGTCCAATCACTGGCACTGCTGCTGCTGCTTCTGCTGTATTAATAGAAACCCCAATCTGAGATTATTTCATTGACATTTGGATTCCCTTGGACGACGGACTTACAAGGAATACGTTAACACCGGATTCTTATTGGCTTGCTTACTTATTCATTACATCTGGAACGAAGGATGGCTGCCAGATACTTAACAGTTTCATATTTATATTAAACATTTTCTGAAATTTTCTCAATAAGCGCTTTCCATCTGCATTGGTAAACTTTAAGTGTCTAATCAAAATGTTATCTCTTCTTTTGTTTTTCACTTTGTAAAATTGACACATCAGACTCCTTTGTCTGTGAAGTTGCTTGGTTCATGCTTTGTTGAATCGTAGCCCTGTCGGTTATGGCTTAAGATTACACCGACTGCTCCCAATGGGGCCACCCCCCCCCAATGGGCTACCATTCTTAAGGACGAATCCTGGTGGATGAGCAGTCCATGATATGCAACACTCAACTTAGGTCCTTACTTACAATCGGAGGGTCACATCAAGTCCTATTGCCTATATGATTGTACCAACCCTATTGCTCTTGTGACAAGCCCCAACCCTTTTTATCATATGGGTGCTAGAAGGCGTTGGCTGGGGGTCTTCATATCATACCAATAATAAACTCTATCTGATGGTGAATTTCCAGTTCTGGAGGTCTGGGGAATGTGGAGTGCCCTTTCATCACCATTGCTCCCTGGTCCACTTTGGCCCGGAGAGGTAGTACATGTTAGGGTCCCATATATGGGTTAAATAGAAAAATGTGCTCATAAAAAGCTGAGTATCCATTAAGAACGATTTTTTCAAAATTTTGTCGGCATTAAATGACCCACTAATTCGTTTTTACTCTTCTTTAATATATGGCCTGGATTTTTCAATATTTCCCTTTCTTAGGTAAATTAATCCTAAATATCTGCAACATACCAACCTTAATTAATCATCTTTCCATGCTAATTTTTACTTCTTTTCATTATGAATTAAATTTGTTCCAATTCTGTCCTCTCACTTATTCTTATGGTGTCTACGGTTATGTACATTAAAACTATATTAATAATAAATAGAAAACTTCTTAATAATATAAATACGTAGTTAATAATATTATAAACACGCTTGATATTTAAAAGGATTTGTACTAAACCTAGATACGTATTGTCTGTTCGTCTTCTTTCTTTTCTTTCTTTCTTTTTTTCGTTTTCTTTTTTTGTTTCTTTATCTTTCCTTTTACTTTTCTCCAAGAATTCAGGAATTTGATTCTTTTCACGGCTTTTAAACTATGATATCTCTAAGAAATATGTCACATATTTTGGACGTCCTCGTGTGTACCAATCACGCATTGACTTTCGTCTTCCCATGTACCAATCACGTTTTGACTTTCGTTTTTGCGAGTACCAATCACGACTTGACTTTGAAAATGAACACTGGCAAAAATACGGTTATGAGCATTTTCTCAATCTAACTTTCCCAACTCGCGTTATTTAAAATAAAAAAAAACACCCACACTGTTTAGAAAACAATTTATTCCATCCTGATGAAGGTTTAATAAAGACCGAAATATTTTAACGTCGACTTCCTCATCAAGAATACATTCCATCCGTTTTGGAATACATAGTTTTTCTATTTTCAACATATATATGTATGTATATTACTGATTAAAAGTATTTGAAAACACACACACACACACTTATATATATATATATATATATATATATTATATATGTGTGTGTGTGTGTGTGTGTGTGTGTGTGTGTGTGTATGTATGTGTGTGTGTGTCTGTATGCGTGAGCGTGTGCGTGTTTTACACATAAATATATTATTACTTCTAAAATTACATTCATATAGTCGGAATGCAGTATATATATGGGATAAATTTATATTCCTTTCTATGACTGCTTCCAATCTATTTCTTTATG
>CM042144.1:9913094-9953094 GCA_023376005.1 Doryteuthis pealeii
AAGTTAAAGCGACAATTCTTCCAGTTAGTTGTATCAGTGCTACTGTATGGCTGCAACACTTGGACCCTAACGAAGCGTCTAGAGAATAAGCTATAAAGGAACTGCAGAAGAATGTTGCGCGCGATTTTAAACGAGTTGTGGAGGCAGCATTCTAAAAGAAAGCAACTGTTCGGCCACTTGCCCCATCACACAAACCATCCAAGTGAGTCGAACAAGACATGATGAACACTGCCGGAGAAGCAAGTAAGTGACGTTCTCCGATTGAAACTAGCGCCTGGGAACGCCTGTGAGGGCCATCCAGCAAGGACCTACATTTACCTACTCTGCGCAGATACTAGATGCTGCGCAGACCACCGAGAGCAATGAATGACAGGAATAGTTGATGAGAGATTGTCATGGATATCCATGTTACTAGGGTGACATAAATGATGATGAATGCCGAATAAATTCATTTTGATAAACAAAAGGCTCAGGCTGCTTACAGTAACAGTTGCTTAAGTGGTCACCCAGTTAAGTTTTGAACATGATCATCGCTGCTTAACTTCGGTGATATTGCGGGAACAGGTGCTTCTAGCGTGACTTGACTGTATTGAACATGTGTGCAGTCGAGGTTAAAAGTGCGGTAATGGTAATCCAATGCCGAACTTTTTAAACTTTCGTATTCCGATGCAGCTATTATCACGGAACTGCTTTGTTTGTGTAATTGGCATCGTCGATTCCCCCAACGTAAGCGGCAAAGAATCGCTTGCGCCGTGTACGAGAGACCCGGATGGGACGAGACAGCATTTGTATAAAGGGTAGCCGAGCCATAATAAAAAACGGACGGTCACTGACACTGGTAGTCAGCAACAAAACAAGTGTCTGCGAGAGAGGTGAAATTCGGCGACTACTGTGTTTTTGGAAGTGAGAGGAACGAGCTCAGTTGGGAGAGAAGTTTGCTGACCGAAAGGGAATACTGTTGTCAATTGAGCAGACTCCAGTTGGAAAACTTTTTACGGTTTGTTTTATAAACTGCTTGGTTAATGAACAATTTATTTCCCATGAAGCAGTCTGGTTTCGAAATAAGTAGAACCTCGGTTCTCAAACATCTCGTTCAAAAATTATGTTCAAGAACCGATTTTTTTGAAAACTGAAACAATATTTCCCATAATAAATAGTGTAAAGTTCATTTCCAGTTCTTGACCATCAAATAAAAGCCAATTCATTTGCTTACAGTTATATATATGGAAAGACGTGTATTTAAACAACAGATAATACATAAAAATGTAAATACAAAAAAGAAAAGCATAATAAAAGTGATATTTAACCTAATTTTTAATTTTTACATACCTTTTTGATTGATATCTGATGGTCCGTATGTAGAAAGGGAAGGATTTTTGTATTGAAGGGCAGTTCCCCTCTATAAAATGACTGGGTAATTGTCCCATTTTTTCCCTTCTCTGTTTCTTGAGCTTTGCTGTATCTTCTTTCTCTGCAGTTGCTTTCCTTTTCTCTTTAATTAAGAACCTGACCAATGTTAGTGGTTTTTGCCTTCGTTGTAGAATTGTGTGTTTTAAGTCCGAAAATTTGTTCGAAAACTGAGACCTTTTTTACTCATTTTTTTTGTTTAAACTCGGAATTGTTCGAGTTCAGAATCGTTCGAGAACCGAAATTCCACTGTAAACAAATCTTCAAAATTGTGATGACTTGGTCAGCAGACATGACACTTTCACTGAAATAATTTTCTTGTCACCAATTAGAGGTGCGAGGTATAATAAAAATGTTTTTAATAAACCTTGGGAAAGATATGCATTCAACTACTCTCCCTCCAGCTATGGGGAAATGATTCGGCAAGCTGGGCTCTTAAACCTTGGCTAGATTAAGAATTTGACCTTGTGTCACATCCTGCTAATGTGGAGGAGTTGGTAAATATATATTATAAAAATGTTTTCAAGCCGGACTTTCAGATCTAAAGATATTATTATATTTTTCTCTGGTATCAGATATGAGTCTTTCTATTTGAGTCTATTTATTTTAGACTGTCGGTTTCGGGGGCACCACAATGTTTCCCTGAATATTATTCAAACACTACACTTGTCACTAGTACCGTCTTGTTTCGAAGTCAGATTGCAATACCTGTCTCAGTCGACGCTGGATTATATTGCAGTGGCTCGTTTCTGTTTTATTGGTTAGTCCAAATAGCATGAGTAATTAATCATATAAAAGGACTAGTCTCCTATCTCGAACCCTTTTTTGTGACGTGCGGTTTCTCAGCACCAAATGAAAACAATTCTTTTGAAAGGGTCCAAAAATTCAAGGTAATATCAATCCTTTGAAAGTCGCTCCAGCAAACGAAATGCAATTCCTTTCCCAACTGAACACGGCACTCTCACACCAAATAGCAGTCGTCTGATTTCACTTGTCGTCCAAACACTTTCTTCCTCACTCGCCCTGTCAGCGACAGTCCGTCTTTATTTCTGCTCGTTCGGATGCGCTATGCAAATTCGGATATACTTTATTTGGTTCTCTACTAACAACACCCCAGCTACGAGAGGTGGCGAGTTCGAGTATCCGTAGCCGCTCACCACAGCCAAACATCCTGACGCGCTTTGTTTGTGGCTGGGAATCCGCTTGTTCATAGGGCCTTTTAGTCTCGTCACAGCTATATATATTCTTTTTTGGCCATATTGGTAACACCCTTCTACATACTCCTTCTTACATTCTCCCTTAATCTCTATCTATACTATCTATACTATCCACTACCATAGACCTAGATCGTAATATGTTACGTACTCTGACGATAATTGATAATGTAACATATTACGATATAAGTTGCTTTTGTGATCGGCCGGTGCCCAACGCTTCACTCGTTCTGTTCTTTTCGTCTTCTAAGTCATTTGTTCTATCTCCACTGTCCTCCTGTCGCCATCTTGTTCTGGTATCCTTTTGTTCGTTATTGCTTCTCGCATTTAGTTCTTCGGTATTGAGATAAGAACACATATTCACCTTACCCCAGGGTTGTCATTCTGTCGGTGAATGTCCAGTATCTGGCGCTCACTCAGGACAGCAGCGCAAACATTTCGCGCCATCACTTTCCCCTATTTCGTAGCTTTGAATCATTTTTGTATTGAATCACGGCCATTAGGGGAACCGATCCTTTGGTGGGCCAAGTCTCACTTCCGCGTGTATGTAAGTGGGATGAAAGGGTCCGAACCTACCTAATGCTAAGCATCGTCGCGGGTGCCATTTGTAGTTCTGTCGCTACGCATGGACAGAATAAGCTTTTTAAGACCATCAGTCGTTTGCATGTAGCTCAAAAGAAAGCAAACCACTTGAACGGAGGCAGTGCGGATTTGTGAGCGAGACGACATGGACGGCGGATTTGTTAACTGCTACTAGGATCATCTTAAGTACTCCGTATTCACTTTCATCTTATTAACTGGCCGCGTCGGGAATCTGAGCATAGCTGTAACGGATACGTTCTAGTGCATGTGTTATATACTGACGTTTTCACGTTACCAAATCAGCATAATGTTGTATACCCTTTTCTTACTTCTTTACTCTGGTCGTATTTTCTTCTGGCCGGCTTTGCTATTCTGATCATCTATCTTCTAACATCTTGGTCTGGTTTCTTCTAAGGTCTTCTGTTGCTATGTTCCTGCTGGCTGGTCGTCCTGGATTCATTTCTTAGTCTTGTTACCAAGACATTCATCAACCACAAGAACATTTTACTTATATAAACTTTTATTTCCTTAACTATACATTTCACGTAACTAAATATCTGACTAACATAGCGCGCTCGAGTTCACCTTAGACAGAGCACAAAATGGCCGACTGCCTGACGTCAACTGCAAAACTGGGGACTCAAAAGGTCCCATTTGGCGGTTTTCCATAGAAGGACCCGGCCATGGTATGAAAGGGGTCATCCCCTCAGAATTACAGGGGATTGACAATAATCTTATGCAACCGCATAGATTATGTAACACATAAATCTGCATTGATTAACTGTTCTTGTTAACTTATCACGTGATTCTCTAATCTAATCAAAAGCCACATCTCAAACGAACCCCTGGCTCATCTGCCACCAAACCAATGTTGATGACCTAACGGGTTTTCCATTTGAAATTACTACGCTACCCGACAATAATAGATTACGCCAGTATGTTATGAAATACGCATTAAAGAATCTCAGATTTATAAGTAGGGTGGTTGGTTGGTTGGATTTTACGACATGTCAACCATAGTTGGATTATTTTATGCCGAAGACGTTTTGTTCTAACTCCTGCTTGATAGGTATTCAATTTTTTTAAAACTCAATTTTGTAAACACATTTAAAACTAATTTTTTCTTATTTTTTTTCCTTAGATGTTGACCAAAAAAAGATACTACCATTTCGGGTGTGGATGGACCAGAGAGTAATGGTGATGAAGGGGTACTGCATATTTCCCATGGCTCCAGAATTGAAATTTAACCATCAAAGGTTTTAACGTCATACCCAGGACACCACCTTCTAGTACATATATGATACAGTATTGGGGTTTGCCATGATGCTAATAGGGTTGAAACAATCATATAGGCGTTAAGGCTTGACTTGACCAGCTGATAGATCGGTGGTCTCTCCGACCGCCCATCTAGCCTAAGTAAGGGTCAAAGTAGAGTGTTGCGTGTCATGAACTGCTCAACCCTCTGGTTCCATACTTAAGCATCACGTGTCACCGCCCACGGCTAATAAGAGGCTCCATTGGGGCCATACCCCTCTGCAGAGGTGTAGTTGGTTTATTCTAAAGCCCCAGCCAACAGAGCTATCAGATTTATTAGTAAATTTTCATTAAAAAAACATGGACCATGAAATAGAACTATAGGCAAATCCAAACCAAACCCGAAAACAATCTATTAAGAGCTTTAGAAACGACTCTTAAGGCCAGCTGACACTGAAGCAGCGGTTCCCCTTAGATCACTGAAGTTAAGCAATGATGAGCTCCTGCCGTTCTGAGATTGGTGACCACTTAGGAATAGCATATACTCTAAACAACATGAGACCTGCGTATCACACTAAATCAAGCAAGACTTGATGAATGATTTGCGAAACTGATCAGAATAATCGCTTTCCCAACAGAAATTGTCCGATAACGAAGTCAATCGCACAGTAACACAGCTGTCTCCAACGTAAAACTTGATAACAGCTGCAAATCGTCTCGTCCCTTTTTTCAGTCGCATCTGGTTTTATGCACAGTCGTATCTCGAAAAAATTTGCATGCATGCAAATGAATTCTCACCAAATACGCTGGCTTCGGGATCACATTCGTTCAAATTACAAGGCAGCCATGTATTCTTTCCTTCGAGCCATCTAGTCATTTTGCAAGTAAGACACGTTCGTGCCCGCTTCACTCCACGAAGAAAGACTCTTCTCTCGCTAGAGATAGATTAAAATTCCACTATGGGTTCGGAGTCATTTACTTTAATATTTGAAATTCACTAAAGTTGTTAACGTTATTATCATCACCACAAATAAAATAATAAATCTCCTGTAAGCTCACCTTTCTTCTATTTCAACGAAGCCTAATAAATGTTTATCTGATTTGACGAACCACGAAAACTCGACGGCTTCGAAGATGATCAAGTTTTAACCTTTAAACTTTAATCTTTACCGACTTTTGTAGAATTGTTTTTTCTTGTTTTATGTGTTTTTTACACACTTGTTGAATTAGTAGCAACCATGTTTACTTTTTATCGTTTCCCGGGTCTTTCTCTTGGGTTTCGCTCTTTAGCAAGAAAAAAATTGGTCTATGCTCTGTATTTCCCTCTTCTTCTCTTTTCCTTTCACCTCCTGCTGCTGCTGCTCCCTTTCTCTTTCCTCATCCCCCTTTTTTTCTTTTCTCATTACTTCTTTCTTCACTCAGTGACGCCTGTTCATTGAATGACTCGTCGACAGTTCGGATAATGGGCGTCTTTTACCCCCATCCCCCTACCGACAATGCACTTCTACTTTCCTATAAGAAGTTCTATTCCTTTCTTCTGGCTTCTTCATATGCATGCCAGCACGCACTCCTCGTCCACACGCCCATTCTCCAGCACGCCAGTAGATACCCTTTTACCACACTTTTATTTTAAGTAATATTGTTAAACCTTGATATCCTGTTTTTTATGCCTTTTTTCTAAGTTAATGCATTTTGTGCTATCTTATTATAAAGGAGGGTATGTGTTTTCTGTTTGTAACCGAAACTACGCCATCACTGATATCAAAATCCCCTTAGGTATTTACGGTTTAGTCACAATGATTATTGAATAATCATTATTTAATCTTAATTAGCATCCTATTTATTAAAAATGTCTCTATTAAAGTCTAGATGGGTTAATTCTGCCCCAAAATAGCCCATGTTATTAGTGCGTTTAATATCCTGCAATGTGTCTGATATATCACTAAGAAATAAAGGTTTACATATATGGTGTATTTGATTTTCATACTGGTTTTAGCAAAACCGGGTTTAATAAATAATTACTTGGTGTTGTTGATCTCTAATATTATCTTTTTATTCTCTAACATATTAAAATCAAACTATGAATGATTTTATATAGAAACCAATTAAAATATAATTAAAATAAGTGTAATATTTTAATCTAATTTTATTAGTCTTTATAATTCAATATATTTCATTACATTAAAACTTGAATACGTACGCGAGATGGATGCATATTCTTTCTAGAGTGTTATATCTACTTGCAAAATATATGCACCCTCCAGGTGCAAGTATCTAAGTTTTAATGTAATAAATTATTATATTAAATTAGAAAGGCTAATGAAACTAAATAAGAATGCAGATAAAAAAAGATTTGAAATAAAGGGTGGTATAATCGAAAAATATAACAATGAAACTTACTCTTCCATCAATCCGTCTTTCATTGCTAAATTTTCGTAATTTTACAATTTAGTTAAAATAGGAATTAAAGAATAAAATTACATTTATTTCTTCTTGTTAATAAATTTTAAAAATATTTATCCCCGCTATTTTTGCTTCTTTTCATTAAGATGAAACCAGACAATTAGAAAGCAATAATACTAAGCACATATATATCAACATGCAAATTAGCCTTCCCGTTCACACTGTAAACCACTATGTTGCATGTTATTAGTACGTAGATATGGTCAAGAGTATTAATAATGTAAAACAATTTTTTTATAATTATAGTTTAAATAAAAATAAAATCATGGAAAATGTGACGTAAATAACTAAGGGAATTGTGACTTGAGTAGTAATATAGTTTCGGTTACAGCCAGAAAAACACACAACCTCCATTATAATAAGATTCATATATATAAATACTTTGCATTAAATAAACCACAGGGTTGATATGTCATAAAACAAACCAAACCTACCCACCCACAAAAAAGTCATCCTATGATATTTTTAGCCTCTGAAAATTTCAGCTCACCCACGTAGTGTTTTTTCTTATCTTCATGGATGATAGTGGGTGGAGTTTTGCAAACTCTTGCAAGTTTATGTGTACTCTGTTGGTGTCAACGTACTGCACTCATTGTTCCAATTTCATTTCTTTTCACACAAATAATGTTTATCATTTATTTTCCAATTTCTTTTTTGTATTCTGACAAAAATGAAAGAAATATAAAAAGATTGATTAGTTTCGATTTTTCAAAATGAAACAAAGGAACAAAGCAAAATGAAATGACTACAGGAATTTCATTTTAACTAGCAGGAGCTGTGGATATACCATAGTGAGATGATTTAATTATTACAACGTTTGAGATGTTTACTTAAGGGCGGTTACAAAATAGTTAAATGTGTAAAAAGTATAACAATCTTGATTTAACTCACGCTCACTCTTTTTTTCGTTCTTTTCTTCTTTTCATTATGTTCGATTGAAACAGATTAGCGTTATCGTTTCCCACGCACACCCTTCTCTCTGTTTCCTCTACTCTATTTCTTTCTTTGTTTCTTATTATCTTTGTTCTTTGTAGCCCGTCCTTTTTCTCCCTTTTCTTTTTTCTAATAAAAAACGGAATGGTCCATTATTCATTTGAGGTGGCGACATTCTTAAGAAATAAGAATTCAGTGGATAAGCAACACCAGATAGTCAGGATTTACATTTTTGTATTTCATCTTGGACGATTTAGACAATCTCATTTTTAACCAGAGGGTGTTGCAAGATGATAACATTCGTATAAATAAAGAAAACGAGTATTAGTATATAGATTTTATCCTATTACCAATTTTGTTTTGTGTATTTTGAAAAAATGAAAGAAATATGAAAAGATTGATCAGTTTCGATTTTTGAAAAGGAAACAAAGGAACAAAGCAAAATGAAATGACTACAGGAATTTCATTTTCAAAAACAAAACAATAACATCCTACAATATCTTTTGCAATATGGGGAAAATAAAATATCTTACAGGTGTCCTATCTTTTTAATGTGAAATGTATTGCTTAAATTGTACGAGGAATGATGAAAAGTTCTCAGCCCGACTAAGAACGTAGTAACCTAAAGAAAAGCTATACAAAGTGATGCATATAGACCCCTGGGAATGAATAACATTTTGGTAGGATGAATAAAAGCTCTATGTTAAAAGATCGATGTCTGCTTCGTCAGTCAGGCAGACACCCAGCCTCAGCTTCGTATCAGATCAAAGCGTAGTATCTGCCCCATTAACCGGGAAGCTGCAAAAGCTTCTCGCTTAATTCCGAGGGGATGACAAGCAACACCTGTCTCGTGGCTTTAAAGGAACAGGACCGGGATATTACCCAGTACCTGAGGTGCTATAAAAGGGAAATGCCGACGGAATTTAAAGCTATTCTCACTCGACATTAAACGACCTTGTGCCACATTTGGCTTAGTGGGAATTCAATAAATACCCAAGTTATCGTCAGAGTTACTAACGTACGGAACATCATGATTCTTGCCTATGCTTTCTGTGTCCCAATTACGTTCGACCTTCCATTTCGCTGTTCCTGTGTGGAATTCTTCGTCGTTTCTGTTTGTGTTGGTTTTTGTTTGTCTCCGGTGCACATTTTGTCCCTCCTCGTTTGGGTTCCGGCAGCATAATAAACACCGAAGCTATTTCGGTGTTAAATAATGACAAGCGACCAATTTCAGCAAATCCGTAGTTCCGTGGAATGGCTCAAGAATTTGGAGCTAGTTTATAAAGTCCTCTTTCTGTGACTATCTCACTCTCTCTCCCTCACTCTCTCTCCCTCACTCTCTCTCTCTCTCTCTTCATACCATCCCAATCAGTCATCATCCCAACGAGACCCTCTGCACAGCATCCAGAATCTGTACAGAGCTATTTGATGTAGGTTTTTGCTGGTCGGCCTACACTGGTATATCAATGTGTAGTTGGGCACAGGAGAAAGTCACACGAGTTCCTCCTTGCTTCTCCAGTAATGTCTATCATGTCTTGTTCGTCTTACTCGGATGGTTTGTGATAAGTTGCAAGTGGCCAGGCAGCTACTTTCTTGCAGGGTGCTACTCTAAGCATTATCCTTGTGTAGCTCCCATTTAGCTTTTTTCTCTAAGTGTTTCATAAGTGTCTATATAAGGGACACATATTGTCACAGCTTGGAAGAATTTTCACTTTATCTTATCAGTGTGATAATGTCTATAGCACTCCATGCCTTTACTATGCGTACCTTAACAACACTCTCTATAGACGAGATATTACAACATAGGTATGTAAATTAATCTACTAATTTTAGAATTAACTTAATTTTATCTAAATTCACATACCCCTTACTGTCTTCTCTTGGCTTTTCAGCGGTGATTCGGCTTGTGCAGCTGTATTTGCAAGAAGCGCTCGATCAACTGTGTAGTCCACATCTGTAATAGACTCCGTGGAATATCGCCGGATTCTTATCTTTTATTCTAGAGTGAAGCCTCTTTCTTTTATGGGATCTAATAACGTTCGAAATACGTAATCTAGTCCTATTATACATGGTGCTAATATAGGACTCCAACGTCAATGTTAAAGACATCTGCGTCACCACCAGGTGATCCATTGCTTTCGTGTCTTTGTAAAGAACCATTATAGAAGTAACCGTTTCTTTGGAGACCATATACTAGTGGTAGTTGTTCCATCTTTCCTTTGAGTATGGAGTCAAATGCCTTGGAGAAATCTACAAACAATAGTTTTAGTTCTTAGTTCCTTAAACTATAATTCTTCACAAATGGTTATTCCAAAAATAGACAGATTTCAGCAGTAAGTAACCCATTAGGGGTTGAGATGCCGTACAACCAGCTAATCAAGCAAACATCCAACCATTTACTAATAATATAACTATTTAACCTAATTCCGCGTTTCCCCGAAAATAAGACAGGACTATTAATCTTTACTCCGAAAATACACTGGGGTGTATTTCCGAGGGAGTTCAAGTGTTTACGTCGCATGATGTGATTGTGTAGAATGCTTATCTCTTTCGTTTGTCTGCCGCTCTCAACTAAGGCTTATTTTAAGATCATCCTGATAAATCACACTAGGTTTTATTTTGCAGGTAGGTCTTATTTTCGGGGAAATACGGCACTATTACTTCAACAGTAATTACTACTACTCCTACTACTATCGTTATTAGAACTTTTCTCTTGTATATTTGATGGGCACAATGGCTAAACTGTTGAGTTCCGACATCGTAGTAAACGAGTTCGTGCTATTACTTTCACTTTCGGGTTAATACCATTAAGAAAGGGATGAACGCCCCCCCCTCCAGCTATGGGTTAGATATTATCCCTACTATTCTTTTACAAGGATGGATTTGGAATTAAATAATCCACGGAGTTTGATGGGCTATTAAATAATCCTGTGTATTTCCATCTGTTACGCTTTATTCAACTATTCTTTTCATTGAATAGCATTTAACAATGTCAATTTCACTGAGTTCTAGAAAAAGCAAATTGGGGAAGAGGCTAAGAAAGATAAAAAAAATAACAAAAGAATAGAACGAGAATAAAGAATGAAGCACAAACAGAGGCAGATTGTATTTTTAAGTGATATGATTGAAAAGAAAATACAGTATGTTTTATTCTAGATTGAGATAAAAAGTTCTTTTTTCCGCTTCTAAATAAATAACTAAATAAATATCGCCTCTTAACGCATTCTCTTCTGCTTTTGTTTGTTTTTCTACTTCCTACGAGAATTTACGAGACTATCATTGATGTGCTTCGGCGAAAATGGCTTCAAAGAAGTCACTGCTAAAAGTAGATACCGTTCTATACAATTGGTTTTTCTATTTCCTGCTTTACTTATCAATAAACTTTTGTTCTTTCTTTCTTACTTACATCTTTTCGCTTGTCTTATTTTATTTTTTCTTAATTCAACATAGCTTTTAGTTCTTTGCCTCTTAAAGAAACATCCTTTTTCCATTGGAGAACATGTTTTATTGTGTGTGTACATTATTACCTTCAAGAACATTTATAAACAACGGTATGGACTCTTTCCTACAACAGGCAATCATAGAAGAATTGTAGTTCTAAAGATACAGAACAAAAAAACATGTCAATATACAATCAACTTGGAGAATGTTCATCATCTATATATTAACACTCGTGTCCCTTAAAAGTACGACCGTCATCGTTTTGCAACACCCTCCGGTTAAAAACGAGACCGTCCAAATCGTCCAAGATGAAATGCAAAAATGTAAATCCTGATTATCTAGTGTTGTTTATCATGCTGAATTCTTATTTCTCATGAGCGTCGTCTCCTCAGCTAAACAACGGACTATTCAGTTTTTATCATAAAGAAAGAAAGGGAAGAAAAAGGATATGCTACACAGAAAAATAATATAGTAAGAAAGAAAGAAAGTAAGTAGGTGAAAGACAGAGAGAGGGTGAGCACGTGATAACGCTCATCTGTTTCAATCGAACATAATGAAAAGATGAAAAGAAGGAAAGAAAGAAGAAAAAAAAGAGAGAGAGAGAGAGAGAGAGAGAGAGAGAGAGAGAGAGAGAGAGAGAGAGAGAGAGAGAGAGTTAAATCAAGATTATAATGTTTACATATTGAAGTATTGCAATAGCTCTTAAGTAAATATTTCAAACGTTGTAATAATTGAATTATCAAAATGTATATATCCACAGGTCCTGCAAGTACATATATAAAGGGGAGTTGGTATATATATATATATATATATATATATATATATATATATATATATATCCTGATGAATCTTTGAAAATACAACAATTAAAGACCAAGTAAATATATATAAACACTGAATATCACTGGTTCTTGCTTTTTATTTGAACATTATTATGAAGATTTGATTTACATTCAAAGAATATATATATATATATATATATATATATATATATATATATATATATTATATATATATATATATATATTGAAGTTCTACGAAAAATGTCCTGCATTTGTAAATCTCAAAAGTAAACAAATCAAAACACCATCCCCACCCATCTACCTAGCCGATGCTGAGTAACCACTTTTAGTTATCATTATAAAAGAAGTAATATCTACTGTGGAATTTGGATATACTGGAGAATTAAAAGCGTGTATACGATAACGAGTAATCCCACGTTGTGTAATGATTATGGTCGTACGAAATGGATACAGCGATCCGAGTTCAAATCTAGGACGAGACTGTTTACATTTCACATTAAGCTAATACACTTGGAAAATCTATGATTCTAATTATTCTCTTTTCAGCTAGGAGTAAATAGTTGGGCAGACTTGGCTCATAAACCTTTGTATGGCAAACGAAGTAACGTTATATAGCCACGTTTTGTGGCTATGAGAAATAACATCACACAAATCTCAGATTTGTAAGCAATGGTTTATTATTACAAATCTTAGATATCGGTTGGGGGGGGGGGACACAACACAAGTCAGAAGATACAGAGCTGAGTCGGATAGGTCTGTCTTGCTCGGTGCCGGAGAAAAAAAAAAAAGACTGAAAATCTTTCCTCTCTTTTTCTTCTGCTTTTCATCACGTGACATGCCAGATCTTTCAGTACAATACTTTTTGACCGACCCTCGTGTGACATACCGGGTGTCTTGATGCAGTTCTAACCGCCCAACCCTCAGGCACGGCAGTATTCACTTGCTGCAAATGTTGTCCGGTTATTTCTATCACCATGCGCGACTATGCCTCACACATGTTCCTGTTTTGTTCTGGTCTGGCACAGGGCCCCTCTTTCTTGGGCATTCTCACGGCATGCTCTATCTGTATTCAAACCTGTTAGACTTGGCTTAAAATTGATCTTGGATCGCAACCAGGGTGAAATATTAAGCGAGTGTTGTAATGATTAGATTCATTGGAAAATGACTCTTTGAGCCCAATTCAAATCATGGACGAGGCTGTTTGCATTTCATGTTGCACTAACAAAAAGTTAATACAGTTACTTTCTCTATAGATATGGTTAGATAGTAGGGGAGTCTGGGCTAGATAACCAATGTAGGAGAAGAAAAACTTTTATGGGTTATTTATAACTTGTATAAATCTTGCTAAACATGGCTTGGAGTAAACTGTTGGGTACAAAGTACTGAAGATTTATTTCAAATGGGGATGAATTGTTGGCGATGTATACGGAAATAATGGCAATGAAAGTGTTCTCCACACAACCCATATCTCCAGAACTGGAGCTTCATCATCAGAGTAGACCTGGGAGTAATGGCAATGAGGGGGTACTCCACACACACTAAATCTCCAGAATTGGGGCCTCATCATCAGATGCATGTTAGTGTCATAACTAGGACACCACTTTTCGAGTGGGTCTTACTCTTTTGCTGGGTATACAGTTAGAATATTCTACGACCCACCGACATATGGAAACACATGCCCCAGCACGCATAGATATGCTATCACAAATTGGCATGAACATTTGATGTGATTTTGCATATAGATGCCACGACTCGGATTAGTGGTTGGCAAATACTATTATCCTTATTGTTATTGGGAGTAAAATGAGGAAATCAATCTGACAGTATGTGAAGAAATGTAGAAATACGGGATGTTACAATGAATGAATAAAATATTCATCCATTGTAACATCCCTTGTTTGCCTACATTATTATTATTGTAAAATAATGAGATCTAGAAAGGTCCAACATTTTAGTTATACGTTATGAAATAGTAGAAAGTTACTTAGATTTTGGGATGACGTGTGAAAGATGAGCTGTTGGTTTCCGATTGGTTTATATGTGCCAACGGAATTTTGGGATGACGTGTCGGTTTCTGATTGGTCAGCACAAGATTAGACGAAAGTGAGAGAAAGAGAGAGTGAAGGGTGGTTGGTCTGAGCAGAGTGTTTGAAGAGAACAGAAGCAAGATGAATGTCTGTTTTCTGAAGCATTTTTACTTGATGGTGCTTTTGGAATGGGGCGCTTTTTGTAAGCAGAGGATCGCAGACTTTTGTTCACTAATAATTTTTAAAAAAAATAAACAAACGTCCTGAGGAAGGTTTGTAAAACAAAACGAAACACTGCAGTGTCGGCTTATTAAACATCACTCGTCAATGAAACTTTTCATTTTTTATAGAATTACATATTGTCGAATTTACTTCCACTTTTTATATATACAGGTCAACGCAATGGCTTCAATGCATATGTAACATTAAGATGTATCATTTTATACATATGTTAACATATGTGCATGTGCCCCTAACTCCATTAAACGTGTGCGCGTTTTGTACAATAGACACGTTCATACACTGACAAACATCCTGCCTATTTGTTGTTCGTATATTGTCGTTTATAGCTTCAGACCAAGATATCTTTTGTCGAAAAGCAATCTTCCAGTTTCATTTTGTGCCAAAAGCGATCGAGTCACTTAGTTTGACAATTATCCAGAATAAGATAAACAATACATTTTCTTTTCTTCCCTTTTTAGATATAAAATCTAAACTGTAGCCCCCTCCCCCTCTCTTTCTCTCTCCTTCTCTTCTCTTCCCGCGACCACCGCCTATCAAAACTATTGACGGCATTTTGCCCGTAAAACACACAGCAATGATTGTTAAGACAAATGGCTTTGTCACAAAAGAAAACAATACTCATTTTTAAGCCATAAAAAATCGAATGGTGAATAAAATGGAAAGAGAATAACGAAGGAAAATTCGTAACTTAAAAATAAGAAGCAATATACTCACGTACTTATATATGTAGAAAGAGAGAGAGAGGAGAGAGAGAGAGAGAGAGAGAGAGAGAAGAGAGAGAGAGAGAGAGAGAGAGAGGGGGTTAAAAAATGACTCAAACACACATAAAAGAAGCATATATATACTTAATGAAGTGTGAGTGTGTGTGTGTGAAAGAGAGAGGTTTAAGTATTAGAAATTGATTGAATATGAAAGAGAAAAGAAAGAATATCACTAAAGTATGTATTTACCCTTTTTACGAGAGAGAGAGAGAGAGAGAGAGAGAGAGAGAGAGAGAGAGAGAGAGAGACAGGGGAGATATAGGGGGAAGGAAGGAGATAGGGAAGGGGGGAGAAATTTAAAAAATTAACTCACACATAGAAGAAGCAATATATACTTACGCCCGTATATGAAGAAAGAGAGAGAAAAACAGAGGTAGAGAGAGTAGGGAGAGAGAGAGAGAGAGAGAGAGAGAGAGAGAGGGGAGAGAGAGAGAGAGAGGGAGATATAGGGGGAAGGAAGGAGATAGGGAAGGAGGGAGAAATTTAAAAATTAACTCACACATAGAAGAAGCAATATATACTTACACCCGTATATGAAGAAAGAGAGGGAAAAAACAGAGGTAGAGAGAGAGAGAGAGAGAGAGAGAGAGAGAGAGAGAGAGAGAGAGAGAGAGAGAGAGAGGAGATATAGGGGGAAGGAAGGAGATAGGGAAGGAGGGAGAAATTTAAAAATTAACTCACACATAGAAGAAGCAATATATACTTACGCCCGTATATGAAGAAAGAGAGAGAAAAAAACAGAGGTAGAGAGAGGTAGAGAGAGAGAGAGAGAGAGAGAGAGAGAGAGAGAGAGAGAGAGAGGAGAGGGTGGTGGTTTCGAGAGAAACTTAAAAATTAACTCAACACACACATAGAAGAATGCAAACATATACACGGGGAAAGAAAGAGAAAGTATTTACCAAAATTGGTGGCAAGAAAATTTCAATGAAAGCAATATAAAAGTGGAGCTATTATCTTTGCTGGAGATTTAGCCGAATCTTTTAGAGAGAAATAAATTTTGCGACTTCTGTCTACAATAATGATTCAGAGTCATTTTAAAAAGTAGCTGAAACAGATAAAGCAGATCTTTTAGAGACAAAGAGCTTCTTCAATTCCTTTTTTAGGAATGATATTTATCGTAACAATCGTAATAATAGGAAAACAAAGACGATGATGACGAGAACGATGGCAGTGTGGCTGAGGCTGAGGGTGATGATATTAAAAATAGCGTCAACAATTTCTTGTTTTCATGAAAGAAAGAAAACACAAGACACATTCGGTTGGCTGGTTGGTTGGTTTTAACGGCATGTCAACCCATTGGGTCATTTTATTCCGTAGACGTTTTTGTTTTATTCATTCTTGATGGGTACTCAATTTTTTAAAAACACATTTAAAACTCATTTTCTCTTCTATTTAACCCATAGATAGGATCCTAACAGGGACTACCACTCCGGGACAGTCTGGGAGTACTGGTGATGAAGGGGTACTCCACGTTCCTCAGAGCTCCAGAACTGGAACTTTACCATATAGAGTTTAACATCATACCCAGGACATTAAGGCCCTCAGCCACCACCTTCTCGCACATATGATAAAAAGGGTTGAGGCTTGCTGTAAGTGCAATAGGGTTGGGACAATCATATAGTTTATTGGGTTAGATGTGACCAACCAATTGGTCAGAGGAGGCCTCTCTGCCCGCCCATCTAGCCTAAACAAGGGCCAAAGTGGAGTGTTGCATGTCATGGAGTGCTCACACACAATGATTCCATTCTTAAGCATCACGGGTTGCCACCCACAGCGAACAGTTGGTCCTTTGGGGGTGTTTTACCCATATGAGGTGCCCTGACACGTTTGGATAGAACCCGACATTTCTATATATCATAATTCTATTATATAAGTTGCTGAACGGTACACATATCTTTATGTGAATTTTAAATGTTAGAATTTGAAAATTGAAAACTTCAGTGTTACAATTCTGGTCGGCATTTTAGGTGTCTAGTTCATAAACCCAATGGTGTAGCACGTTGTAGCAGAAAGCCAGCTGTATTCCTTGAAATCCCAGGTAGAAAAGGGTAGAGTATCAGTAGATCCCTTTGCCTGTAGTGTTCCTTCTGGCAGAAAATTCAGTTAGCAACTGATTGGAAAACAGCTGCAAAATATCTTCAATTCTCAAATGCTTTTCTGGGCTCCTCCTTTCTGCTGCTATTCGGGAAAGTTCATAAATAAACGTGGTGGAAGCGTGCTGGGCCCATAACCGGTTGAGTAACTGACCGCCATCCCTGGCCAGTTATAAAAACTTAAAGCAAGTAAGTCCTTAAATCTAGAATCCTTTGCTAAGTCCTATGAGGTCCGTACTCCACGAGTGTCCAAGGTCTTATGCCTAGGTGTTCTCAGACCTTCAGTATAAATAATTATAGCAGCAGCGGAGCGCTGTCAGTGACTGGTTAGTGGGTTGGTCACGTGACACTCGGCGAGTCTATAAATAGAAGTGACCCTTATATATCACAAAAATTCCAACAGTCGTATATTTTATATCAGATAGTCAAACGTTCAGTCTCGATACTTATTGATCACACACGCATGAGGGTATGCAAGTCTTGCAATGTTATGAGTTCGATATATACAGTTTACTCCTCTGTCGTGGTATGGTACCTGATGATCTTAGGTTTATGGTCGTCTGGGCACCTTGTTGTGGGTCAATGGTAAGCGAGCTTTGATATATGTCTATTATTAATGAATAATAAGTTCGATCCTCATTGCGTAGCCTTCTGCTAATGCTCAGATATGTTTTTAGTGGGCATCACACCGTGGTATAATGACTAATAAGCCTGTCTTTCAGATCTTCAGTAGATTCGCAATACTTGTGGCCATGTGCCATATCTAAGCAATGCTAGTTTTTTAGCTTATGGGAAAGTGACATTGGAAACATTGAAGTTAAGTGGCGATGAGACAAGTCAGTACCTAGATGGGTGACCTCCTATTAACAGCAGGTATTAAGTGCCGCATCCTCCATCGATCAATTAGCTTGTCACGTCAAGCCCTAGCACCTATATGATTATCCCAACCCCATTGCCCTTATGACAGACCCCAACCCTTTTTATCATACATGTACAAGAAGGCGATTTTAATTGAGGATTATAATGTCCTCTATATGACGTTAAATTCTATCTGATGGTGAAGTTCAATTCTTGAGCTCTTTAAAAAGACTCAATTTCTTTAAACAAATTTTACTATTTAACCTATAGATGGGGCCCTAACAGGTACTATCACTCTAGTTTAGAGTAGACCTGGGAGTAATGGTGATTAAGGGGTACTTGCAAACTGCACCTCTGTAATG
The DNA here is from genome assembly GCA_023376005.1 of Doryteuthis pealeii. Lineage (NCBI taxonomy): Eukaryota > Metazoa > Mollusca > Cephalopoda > Myopsida > Loliginidae > Doryteuthis > Doryteuthis pealeii. Next base: position 9,931,536 of record CM042144.1, read on the forward strand.
GAGTAAGAAACTCTATGATACATATTGTACCTATTAGGGTCCCATCTATGGTTTAAATAGAAAACATTGAGTTTAAAAAATATTTGAATACCCATTAAGCATGCATAGTACAAATCGTCTTCGGCATAAAATAACCGAACAAGGTTTTACATGCCGGAAAATCCAACCAACCATCCTACCAACAAATCAATATTATGGGTTTCTTGAAGCTATATAATTGTTTGCAAAGAAACAAGAATGACTACGGCATTAAATAGCCCGACAAATTTTGATATGTCATAAAACCAACACACCAACCAACCAACCAACCAACCAACAAGACTATTTTGACCTTTCTTTGTACATATTACATATAAGACAGTGCACATCATTTGTGTTAAGAATTGTTTACAAATGAATATTATTGGTTACTTGAAACCATATAAATGCTTACAAAAAAAAAAAAAAAAAGAAAAGAAAAATGAATTCAGCATTAAATAGCCAGACAAAGTTTAACATGCCGTAAAACCAGAGTACTTTTTCCTTTCTGCCCTTTTTTGATTTTACAAAATTTTATGACTTTCTAGCAGTTTTGTTTGCCATGCCGTAAAACGAACGAACCAACCAACCAACCAACCAACAATGCAACTTTTACGGTTTTTTTTTCTGTCTTACATGTTTATTCTTTCTTAATTCTTGAACATCTATTGGATTTCTTGTTGTTTTTCGTTTTTGTTTGCCAACATTCTTTCATTGTTACTTTGTCTATCTTTGCGTTTTTGCTTTTGCTCTTTAATTTTATGTCAGAAAACATTAACTCCTATTTTTCATTATCATCTTTTATATCTCATTTTGTTATTTATTAATGTTTCTCCTCAAATCCTTCTCTCACTCAACTACATTGACTTGTGATTTCTTGAGGATACGTTTTGTCGATCATTCTTTTATATTTATTTTTTTTTACGTTTTCCTATGAGAGAACAAATATAAACTTAAAAGAATAGGCGCGCCCAATTAACTGAAGTAATATTTCCGTATAATCCCGCGCGAAGTATTCGTATTCCCTAAGTGCATGTTTTTCATTGATGTTATCGAGTGCTCTCAACCGGTGATCATAGTAACGGGATCAAATAGCCAGAAAGAGACACCACCAATGAAAATTTATTATATCTTTTTTTTTTAAGTATCGACTTTTAAAAAGAATAAAGATAAAGATTTTAACGTATGATTTCTTTCTTTGACGAATAACCCAACTAAATAATCCACACATGAGCTCATCATCATTATCATTATACTCATGTCGCACTAGTAGGACGGATATTCATGAAAATATCTCGCCAACCGTCCCTATCCCTTATTTACCCCGTGAGATACTCTGCGCAGCATCCAGTATCCGTACAGAACTGGTCAATGTACCTCTTTGCTGGACGGCTCGCACCAACTTGCTCATGTGCTGGCTTCCTCAGGGGAACGTCACTTATGAGTTCGCCCTTGCTTCTTTAGCAGTGTCCTGCGTGTCTTGTTTGTCTTACTCAAATGGTTTGCGTGATAGTACAGGTGTTTTCTTGTGGGGTGTTGTTTCCACATCTTGTTTAAGATTGCACGCTGCATTCTTGTGCAGCTTCCATCTAGCTTATTTTCTAGTCGTTTGTTAGGATTTAAGTGGTGCAGTCGTACAGTAGCACTCATACAAGTACAAGCTGTAAGAATTGTCGCTTTAACTTGTCAGTGAGATCCTATTCATAAAAATGAGCACTAAATCTCCTTGAGAGGACTAATTCAGAAACAGCCTCTAGTTTCTAATATTAGTTAGGTGAGACTGATTGCAGGGGATTTGTTATTAGCTGACCGAATCGCTTAGACATCAAACATAAGAACTAAAAACTACTTTGAAAAATAATTTTACTCAAATGAAGGCCCACCTTTAGAATACGTTGATTGTATCCCCTTTGGAGGGATAAGAACCTCCCCACTAAAGTTATCCTCGGCGAAACTCCATTTTTGTAGATATGTAGAGTATTCAGTACCACTACACTGTTATTACCTCCAGGTCCACTATGCCTCGGAGTGGTAGTACCTGTTAGTGTTCCATCTCTGAGTCAAAAAGATATGTTTAAAAATTATTTGTATTTTATTGGACTATGCGTTCAAATCACCTCTTAAGAAATGACTACACACAAATGTAAATAGGTTGTGGAATATGAACATAAAGTTAGTACGAATTGTAGTTGCTACTTTTAAAACAGTCGCAAGGGTTAGGAAAATATACTGGAGGAATTGTAACAGCAGTTGATATCAGTTAGAATACTCAGAAGGGTCCTGGAGACCTTATGAGACTTGGAAAAGTCATGCCCCAAAAAAGCACCAAAAAAATAAATAGCAACAAAAAACAAAATATGACTACATAAAATGAATATAATCACTAATGGAGGCGCGTGGTCTAATGTTTAGAGTCGTAGGAAATGAACTCGTCAACGCAAGTTCAATTCCTGGACGAAGCTGTTGGCATTTCACATGGCGCTAATACCCTTGGGAAAGGTATGAATCCAATTCTCCCTCCAGCTATGGGTAAATAGCAGGGCAGACTGGACTCTTTAACCATGGCTAGGTAACCAGTCTAGTTAACCTGTTAAACTCCCTTTAAGTAATTGACCTTGTGTCGCATCCTGCTCGTGTAGATGGGTTGGTAAATATATATAATGTCTACCTTCCCTCACCATAGATATTGAGTAAAGACCAGGTGAAGGATTATGAGAGACCGAAAGTAAATCTGAAAATTAAATAAAATGATAATCATAATAATCTCCCTTCAGTGATTCTAACCATACATATTGACCTACCGATAAAATTAGGTATTATTTATCACCAAACTCTATTGTATTGAAACTCTGTAACCAAGAAAAAACAAGTTTGGTTTGAAAATATTCTTACTACATAGAATATCACGTAAAGGTGTATTATTTTTTAACTGCTGCACGATCATATTTTTAGTTAACAATTAACATCTTTGATTACATAGTGTCCAATTATTCTGTCAGTTTAATAAACTCTCGTTAACAAAATTTTAATAGTTGTCCCCATTAACCATAACACTAGGTTTTACTACTTTGTTTTACTCGCTGTTCAAACAAATCGTTTTTCCATCCACTTTATTTCAAGTATCTTACAGTTTTAATTATTTGAATTCTTGTTTAAGTGCGAATTGTATTCAGTTGTATCAAATGATTTCAAGAGTTATTCGAAAACAAATGCCTTTACAAAATCGCTGATCTTATTAAATAGTTTGTTATCTCATCAGACAACGAAGTGAAAGCTATTTGTCTCCCATAATGATTCAAAGCCGGTGTTTCAAACGCGATATTATAAGAGACGTATCTTATATTATTTTGCAAAATAAGGATAAATTGTTGAATCGACATAATATGAAAATACAGTGTTAAGAATTTGAATTAAAAGGAATGCGGAAGTGGAAAGATCAGAATAAATTTTAGAGACAGCTACTTAATAACATATAGATCTCACCTTTTAACTGGAAAAAGATGTTTTTTTTGTTTGTTTTACGGCATATCAACGTCAGTGGGTCATTTAATGCCGATAAATTTTGAAATAAATCAATTCTTAATGGATAATACAATTTTTTTTATAAATACATTTTTCTATTTAACCCATAGATGGGACCCTAACAGGTACTACCACTCCGGGACAGAATGGACCAGGGAGCAATGGTGATGAAGGGGTGCTCCACATTCCTCCAAAACTGGAACCTCACCATCAGATAGAGTTTAACGTCATTCCCAGGACATGTAGACCCTCAGTCACCGCCTTATAGCACCCATATGATAAAAAGGGGTTGGGGCTTGCCATAAGGGCAATAGGGTTGGGAAAATCATATAGGTGCTAGGCCTTGACGTGACCAACTGATTGATCGGAGGGGGCCTCTCCGACCGCCCGTCTAGCCCAAGATAGGGCCAAAGTGGAGTATTGCAAGTCATGAACTGCTCATCCACCTGGGCTCAATCCTTAAGCATCACGGATCGCCACCCACGGCCAACAGGTGGCCCCATTGGGGGGAGTCTTACCCCTCTGCAGAGGTGCAGTCGGTGCATTCTAACGCCCCAGCCGACAGAACGGGGACTAAGATGTCTCATCATCTTAAGAAGTAATTCTTTGAGTGAACCCATGACGTCATTCTTTTCTGTTTGTCTGTAATGATGCTTTTTTTCCTTGTAAATCCCATTTAATTGAGGCGATTGCTTTACACTTAGGTCAGAAAAATTGATCCGTTTTTCGACACATTTGTTTTTCATTTGTTTTGTCGAACATTTTCTATTTTCAAGGCATAGAGAACTTTCAATTTTCAATCCTTATGCTTTTATGTCTTTCGAGGTCTCCTAGAATGTTTTTGTTTTTCACTCACCCTCCATTTTTAAAATATTTGCATCAAAATTTAGACACAACTGATTGAGAACAACCAATGTTGTATTTTTACACATTCAACTGTGGATTGCCTTCTTAAATGATATTTACTTTCTTTTATATTGTTTCAAATAGCAGTACTTTTGTTTGAGCTATGTTCCCTTTCAATTAAATAGACCGAACTGAGTTCTAAAAAAACTGCCACTTATCTGTACACAGACTTGAATATCTAATATTCTTCTGAGTTTTAGGAATCCAGCAGTGGGCTATTTTGTTGGTCAGTGGGAATTTATTCCTAACTGCACCACGCCGGCTGTATCGCACCGTTAGCACCTTTTCCTCTGTATATCTTATTATAATGGAGATTGTGTGTTTTTCTGTCTGTAACCGAAACTATATTCCTACTCTAGTCACAATTCTCTTAGTTATTGACATCACATTCTCCATGATTTTATTTATTTTTATCTAAACCTCAATTATTAATAAAATTGTTTACTATTCTACATACTGACAACATGCAATTATATATACAACAAAATAGCGGTTTACAGTGTGAACGGGAAGGCTAATTTGCATATTAATATTAAAAAATCGAATTTAATAAATATGTGCTTAGTATTATTGATTTCTAACTGTTTGGTTTTATTTTAATGAATATAAGCAAAAATCTCTTCAATGAATCTTAAATGAAATCTATTAACAAGAAAAAATAACTGTCATTTTATTCTTTACTTCCTATTTTAACTAAATACTTAAATTAGAAAAAATAACAATGAAAGACGAGAGTGATGGAAGAGTAATGTTCAGTTGTTCCATTTTTTATTATACTCCCTCTGTTTCAAATCTTTTATTATACTCCCTCTGTTTCAAATCTTTTTATCTGTATTCTTATTTAGTTTCATTAGCCTTTCTAATTTAATACAATATTGACTTAAAAACTTAAGTTTAAAACTTAAATACTTGCACCCGGAGGGTGCATATATTTGCTAGTGTTTATAAAAGATTCATTTTTCATCGGTGGAATCAATACTTTCCAGAAATAGTCCTACATTCTGTTTTATCTTTAATTCCCAATACATATTGTCTGCTTGATGAAGTTGAAAACTCGCCAGATACTGGAGTCTATTGGCTAAATTTGGATACATTAAAATATAAGTTTGTGGAGTACATTATGATCGTGATTTGGGTTTTATCGAACAGTGATTCTATTTGTTTGTGCTGACTAGTTCGGAGAGCTTGATTGTCAACCCAAGATGCTCGTCTAGAACAAATTCAATCTTTTAGGGTACGAATCCCCGATTAAAACTTTCAATTTTTACACTCTCTTTTTTCATTCATTCATTCTTTCTTTCTTTCTTCTGTCTATTGGATATTTTTCTATATTCTTCTTTTTTCCTTCTTATTTTCTAGCTCTTCTCCCATATTTTCTTCTCTTCTTCCTCCTCTCATGACATAGTGGGATGTCAGTAAATAACTACTCACCAGAAACTCCAGAAGTGTAGCCTCACCTCTGGATGCAGTCGTATAGAAGATAATTATTTTTGTTTGTATTGGAAGTTAAAGTTGAAAAGAGAACATACATATTTGAAAGACAATTCTTTATCTTATTTATATCCAATATTAATAATTTTCAAAAAGATCTATTTGACTCATAGATGGGACCCTAACAGGTACTACCACTCCGGGTCAGAGTGAACCAAGGATGTGGATACATTAGAATATAAGGAAATGTCAATGAATTAATACTCTATGAATTAATGGCAATGAATTAATACTCTATGAATTAATGGCAATGAATTAATACTCTGTGAATTAATGGCAATGAATTAATACTCTATGAATTAATGGCAATGAATTAATACTCTATACTCCCGAGAGCTCCAGAACTCTAGCCTCACCAATGGACGCAGTCATTATTTTTGCTTATGTTGGAAGTTAAAGTTGAGTTTCCAACAGATGCAGTTGAAAGGCAATTCTTCAACTTATTCAGTAAGAGCCATTCGCAAATAACTATGCGATTAATACTCTTAATTTTCTTATCTATTTGTAAATGAAATTACTGGCAATAAGTATAGATTTATTAAATGTCAAATCTGCAGAAAATGATGCCTGTTTGTTTTATATCAATCCTGTATATGAAAAGACAAGAATCATCACGACTTCTCAAAAAAACAAAAAAAAACTTTTTATCTCTAGAAAATGTTAAATCTAATCTTGGGCTGTTCATATCTATGTCCACACATACGTGTATTAACTTTTTTTTAAAATAATCTTTTTTTTTTTCTTTCCTTCTCTTATCTCGAAAGTTTCACTTTTATTATCGTTTATTTCTTATCCAGTTTGCATTTTCTTTCCTTTCTTCATTTTCACATAATTTTATCATTTTTTTTTTTTTGGAGGGGGTAACACTTTTTTAAACAATGACGTCATTGCTACTTTAACTGAACGTTCTTAAGAAAGTGTCCTTTCTTTCTTTTTTTCAACCAGTCACAATTATTCATTTTTTTTATCCTTTCTTTGTTTCAATTTTACACCCTCTTCCTTTTTTCTTCTTTCTTTCTTTCTTTCTTCTATCTATTGGATATTTTTCTACATTTTTTTTATTTGTCATTCTCTCACTATTCTGATTTTACTCCTCTTCTTCCCCCTCTTTCTCTCTCGGCTTTAGTTTCTAATTGTCTCTTTCTTATGTCCTTCTTTTCTATTTTTCTCTCTCGTTTTCTTTCTTTCTTTCTTTCTTTCTTTCTTTCTTTCTTTCTTTCTTTGTAATGTTCCTTTTATTGGATTTTTCAACGCTCTTTCATTCTTTTCCTTTTTCTCTCTTCTCTCTGCTTAAAAATGTGTTTATATTTCTCCCTCTCTTGTTTTCTATTTTCCTCTCTCTTTTTCTTTCTTTCTTTTTTCGTATCAGATTTTTTACACTCTCCCTTTTTTTTATTCTTTTCTCTCTCTGTTTAAAAATGTATTTCTCTTTCTCCCTCTCTTATTTTTTTTCCCCCCCCTCTCTCTCTACTATTCCTTTTCTTTCTTTTTATTGGATATTTTCAAAACTCTTCTTTTTTTTTTTACTTTTTCTTTTTCTCTCTTCTCTACTCGTTTTAAAGAATTATTTCTCTTTCTCACTATTAGTTTCTAGTTTTCTCTCTGTTATTCTTTCTTTCTTTTTTTCTTTATTTCTCTTTCTTCTCTTCTCTCTCTTTCTTTTTTCTAGTTGTAATTTTCATCTCTTCTATCTGATTTTATTTTTCCTTTTGTTTTGGTTTTGTTTTGTTTCATTTTAAACTCTTTTTATTTTCAAAAAAAAATTTCTTGGAAATCTCTGTCCCAATATAATTTACTTATATCTGAAGCTAATCGCTTTTCTTGATTTTAATGGCTCTTTTTCCTTCTTTACAAGAAGAAGACAAATAAAAAATGCCATTGTAATTATCATCGTAATCCCCTTCTAATCCTTCCCCGATGATGTCAGTCATTTTAAAATATTGAAAATAAAATAAAAAAACTTGACAAAAAGAAAATCGGCATTGTAGAAACCTTTTTCATTTTCTCTTTGATATATTTAAAAGATTATGACAGAGGATCAGGAAAGATTTCGGTCAAATCTGATCATTTGATAAGAAAACAAATCAGGAAGATAACAAATCAAGTTTAACCGCGCGAAAAGGAATTAAAATATCTCGAGCCACGAGATGTAACGTAAAGATGACGAGAGATTTTTGCAAACATTCTTACCTTTCAGATTTTGAAAGCGTATCACCCAGAAATAAGTACACTTCTAAGTTTACCCTTCTTGGATGCCATGCTCACAACGTTTCGGTTTCTCTACTCTCCAGCATTGTTCAGGTGCTTTTTGTCGTAGTCGATAACCTTCGGGGAATTTCATTTTAATCACGGGGTATACTGTTCTCATTCAGCCATCCCTGCTTACCGAATACGACAAAAGTCACTTGAAGAAGGCCGGGGTACAGCAGAATAGCAACCAAGAAGAGTATCAGTACCTGTGAATATACCACAGTATAATAATGTAATTATTACAACATTTGATATGTTTACTTAAGAGCTATTGAAAATTTGTCAATTTGTAAAAAGTATTATAATGTTTATTTAACTCTCTCTCTCTCTCTCTCTCATTCTTCTTTCTTTCTTTCCTTCTTTTCATCTTTTCCTTATGTTCGCTTCTGCACACTCACCCCCTCTCTCTATATTTGCCTTACTCTCTCTCTCTTTCTTTCATATAATATTTTTCTGTGTAGCATATCTTGTTTCTTCCCATTCTTTCTTTATAATAAAAACAGAATGGTCCATTATTTAATTGAGGTGACAAAACTCATAAGAAATAAGAATTCGGTGGATAAGCAACAGCAGATAATCAGGATTTACATTTTTGCATTTCATCTTGGACAATGTTGACGGTCCCATTTTTGACCTGAGGTTGTTGCAAGATGATAATGGTCGTACAAATAAGACTTCATCTCAGAAAGACTTTAGACAGAAATTACACACTGACAATTCTTTTATCAGTTATACCAATTTATGTTCCACGGCTTTTTTTTTAGCTCTCTGGCAATATCCAAATATTTATATAGCTTTTCGCTGGAACAGAAAAATCCACTAGATTAGTGCTTCTCAGACTTTTAAATTTTACGGACCTGTTGACATTATTTTAGATTGATGCACGGACCGGGGTATAACATTAAAAAAAATCTTCGAATAAAAATTATTTATGTAGGCATGTTAAAATGTGCTTTATTTAATTCAGAAATCTATCATCAATATGAATTACACTCCACCCACCAGTGTACAATCAATGGGAACAGTGAGACTGCTTCTTATTTGTAAATTTATCAAGGCTTTGCTCAATAGAAGAGAGTGCCACAAGCAATGGGTCTCGAATATCCAAATTGTTCCTGTACTTTTTATCATTGTTGAAAAGCATTTGAATTTGTATCACTGAGTCCATTTACTTGGATAATGACCATTCCACCACAGGCGCTAAAAATGAAATGATATTGTAGATAGTCTAGCAAAGCTTGTATCAAGTAGTATGATCATAGGTCGGATGATTTCAGTATGTTTCCTATATGCCACAGTTCTATAGTCTGCATTTCATATAATATAAATCTTTTAATAAATGAAGGGAAAACATAAAAGGCAGGACAAAGTGAGTATTTGCTTACTAAATTCATCTGACGTTTATGTATACGACAAATAGTCTTCTTCTCCAATAGGCAAAGAGGAATAGAAGGTTTCAGGATTAGGATAATCGTATTAGATTTCTATTCTACAGCGTATATAAAATATTTACTTATTTTGGGGAAACAGGCAAAGGGTTATTTCTTCCTTTAGTCAGAGGCGAGCGCACAGACGTCTAAATCCATTGGTTGTTGGTGTGATTACTCTCACCTAATCGTTGATTCCATCTCTCTCTCTCTCTCTCTCTCTCTCTCTCTCTCTCTCTCTCTCTCTCTCTCTCTCTCTCTCTCATGCAAAATGGCGTCTGATTGATTTGCAGCTCGCCTTCTTGAATCTCACCAAGTGCTGGTGCCGAAACGTCATAATTATGTTCTTTTATGGGCAGAGGGACGTACATACACGCACACACTGATACGTCATGGCGGTTTGGCCTTACCAGTCAGTGGCGACAAATCAGAAGAGTTTTGGACGGCTTCCCTCTTTAATCCGATCAATTACTCTCCAAGGATGCCCATTGCTTAAATGAAAATGCTTTGGTTCACTAAATCAAATTATAGCGTCGTCGTCCTCCTCTTCCTCGTCGTCTTTTCTCACGTGAAAGTGAGGATTAAGTGAGATGCCGATTCATCTTGTTGACAAAGTTCAACATCCGCCGATTTTCTTATTTCCTTTGTCCTCTCACCTTATTTTCGAAAAAAAGCACACAAAAAAATGGCATGAAAATATATCTTCTTTTTTGGGTTTTTCTCATTAGGGAAAAAGAATTCGATACTCAGAGGTTAAACTTAAGGTATCTAGGCATGATTGTATGAGGGCGCTCCGAAACTAAGGTTTCCTAAAAAAAAGACTACAACAGACAAGATACAAAAAGCAAAAGAACATCATTGGATAGAGCGTGTTTTCAGCTATAAATCATGAATTTCTTCATAATCACCTCTATTGATTATGCCTTTTTATTAGCGAAAAAATGGGATCAGCATCATTATAATGTCGCACAATAAGCATGGATATCCATGACACTCTCTCGCTAACCGTCCCTATCATTCATTCCCCTCTCTAGGCATGATTGTATGAGGGTGTTCCGAAACTAAGGTTTCCAATTCACTTCCACAGAAAACTACAACAGAGACCTCATTGCATAGAGCAAGTTTTCAGCAATAAAGAAATAAAACTCATGGAATGGTTAGTGTTGTAGGAAATGGACTTGTTGAATTGAGTTCAAATCCTGGGCGAAGCTGTTCGCAGTTCCCATAGCGCTAATACACTTAGGAAAGGTATGACTCCAACTACTCTTCTTCCAGCTATAGGTAAATAGTTGGAAAGATTGGGCTCTTTAACCTTGGCTAGATAACAAGTCTAGGAGAAGGAAAACTCCGAATTCAAACATGCTAGAATCTGCTTAAGAATTGATGCTGTGTCGCATCCTGCACGTGCAGACGGATTGGTAAATATATATAAGGCACTAATTTCTTTAAAATCACCGCAACTGATTATTCCTTCTTACTAGCGAAAAAAGTGGTATCCTCATCATTTTTATCATCATCATGTCGTGCTTGAAGCAAGGATATCCATGACAATATCTTGCCTACCGGCCCTATCATTTATTGCTCTTGGTAGCTCCTCTGTACAGCATCCAGTATCCGCGCAGAGCTGGTCAATGTAGGTCTTTGTTGGCAGGCTCGCACTGGCTTGTCCATGTGCTGATTTTCACATCAGAATGTCGTTTATGAGTTCGTTCTTACTTCTCCAGCAGTGTCCATCATGTCTTGTGCGTCTCACTCGGATGGTTTATTTGATAGGGGGAAGATGGCCGTAGAACTACTTCCGTGTGGGATGTTTTCCATGATTTCTTCAATATAGCACGCAGCGCTCTTATGCATCTCCCATCTAGCTTATTTTCTAGGCGTTTCATTAGGGTCCAAGTAGTACAGTCATACAATAGCCCTGATACAACTACGGCTTGGAAGAATAGTGGCTTTAACTGCTCATGTGGAATTACAATCTCACTGAAAAGTTAAACCGACAAGTTTATAATACTAATCGGGGTGTAGCGATTGTCAGCCCCTGTTGGGATGAACATGGGTCCAAAAGGATTGTCTTCCCTTGCCGCCAGGTTTTCACCTATAGGTGGCTAGAGCATTTAGGGAGTAGCTCGAGAATTCTGAGTTTATTTCTTCGGTCTAGCAACCACTGCACATGGGTTAAACGCTTGGTGCATCTGCCCCTTAAGTGGGGGGCTTAGGCCCCCCAGCAAATTATCAGTAAGTGACTAATTTCTACATGTAACTTTGTATCACTTCTTTAGGACTTAGTCCTACATCTTTTGTGTATATTTATGTATCGTTTCTATGTCTATATTATACCTTGTCGTGAGTATGTGTATTTCTCCATGTATGTCCAGACAAATAAAGTCTGTATGTGTTATCTTTTTGTTGCTTCGTTCAGACTTCATTGTGAATCTTTTCCCTTACGTTTTCTAATGTATTATAAGAACATTAACATCTTATAGGGGAAATATGGCAATGGAAAATTAATTTGGGTGACACCATCTTGTGATCAACTCTGCCCTATTATTTGTCAGACTTTCTGAATTTTAAACACCAATAGAGTGACTACTTCCACTAAACAGAGACTGTACACCTGCCGTCCCTTTCAATGGCATTTTATCCTCCTTCTTACACTCAACTCGGTGGGGTTGAGAATAAACTGACTGTATCCTCCTGTAGAGGGGATATCCCTGAAAATCTCTCGCCTACCGTCCCTATCATTTATTGCTCTCAGTAGCTCCTCTATGCAGTATCCAGTATTCGCACAGAGCTGGTCAATGTAGAGCTTTGCTGGCAGGCTCGCACTGGCATGTCTATGTGCTGATTTTCACAGGAGAATATCGTTTATGAGTTCATCCTTACTTCTCCAGCAGTAAGTGGGGATACAGTTAGGGTATTCAAGTTAAGGTATTCAAGAGGGGATGCCGTTAGGGTATTCAAATATAATACTTTTTTTTCATAATAGTTTCCAAATATAATACTATTATACATTTTTTTCTAACTTTTACACTTTTTATCAGAATTTCCAAATATATTATTTTATAATAATTTATTTTGCTGCAAAATGAACCCCTTCTTCTTTTTGCAATTACACTGCTTTCTACTCTCTGACTATTACATAGTGGGATCATTTGAAAGGCATTGTAGGTTGTAATATTCATTAATTACCAAATGACAATATATAAAGTTGCAGGCTCGATTCGATGTATGTGATGTCATTAAATTACGATATGTGACGTGGCGTGTAAAATAAGATCAATTGAAGGGGGATGTAGTTGCTATACTTATGGTATCTGCTATTCTGGATTGGGGTGGCTGGTATTCAGCATCTATTGTCGAGGGGTCTGAAACAACTTGGGTTCTTCCTTGTGTCCGTTGGCAGTTCTTAATAACGAACACAAGATGTTCTTGTTTTTATGAGCTCATTTATTTTATTTCCCTTAAGTTCGAAGTTTGGGTCTCAAACAGACACACCGCCATTGCGACGCGTCTGCCTCACCCCCCTCCCTCAGCCAGACTCCGACGTTTCAAACCAACATCTTCTCTCACTATTTCCATTTCACCCTTTGCCATATTAGCACTCAGCGACCCATCAGAAGCCAACAGGTCAACCTTTCACACGTCATCCTAAATTCTAGTTAATTTCCACTATTTCACCACCCATAACTAAAATATCGTTTTTATTTCCAAATTTTCACTTCTCATTATTTTACAAAACTAGTCCTCGGGTTAATTAACAAGAAGAAAAAACATATTATCAAGTGGATTTTTCTAAAAACGGAAATATATACAGAAGTTTGGATATTGCCAAAGAGCTAAAAAAAAATAAAAAAAGCTGTGGAACATGATTTGGTATAACTTTTGTCTTCATGTTCCATTTTTTTTTTGTTTTGTTTCTTTTGTTTTGTTTTTGTTTTTTGTTTTTTTGGCAATATTCATACATGTTGGGAGTTTGTGGATATAATTATTTATTATATATAAAATGAATTTATATACAAATGTGGCACAAGGCCTAAAGGGTGGAATGGGGTAAGAGACTGGTCTTCATTCGTGAGCGATTCATTCAACAATTTTCCATTCACCATAAAACTCATTCACACAAAAGTCACCAAAACATTCCATTCACTCTATGACAGTCCTACACTTAATTTTGTGGATATAAGGTGTGTACTAAATGGTCCCTTCTAAATATAGACTCGCTGACTACCACGTGACCAGGGAAGGCAACCTCTTATCTAATCACTGACAGTGCTGCTGCTGTTTGTTGTTGTTGTATTTATACTGGCCTGATTCTAATCTTAGCTCATTGCCACTTGGATCTTCTTGGACGTCGGAACGTAGTATTATGTCGCGGGACTTATTCACTTACTAAAGGAAACAGTACCACAGGACTTATTGACTTAATTACTTATTTACTTTAAGTTCTTTTACAACTGGCCAATGATGGCGGCCAGATACTTAACAATACATTGTAGATCTTTTCAGTGTGGAAAAAAGAATTGAGAGATTAGAAAACAGAAGAAGAATTGAGACCATTCATCTCAGCTAATATACATAGAAGATTCCTGGAGAAATAATGAGACTTGCTGTAACTGAGACTTCAGTAAAATGCCATCAGCTAACGCTAATGTGAAAAGCTCTCAAGGAGTAAAATAATATTATTGTAATGCCAATTCGGTGTCTGTCTGCAACCAAAACTACGTCACTGCTTACGTCACAATACCCTTAGGAATTGCTGAAGTTATCAATGAGTATTTAATTTATAGTCAAAATCATAAATACATAGAATATATCTTATCTATCAACGTTGTCTTCATGTAAATGAGATAGATTTCTCTCAAAGCAGCCCATGTTATTAGTGGATTTAAAATCCTGCAATCTGTCTTATATATTACTAAGAAATATAGGTTTGCATGATATAATGTGTGGATAACTTGCATACGGGTTTTAACAAAACTAGGTTTAATAAATAATTATCTAGTATTATTGATCTCTAATATTATCGTTTTATTCTATATCTTATTAAATCAATCCTATGAATGATTTTATATTGAAACCAATTAAAATAGAATTAAAATAAGTGTAATCTTTTAAATGCGTTCTTATTTAATTTTGTTAGTCTTTCTAATTTGATATATTTCATTAAGTTAAAACTTAAACATTTAGGCGTATATTCTTGCTAGTAATAATGATAAAAACACACACAAAACCAGGGACGACTGTTTGGGGAAGGTGATCAAATGAGAATTGTGCAAAAGACTGAAAATTCACTATACTGCCAAATGGAATATGTACAATCTCGAATTGATCCTTGAAAAGAAAATTCATAATTCTATCTGGGACTTAAAACGGATAACTCAATCTAGACCAAAACATCTGAATTAATTTTAAATCCCAAGAAGAAAATAACATCATCTAGGAAAATTGAAGGAATCTAGACCACATCCCAACTAAAATTGGTTAGGATACTTAGCAGAGTCCGAGAAATCTTAACTATAGCTGTTGTGAAAAACTTGCAATGGGTAATAATAATAATAATAATAATAATAATAATAATAATAATATATATATATATATATATATATATATATATATATATACTAGCTAACTGAATTTTCTGCGTATACATAAGTAAATCTTCTTTTCCTCTTTGTCGAACAGACACACATACATAACACACAAACATACACGCGCACAACAAACACACAACACACACACACACACATTAATATTGATAATATAGTGTGCTATATTTATAAGTAAATAGTTCTGAATGTTGTGGATAGATCATGTATATCTGAGTTAGTGTAGCGTAAATAGGAATTCAACGGCGCTTGTTTACTGACAGTTTCTCGCCTATGCAATTCTCAAACTAAGTGCAAGTCTCCTTATGTCTCCATTACTGTTCTGAGTATTTTTGCCAATCTCAACAAGATGGAAGGTCGTAATTTCTTCACTGATTTCCAATTCCACCAGTCATTTTTCCAAACCCCTGGGGACCGTCCCAAACGCTCCAAGCACAAATTGTGTCATCCATACATTCATATTACGCATTTTCTTCTTATTGCCCCCCTTCTCTCTCGCACGCTTTTTCTCTCACCACCCTTCCTCAGCAAGTCCTCAGCACAGCATGCAGTGTCTATGAATTGCTGTTTTATTTAAGCTCTTACTGCTCGACCAACACTAGTGTGTCCTCCAGCAATGTCTTGTTTGTCTTACTTGTATGGGTTGTGTGATAGAAGGTAAGTAGCTGCACAGCTTTGGATTTGTTCAAGACACAATTCTGAGACGTCTAATCCTCATTAAAAAGATTATGTTGTATGAGAAGATATAAAACAACGTATTTTTCGTTTAGTGTTACGTTTGCATCGATACCTTGCCCGCACTGGATCCAAGAGGTCCTCACAACGAATGGCCTCGTGAGGTTTTTGAAAATTCCCTGATGACCGTCTTGTGATCTTCCTCATATTTGCCAGCCATTATTTTTACCTTGGGCACTTGTTTTTCCTTTTTTTGAATTTTACGTCATGTCAACCCTTGTTGGGGTTATTTTATGCCGAATGCGTTTTGTTCTATTCATTCTTGATGGGTATTGAATTTTTTTAACCCTTGTTTTTTAAACACATTATTGTTAACTCATTTTCTTCCATTTAACCTATAGATGGGATCCTAACATGTACTATCACTTGAGATCAGGGTGGAAATGGGAGTAATGGTGATGAAGGAGTACTCCCCAGAGCTCCAGAATCAGAACTTCATTAGATTCAGTTTAACGTCATACCTAGGCCAGACCTGTCGGGTGTTCTTGCCAGTGTTTTTATTACTACGACCATAAATAGATGTATATATTCGAGTATTTACTAGTGTATATATGTATATAAATGTTACGTTCTTGCTTATTAGGCGTCAAATTTATTTAGTTCACAGCAGATTACATGCCAAATCAAATGAAGAGGTTTTAAGAAAGTGTCTCGTTGTTGAGGCCGTGCCCGCCTCACCCAACCGTCTTTCAAACATTGTCAATCTAAATTAGATATTCGATTAGCCTCATCCATCATCTTAATAGAAGCCCATAGTTGTTTGATGATATTCGTTATAACAAGGGCACGACACGCACATTTTTAGGGAAGGAGTACCATTATGGCTCGCATTAACCCCGAACCACCTTTGCGGCCGATAGATGCCTATGAACTGTCAATTAGTTACCACTTCGTCTGACTATTGTTGTAACGCTCAGCGCTGGTGTCGATGCCAGTCTTGACAAAACGCCGTGTGCCAATGGCTGAAAGCAAATAAAATGGGAGTGGGGAATCGTTGCATCAAAGACGGCATTGCCAACAGTGCAGGCAATGATGCCAATTATCTGTGCACAGTCGCAAGAGGTGACGGCGGAGGAGGAACGGCTATCAGTGTTTCTTTTCCTAAATCCTGGCAGCATTGAATTAGTCGCCAACACGTCTGTTTAAGACAGAACAAGGAAGCAAAGTGCTGGAAACCGACCTTCGCATTTCGTGTATTAAATTCAGTTTTCACTTGGTGGCTACAATGCAAATCAGGGTTTGAATTGACGTAATGGACACTAGACACGCCCGAGGAAAAAGAGTGATCAGCTTTTAAAGCGAGATTTAAGTAAAATTGAACCAAATTGCAGAGAAACACCGTGTTTATTGTGTCTTGGGTTGTTTTTGTCCCACCAGGTTAAGAGTTCAAGTCTTGATGACATACAACAAACAAATTATCTTGTCTTACATATTGAAATAATAAGTAAACAAAAAGCAGTTGCTTACAGGAACACACATACACACACACATACAACACACACACATATACAACACACACACACACACACACATATATATATATATATATATATATATATATTATATATAAAACATACACCAACCCCTCCGCACGAGCAGGAAGCGACACAAGGTCAATTCCTTAAGTGGAATTTAACAGGTTTTGAATTCAGTTTTCCTTTTCCTAGACTGGTTACCTAGCCATGGTTGCAGAGCCCAGTCGGCCCTTCTATTTACCCATAGCTGGAGGGAGAGTAATTTTATGCATACCTTTCCCACGGGTTTTAGCGGTATGGGAAAAGCACACGGCCTCGTCTAGGGAACTTGGGTTACAAGAACATATATATTAATGAAAAGGTGCTGTAATGGTTAAAGTCGTAGGAAGTTTCTTCAACTATCTCTGGCTGTTTGGTTTGATTTTACGGAATGTCAACTCTTGATGGGTTATTTTATACCAAAGACGTTTTGTTTTACTTATTCCAGATGACTACTCAAGATGTTTTAAATTCAATCTTTAAAAACACACTTTTTAAACTCATTGTTTTCTATTTAACCCATTGATGTGACCCTAGCTGGTACTGCCACTCCGGGTCAGAGTGGGAGTAATGGTGATGAAGGAGTACTCCACATACTCCAGAGCTCCAGAAGTGGAACTTCACAATCAGACAGAATTTAACCTCATACCCAGGACACTAAGACCCTCAGCCACAACCTTCTAGCGCATATATGATAAAAAGCGTTGGAGCTTGTCATAAGGGCAATAGGGTCGGGACAATCATATAGATGCTATTGCTTGACATCACTAGCCGATTGATCGGAGAGGGCATGTCCGACTGCCCGTCTAGGCTAAATAAGGTCAAGTGGAGTGTTGCATGTCATGGACTTCTTATTGACCGCGGTTCCATACTTAAGCATCACGGATCGTCACCCATGGCCAACGGATGACCCCACGGGGAGGCTCTTAAGCCTTTGCAGAGGTGCAGTCAGTCTACTCTAAAGCCCCAGCCAACAGGGCTGTCAAACATCCGTTTACTGCACTGAGATTAACTGTGCCTATATATTTTGCAAAATAAATGTTTTTGGTTCCTTCTATGGCATTATAGCTAACTTCAAATTCGTAAAGCATAAGTTCCCGAATTTAATCTGTGCGGCCTTCAAATCAAACATGGAGTTAAGTAATGCACAACATGATAGCGAATCAACTACCACGATACTACCAACAACAGCCTGTACCATTTCACGACCTGAACTGTTTCAGTCACATGATATACGCATCGCAAGCTAGAACATACCAAAATATTGGAAAAATGTTGACTCAGCCTAGTATTAAGTTGAATATAGAAAGGATACTCCACACTCCCCGGAGCTCCAGAATTGGAACTGCACCATTAAATGGAGTTTAACGTCATACCCAGAACAGAAAAAGGAATGAATCAGCGTCTCTATTTTGGCAAAAGCTTAAGTAATCCTTATACGCGTCTAAACTATAAGCTCTCTCTCGCTCACACACACACACACACAGAGAGAGAGAGAGAGAGAGAGAGAGAGAGAGAGAGAGAGAGAGAGAGAGAGAGAGAGAGAGACCCCTCTCTCTCTCTCTCTCACAAAACACACACACACACACACTCTCTCTCTCTCTTCTCTCTCTCTCTCTCTCTCTCTCTCTCTCTCTCTCTCTCTCTCTCTCTCGTCTTGACCGTATTCTTCAAATTGTTCTAATGGCAAACATCCAACCCTTTTTATCATATAGGTGCGAGAAGGCGATGTTAATGAAAATGAAAATTAAATCAAAAGTAAATCCCAACTTAAATGATATTTTCGAAAACAAGACATTGTGATTTATCATCGATCTAATAACCTCAGGGAAATGACAGTATATAACAAACTACTAATAAATAAATATACTAAATTTTGGTGACCATGGAATATTAAGTACAACCCTGCTTTAGACGACTAAAATCAACCGACTCATTAACTAGCTGTAAAACTAAAAAAAGGACCTTAAAAATTTACCACGAATAAAATTGCAGAGTAAAAATGTGATATATATGTAAATATATGTATATATATATATATATATTAAATTGCACTCGCTACAAAAAAAAAAAAAATTATGTCGCAAAGTCAAAATGGCCATTTTATTTTAGGCTAAACAATTATAGACATATAATTAAATCTATGAATCACAGCAAATAAATACATTTAGAACAACACTTCCGCTCAACAACCACGAATTCAACAAAAATACTGAATTTATTATAATCATTAAAAGAATTGAAAAAGACACTAATATAAAATCAATAACCGAAAAACAATGGAAAAAATGGATACACAAAATAAAGTTTTAATTCATTTGGACTCAATATAAAAATTAACTACCAATAAAGTGGGATTATTATTATTAATACTTGTAGTAGTACCTCTTATATTCTTCTATGTATTCATTATAGTTAATCAAATATTTTTCGTTCATAATTAACAATATTTTTCAAATTAAATCATAGCTTCAATTTATATATATATACATTTTTCATTTGATTAGTAATATTTAAAATTTTCAAATTATCTAATATTTTTCTAATTCTACAATGTTTTTATCTTTTCAATCTTTATTAATCATCTTAAATTTATGTCATAAATATTTCCTGTATGACATAGTTTAAATGACATCGAATTTGATACACATTTTTAATATCACCTTTTAAACAAGAATTAAGCAGTGAAGTTGAATTATATATTGCTCTTAAAATTAAAATCCCTTCTATTTTTTCATCTTTAATTTCCTATGATTTGAAAAGAAACCCATTGCATTTATATATATATATATATATATATATATATATATATATATATATACTAGCTAAAGTACCCGATCCATGACCGGACTAAAAAAATTAGGAACACCAGAAAGTGTTTTCAGACATATTTACATCCAAAAGTAAATAGTTATGGAAATTTTCGTGAAAATCGGACCATTAATTGATTTTTCATAGAATTTTTTTAAAATCCTCTTGTCGTAATTTGTTTTTGGCTACGTTAAATTTCAGTTAATTTAACGGTGCGAAAATGAAAACTTTTTTTTTCAATCATAGTTTTCATTATTTCCGTAAGCTGAAATTTAAAAAAAAATCATCAGGAGTTTGTTTAATGTTTCTTCTTTCGAATGAAAAACAATTTTTCAAGATAATATTAATTTTTATGCAAGTTTCATTGTGTTAAATATAGGAGAGGGGGGTAAATTTCTCTGGGAAATTAGTGGTACCTAATATTTGTCGAAAGACCATTTATCTTAACGGTTTTTAGTAAAAAGAATAAAAAAAGGAAGTGGTGACTTAATTAAAAAAAAATCTGTTTATTTATTTATTATTGGAATTATATTTTCAAGTTACATATATTAGAATCATATTTATTGTATGTTTGTTTAATGTTTAGTGTTTAAACACTAAACTTCATATAAGTTATTAAACTACCTCTTATTTTTACTTTTAAAATGTTATTATTGTTATACATTTACTTATTGTATTTTTTAAAAACTTTATATAGAGAGATGTTTGTTTAGGATTAAAACATCGTAACAATTGCAGTATATAGTATTTCACATTTAAATGTTAAGCTAAGTGTTACTAAAAAAATGTAAAGATAAATAAACTTTCGACAACTATATGTATGTATTTATTTAAATATTTCTTTATTATTCTTTTACTGTTTGACAAACAGTAAAATAATTTTGTAAATAAGTAAACAAGCGGTGTTTGTTATTTACGAAATGTAAGTTAAGTTTAAGTTATAACTTAACTACCTCGTATTTTTTAAATCATGTCTAGATTTTTGTAAAAAGCTTTTTTTCTAAAACTTTTTTTGTATATACGAAAAAAATTAAATACTTATTATAATTAAATACCGGGAACTTTTGCTAATTAATAATAAAAAAAAAGTTGGGTTATTATTAATCGTTAAATTAAATGTTTTCGTTTATTATTGTTATTTACTTCGCTGTTAAAAATAATTGAATTGATAAAACCACATACAAATTACATATTTAGAAAGATTATTTCCTTTTCTTTCTAACCAAATAAATATTTCTAAGACTAGACCGGTGATACGCAAGAAATTCCGAGCTGAAAC
>CM042144.1:9963094-9975594 GCA_023376005.1 Doryteuthis pealeii
TTCTTTTATATATTCTTTATATATTCTTATTAGTGTCCTACACACTGATTGTTCATTGTGTGTATGTGTGTGCTTGAGTATGGGATTTTACAGTATTTAATGTATGGAGTATTATTTAGTTAACAAACCACTCCGTCACGAGTAGCACGCAAAGGTATATTTTAAGCGGGGTACTGCTGATTTGAATTAAGAGTTTTTCCTTCTGCAAAACTGGTTGTTTCACCATCAAAATGTTACATAATTGATAGATAGCCTGTATGGAGTATCATGTAGTTACCCAACTCCTCCGTCATGAGCAGCATGCGACACAAGTTCAATTTTAAGCGGAGTACCGCTGGTTTGAATTAAGAGTTGTTCCTTCTGCAAAACTGGTTGTTTCACCATCAAAATGTTACATAATTGATAGATAGCCTCTATGGAGTATTATATAATTACCCAACTCATCCGTCAGGAGCAGCATACGACACAAGTTCAGTTTTAAGCGGAGTACAGCTGGTTTTAATTAAGAGTTTTTCCTTCTCCAAAAATGGTTGTCTTTATCATTAAGATGTTACATAAATAATATTGAGCCTATTGATTATGTACAGTAAGCATAGCGTAGATTCAAAATGAGAATGTCAGTTATACGTTCGTCTCTGCTTCCCCATCTGCGACCAGGATATTTTGTTCGTCTTGCTTCAATGGTTTGTCAAATGTCCCGTGCTTTGAGGAATCTGGAGTCACTCTTTTGTTGATATTACTCCCAGGTTCACTCTAACCCCTAGTGGTAGTACATGTCAAATAGCTATATATGATAATTAGTACTAGCAAAACCATGCACCCTCACGGTACAAGTATTTAAGTTTTAAAATACTAATATATTAGATTAGATTAAAAAGAGTGAAGAAACTAACTATGAACACATACAAACGGATTTCACATATTCTTGTTTTGTTTTAATTGATATCTATATAAAATTATACATGGGATTGCTTTTAATACATTTGAGAATAAAACACTAATATTAGAAATCTATAACGCTAAGAAATAATCTATAAAATCTGGTTTTCTTTAAACCAGTATGGAAATTATCCACACCTTATACTATGTAAACATTTATTTCTTCGTTATATTTAACGCTCTTTGCAGGATTCTAAACTCATTAATAACATTAGCTGTTTTTAGCTAGACTTTAATAGAGACTTCGTTAATAGATAAGAAATTAATTAAGATTACATAATGACTATTCAATTGTGAATATAATGTAAATATCTAAACGAACGTCACAGTCAATGGTGACGTCATTTTAGTTAGAGACAGATACATAATCTCTATTATAATAAGAACTAAGCTAGGGATACTTGAAACCATATAACTATGCAAATTATTTGTATTAAGATAGTAATTTGAAGTTATAATTGTTAACAAATGATTATCATTATTTACTTGAAACTTAATAATTACTTTAAGAATTAAGACTTTATTCGGCATTAGATAAACCAACAAAGGTTGATGTACCGTAAAACTAACCAACCAAATCACCAACCAAATATTCAGATTAGAAAGCAGTGATTTTTGCCAACGAGGGACGATTGGTGATCTCTTCGTTCGAATTCACGAAAATATCACGTTAATTGTTTTTGTAAAGCAACAAAAATAAGAATATTAAATAAAAAATTAATTAACGATAACCTACGTATAAACTATTTATTAAAGGGGTTGGGTAAATACATAAAGTATTCATTCAAATGATATCCTAATTTAGACTGGCACAAAAACAAATATTAGTGAGTGTTTAATTGATAACATAACAAACTTTTTATGGTAATCATTTTTATTTAAGAAATAAAAATATGAATTTAGACGAGCTTGAATTAATATATATTATATAAGGTGTTGTTTGAAATTCTGGGAATAATAACTTTCACAGAACCAAAAAATCAAAAGGAGCTAATTAAGCAAGAAAAAAAATATGCATCAGTTAAAACACTCTGTGGATACCGTGAGAATCGGTGGAGAAGACCCTCTTCCGGTTTAGATTAGAAAGAGAGTTTTAGTCAGATCGGCAAAGCCACGACGATGGTAAGTCGTGTTATGCCGACTCAATCTGCGCTGGTAGTCTGGTGGGGATTTCGAATAAAATATGATCTAAGTTAAATCTTGTGTTATTATCTAAAAACTACCAATGACACAGGGCTTCTGATAAAGAGAAATCCACAATGGAAGACCAGACACGAAGTCCCCAAAACGAAGTCCAGGCGGTAGAAGAGACGCTACAAGAATAGAAGTAAGAAAGTAAGGAAAGAGAGTATACAAAAGTATTGCCGTGTGCTAACTTCATCTATTCTACTTACATTAGGATATACAGGGTTTCTATAAAGTCCTACAACATATTTATTATGTAAAGACAAATATGCCAGTCTAGTTGAAATGCAATAATCAAAGCTAACATTAAATTACAAGTGTTGACCTTTCATATGTTTTTCCTAAACGATTCTATTATTTGTGCAACGTGAGTTATTAAGTTTTGAATTTTAAAACTGCTGCATAACTTTACGAACACCTTGTATTTGTTTGGTGAATATCTAATGAGCTCCGAGGATTTAAACTTGTTATTGTATATTTTTGTATTATTTATGGCAAAGCCAAAAATTGGATTTATATGAAACAAAATTGTAAATAATCGTTTTAATAGTTTTTCTTGATTTATTTTCACTCAGTGTAATTTTTACAGATGCTCGTAGTAATGGCTAGAAGCGGCTACCAGCGTCGCCTAAGTAGAAGGGGTGGAAAAAGAAAACATGTGCATTGATTTGTTTACTTTTGAGATTTACAAATGCTGGGCATTTAAAAGTAGAATTCCAATGCTATTTCTATGTATATTTTGAAATATCTTCGAATACAAATCAAATCTTCATAATTTTTGCACAAAAAGCCAGAACCGGTGATATTTAATATGTTTATATATTTACTTTGTCGTCAATTGTTTTATTTTATCAATTTCATCTGCACATACATATAAACATACACACCAACTGCCCTTTATATATATATATATATATATATATATATATATATATATACAGAGAGAGAGAGAGAGAGAGAGAAGAGAGAGAGAGAGAGAGAGAGAGATACTGATTGATAGATAGGTAGATTACCGTATATAACCGATTTTGTATAATGTACAACTAATTCGTATTCATAAAATACTGTTTTTATCGGAAGTTTAGGCCTTGAAAGCTGGTAAGCTTCGACGTTTAATAATATTCATATTGACTGAGGAGAAAGGAAGAATATCCCACTTGTCTGCAGGGATGATACATGGATGAGTATAAAATGTGAAAGAACTAGCAGAATCATAATATGGATTTGATAATACATTATTTATTAGTTTTATACGTAGTTCTTGAAACTGAAGTTATTACTTATCTTTATTACTTACGACTAAATATTCTGAAATCTATTAAGTGTCACTTCTCTAATTAAAATCCTAATCCTAGGCACTACCACTCAGGGTCAGAGTGGACCTGAGAATACTGGTGATGAACGGTTACTCCACATTCCTCAGAGATTCAAAACTGGAACTTCACCATCAGTTAGAACTTAAAATCATACCCAGGACACTAAGGTCATCAGTCATCGCCTACTAGCACATATAAAAAGGGTTGGGGTTGCCATAAGTGATAATCATATAAGTGCTAGGGCTTTACGTGACCCGGCTGATTGATTGGAGGGGGCGATGCGACAGCGCGTCTAGCCTAAGTAAGAGCCAAAGTGGAGTGTTACATGTCATGGTGGCTTTGCCTGAAAAAATATTTAAAATATGCGATCAAAATGTATGAGGACAGAAGCTTTACGTTTTTTTTTTTAATTTTAGTTTAAATTTGAAAAAAGAATGTGGAGATATTCATGATACCTTTTGAACAGAAGGTTTTTTGTGAAACAATATTGTGCAAGTTCATCAGCCCTAATAATTATCATACCTAATTTCGTGTGCCTTTTTCTTGTTATCTAAACTGAAGGTTTATGTGAAATCTAGAAAAAATATTATTATTAAATCGAAATTGGAATCTGTTTCACGTGTTTCGGCGTTTCATGCCTCTTCAGTGTGGCTAGACACAACTATCTTTGGCTAGGGTCGAACTCAAAATATATATATTATTCCTCATTCCGGCAGTATAAATAATTTGTAATTACACAATACAAACCTTTGCCTGGAGAAAAAATATATATGAACAAAAGAAAAGACCTAACCTTATGCACCTCCTGAAAATAACCACATTGTACTATTAAATGGCCCAAAGAAAAAAAATACTGTAAAATTGCCTAAGTTATTTTTCCTTACGATGTAAAAGGCAATTTCTCTGCAAGGTGGCAGAGGATTAATGAAAGTCAGAGAAAATATCCGATGATCGATTTAAAAAGAAATAAATTTATATGTTTTGGAATATTTTGACATATAAGATGTGCTGAAGTCGGCTACATAAACTTATAGACTGTGTGGAGGCGTGGATTAAAGCCAGCCAATCAACAGCTAGAATACGGGGTTAGTTAACTATTTAATCGCCGATCTTGAAAGCCGTTCATTTGCACGTATTCGCCACAGACGAACGGATCAACAACCAAGAAACAACACTAATGAACACCGAGGGACAATCAAGGATTATTCACTAAGTAACACAAGGGTTTCCACTGTAAAGTGCTGTCACGCGCAGCCTAAAAATGGCGATAAAATCGTTACAATATGAATAAAAGATTTTATCAAAATATTGCTGGAAACTATTAGATTATTTATATATAAATTTAAATTACTGGGAGGATATTTATACGAATCAAATCTTATCAATATTTTCAAAATTTAAATAAATGTGTGCTCAGCAGAGTAATTTATATAAAAAAGTGATGATGTCTAGAAAGCCATCAGCATCAAAGTTTTTAAATCATAAAGCCATTCTTGTTACTTTCTCAACAATCCTTTTTGATGAAAATCCGAATTGTCAAATCATCCAAGCCGTGTCACCTTACACCTTCAATTTTCTGAAATTTTGTCCAGGTGTGGACTATGTTAAAGTTAGATAATCCCCAAACTTTGAGCTTCCAATTCCCAAAATTGGCAGGTTTATGTCAAATTTATCCCTCCAAATTTGTTTTCTGGCGGGGATGCGTCACGAAAAATGGCTTTTTTATCATCTATTTTTGTCTGTAAAATGAGTTCTAGAGATTCCTTATTCCTAAAAATTGGATTATAAATGTATTTTGACTCAAGGAATCCACAACTGCTTCCAGAAATTTCTTAAAATTAACCAATCTTAAGTTATTAATGATTTCTGATTTTTTCATAGCAAGATCAATATCCCGGAGACCTGGACAACATTTCAGAAAAATTGAAGGGGTGGGTGACAATTTTACTTTTTTCTGGATGATTTGATATGGAATTATCCGTAAGTGAAACCTAGGACCGTTCAACCTTTTTCTGTTTCCGAGGCTGAAAACCATCAGAGGGATGATATTTGAATATGTGCAAGATATTAAAACTTTAAACCATATTAGAAAATTAATTTCCCAGTATCATCCACTCGTGAGTTGCTTCCTAAAATAAGTAGGTTAAATTCTAAGGACAACTCTTTGGTGAAAATTAACGTTTAATTCAGTGTTCGTTTTTGTCTTGGTAAATAGTTTCAACCTCGATACATTTTCAACGGACCTTATAAATAGGAGATATTACTTACAAAACTATTCTCTCTGCCTCTGTCCTGTCTCTGTCTCTGTCTGTCTGACTCTCTCTCTCTTATTATATGAAAGCATTACATTTTGATAAGCAGTTTCGAGGAAAGTGGAAAATAAGTCTGATTTTCAGGACAATGCATCTCCATCCATAGAGATAATAGAATATTTGAATATTTATTCTCTGATTTGATGTAATTGCAACGGCGAACATTCATCAATAAACAAAAACCCCTCAAAGACTCAACTACCATAGTTTAATGCGACTTAATATTTCACTGTCATTCAGTCCTAACGCAAAAGACGAAATTAGAATTTGCTTGCAAATATAGAAAATAGCTTTATATCTATGTCTGAACATTAGGAAACCTATCCGATTTACTAATATCAACGATGCAAACATAATATGAAAATGATTGTTTTGCTCGTAAGCATATATTCTAAATGTAATGAATCCTATTTTATTATACTTTCTTTCATCAGAGACGGATGTTGATGGTAAGTTAGTAGAAAGCAATAACCTACGATTTTTACGTGTTCTGGGTATGACACTATACTAGATCTGGTGGTAATATTTTATTACTGGAGCCTAGGAGACAGGGGGCATTCTTTAGTTGCCATTACTACCAGGTCCAGACCAGTCGGCTGGGGCTTTAGAATACACCGACTGCCCCTCAGCAGAGGGGTAAGACACTCGCAATGGAGCCACCTGTTGGCCGTGGGTGGCGACCTGTGATGCTTAGGAAGGAATGCTGGTGGGTGAGCAGTCCATGACATGCAACACTCCACTTTGGCCCTTACTTAGTCTAGACGGGCAATCAGCTAGCCACTTCAAGCCCTAGTACCTATATAATTGCCCCGACCCTATGTCCCTTATGCCAACCCCCAACCTTTTTTTAATCATATTTGTGCTTGTTAGCGCTGGGTCTTATTGCCTTGGGTATGACGTTAAACTCTATCCTATGGCGAGATTTCAGTTCTAAAGGTCTGCTGAATGTGAACTACTGTTGCATAGGCTCGACTCAGGCCACAAAATTGTACATGTTATATACTGTTGCTGGGTCGTATGTGTTAGTAATGGAGTATAAGGATTCACACGTAGACATATGTAGTAGTAAGACTTTTAACGTTTATTTCTTTCACCTCGTGGCGAGTGTGCGTGGGTGGACGAGCTGGACAACGGCGCTACGAATGTTGCAGGCTGGCGATCGGGGAGTGAACGGGGTGGGCGAGCATCACTGCCCGCTCGACCGTGTCGACGGTCAGACACCTTGTGCTCTCTTCGCCGTCTCCTCGGGTCTGTCTTGGGCTACCTGATGACCTGCTTAAATACTGACGACCGCCCACACATTCTTTTGTTCCTTGACCGGAAGTCCTTTCTCTTTGTTCAAATTCGCGTTTGTCCAGATGAGTCCTTTGTCACACCAGACCCTCTGTCTACCTTCTCAGTTCAATTTTCCTTTGTCTTTTCGACTTCCCGCGCAAAACAAACAGTCAATCTGCAACACTACCCCTTCATTACTCCCAGGTCCACTCTAACCAGAAGTGGTTGTATCTGTTAGGGTTACATATATGGGTTAAATAGAAAAATGTGTTTAAAACTAATTCATTACCCATGTACTGCAAGCAACCTGAGTCTTTTGTTTATCAAAACGACTTTGTTCGGCATTAAATGACCCTAGTGTTAATACCTTAAAACAAAACAACCAAACCAAAAACTACAAGACTTAGATCAGTGCTACTTTTATTGTTTCCTGATCTGATAGTTAATCTTATTCGTAATATTTGAGGACATGGAAGACAGACTCAACTCCACACAATATAAAACGACTAGAAACGGCTCCCTGGTGTTGCCTGGGTAGTAGGATGTGGAAAAAAGTTAGTCTCGCAGATTCATTATTAATGAATCAAGATTTCGATTCTCACAGGATGACCCATTAAAATCCCTACGTAAAAAGACATTGCGTTGATCCAGGCTGGTGGGACGTCTGACAAAAAAGGTGCACAGACATTCTGAAAAGAATAAATGAATGCCTTCTATTCAAAATATTAAATACGAAAAAAAAAAAAGAAAAGAATTCCATGCTATTACTATCTAATTTTAATTTTTAAAATTATTTTCACGAATATAAATCAAACCATTTTAGCTCAGTCGTTAATGTTTCTAGTTCGACACCGGCCCTCGCCAACTCAGCGTATGAGTAGCACAAGGATCTGTGCGTTGAAGTAAGGAGCTGTTGGTAGGTGTGGCGCTCCACCTCAGATGCAATAACAATCTCCTTGGTCTAGCGCTAGTGAAAAGGGGATAGACTCCCTCGCTGTTTGGCTGATACCGACATTAGGCCGCCCCGACTATATATATACTTTGTTGTTACTTGTTTTATTTTCATAGTTTCATCCGGACATACATACATACATACACACCAACTGCCCTTTATATATGTATAGATTATTTTCAGAGTTGCTTCTACTTCTGAATTACTCTATGGAAATAAAAAAAAAGTAAAGTCGTCGGGGTGGCCTAAAGTCGGTATCAATCTATCAGCGAGGGAGTCTATCCCCTTTTCACTAGCGCTAGACTAAGGAGACTGTTTTTGCATCTGAGGTGGAGCACCACCCCTACCATCAGCTCCTTACTTTACCTCACGGATCCCTGTGCTACTTATACGCTGAGTTGGCGAGGGGCAGTATCGTACTAAGAACCTTGTGGTTTCTAGCCGAACGCTCTACCGACTGAGCTAGAATTCTGAAATATCCTTTCATGAAAATTAATGTTTCATTCATTCTTCATGTCTGTCTTGGTAAATACAGCTTCAATCTTGATTATTCTTTTAACGCACTTCGTTAATACAAGACATTACTTTCGGAGCATCCTGTATGTCATAAGCTTTTTCTCACTTTGAAATTTTTTTCTCTATTGGCTTGAGTAATTTTTAGATTTTTTTTTTGCTAGAGTTTTTCTTTGCGATTTCCTTGTTCTTATTATTTGTCCTTTTTTTTGTGATAGCAACGAAGTTGGTCGAGAGCGCCGCAGGACGCTACTTACGCCAGAGGGTTAGAGACAACAATACAAGACCCGTCCGTCAATGATAATTCAAAAAGCAATGGCTGGGTTTACGTTAGATCAGCAATGGGGTCCCTCTTTATGTCCCTCCTTTTTTATGAATAGTGATGTTCACGGCAATTGAGAGTGAATCATTAACGGTGGATTGAAAAGAGGGTAAGAGAGATAATAGAGCTGTGGGGAACAGCACAATTGATAGAATAAAATAATGCTTAAAATGATAATAATAAAAAATACCAGAAAAAAACAAACAAACAAATGAAAAGGTGAGTAGCCAAGCACACGATAAAAAAAGAAGAAATAAGGCAAAAGGCTACTACTACAAAATAAATACGACAAAGTTTATATCGCCGTGAAAAGGTCCTTTATACACATTAGAAGAATTTTTTAAATCTTTTTTTATTCTTCATTTACACACACACACACACACACACACACACACACACACACACACACACACACACACACACACACACATATATATATATATATATATATATAATATATATATACATGGCAGCTAAGCAAAAGCTAGTCTTAAATGTAGAGCAAGGGCATTTCCTTGGACCCAGGTTGATTTTTCTCTGGAGAGATTTTGTTCGTGACTTGGCGCGCAAAGGTCACCAATTGTCCTTGTTTGGTAAAAATCATTGCTTTTTTTACCCGCATTTTTTATGCTCATTGTGCTTTGCTAAATTCATGTAGATAATAAAAGATTGTACGAATTGTGAATGTTAAAAATGTTATTTATTATCAAAATGAGCTACTTCTTGTGAAATGTAATAAGAAACATTGTATTTCAAATACAAGCGTTTAGTTTTAATCCCTCTTGTACATTTGTTTCCGGTTAATGCATATCTATACCATGAAATTTGTTCCCTAACTTATATCAGTTAAATTCGGGTCATTCCTGTATAATTAACTTAAAGTCGGGAAGGGTGATTATATTAGTATGATTATTATCCCTTAAAGGGCCGGGTTAGCTCAGTCGGTAGAGCGTTAGGCTAGAAATCACAAGGTTCCTAGTTCGATACCGGTCCTCGCCAACTCGGCGTATGAGTAGCACAGGGATCTGTGCGGTAAAGTAAGGATCTGATGGTAAGTGTGGCGCTCCACCTCAGATGCAAAAACAATCTCCTTGGTCTAGCGCTAAGTGAAAAGGGGATAGACTCCCTCGCTGATTGGCTGATACCGACATAAGGCCGCCCCGACGACTTTACTTTTACTTTTATTTTTTTTATTATCCCTTGGTACAAGATGTTTCACAAAGTATAGAGAAAGAAATTGTTAACTAGCAGGACCTGTGCATATACCCTACTCTCTTTTATTCTTATTATATTTTTTCTGCGTAGCAGGTCCTTTTCTTATCTTTCTTTCTTTCTAATAAAAACGGAATGTTCCAATATTTAGCTGAGGTGACGACACTCATAATAAATGAGAATTCGGTGGATAAGCACCAGCAGATAATCAGGAGTTACATTTTTGTATTTTATCTTCGATTATTTAGATGGTCTCATTTTTTAACCAGAGAGTGTTGCAAGATAATAAGGATGAAAGACAATTGAGAAGTGATATGTTAGGTGTGATGAACTTTGAGATGAATAACAACGGGTATATCATTTCTCATCTTATTATAATGGAGATTCGGTGTCTGTCTGTAACTGAAACTACGTCTCTGCTTACGTCACAATACTCTCAGGAATTACGTAAGTTCATCAATGAGTATTTGATTCATAATCAAAATCATTAATTCATAGAATAGATCTTATTTATTAACGATGTCTCAATGAAAACCTGAATTAGATTTGCCTCAAAACAGCCCATCTTGTTAGCGCGTTTAAAATCCTGCAATGTGTATCGTATATCACTAAGAAATAAAGGTTTACATAATATATGGTGTGGTTAATTTGCATGCTGGTTTTAACATAACTAATTTAATAAATAATTACTTGGTGTTATTGATCTCTAATATCATTGTTTTATTCTCCAACGTGTTAACCAACCTGTCAGCTGGGGCGTTAGAATGCACCGACTGCACCTCTGCAGAGGGATAAGACTCCCCCAATGGGGCCACTTGTTGGCCGTGGGTGGCAACCCGTGATGCTTAAGGATAGAGCCCAGGTGGCTGAGCAGTTCCTGACCTGCAATACTCCACTTTTACCCTATCTTGGGCTAGATGGGCGGTCGGAGAGGCCCCCTCCGATCAATCGGTTGGTTACGTCAAGCCCTAGCACCTATATGATTTTCCCAACCCTATTGCCCATTATGGCAAGCTCCAACCCCTTCTTATCATATGGGTGCTAGAAGGCGGTGACTGCGGGTCTACATGTCCTGGGAATGACGTTAAACCCTATCTGATGGCGAGGTTCCAGTTTTGGAGGTTTGGGGAATGTGGAGCACCCCTTCATCACCATTGCTCCCTGGTCCACTCTGATCCGGAGTGGTAGTAACTGTTAGAGTCCCATCTATGGGTTAAATAGAAAAACATGAGTTGATAAACAAAATTGTATTATCCATTAAGAATGAATTTATTTCACAACTTTGTCGGCATTAAATAACCAATCGAGGTTGATATGCCGTAAAACAAAACAAAACAAACCAAACCATACCAACGTGTTAAAATCAATCCTATGCATGTTTTTATATAGAAACCAATTAAAATATAATTAAGATAAGGGTAATCTTTTTATATGAGTTCTATCTAATTTCGTTAGTCTTTCTAATTCAATATATTCCATTACATTATAAATTAAACACTTACGCCCGGGGCTCAAATTCTTGTTAGTTGTTATTTAACTCTTCTAAACAATTAAAATTACAATCTAAAAAAAGTATATAATACAGTCAGGTCCAAGCCATTCCAGTATGGAACGGATCTCTAACAGAGGTATTTACCCAACCATTTTACCACTGGTAGAATGTGACACAAGGTCACAAGTATGAAGTATCAAGTGAGGATTGAACTCGCTATTGACTAGCAATTGATCCACGAGACTAGTTTGTTAACCATTATACCACGACGCGACTCCCTAAGTAGGAGTATTTTACACTCTGATCCTAGGCCTAAATGTCGCATTTACATAAATAATCGTGATATGTTGGCAGAAACAATGCTCCCGAACACACACACACACACACACACATATATATATATATATATATATATATATATAAAGGTAAAAGTATCCAATAGACTGTTAAGTTGGGGATGATTTTATTTAGGATCATCTATAACCACTGTATATCCACAATGCATGCATATGAAGACGCACACCTATATATTTATACAAGGATAATTTCAAATCATTAAAGGGATCTCAATGTAAGATGAATATTAAATTATTTATATCGAGAGCAAAAATTCAACAAACCCTCCTTTGGCTATTATAAATTTATTAAATCTTAGACTGGTAACTGCATAAATGAGCCCAGTTTCGTCAGACAGCCATTACATAATATATATATATATATATATATAATATATATATATATATATATATATTTGGAGGATATGGGCTTAATTGAAGTCATACCTAATTCTTGAAAATTAATTAGTTAATAATTAATGAATTTAGGCGGGCATATATGTTCAAATGTAAGGCTAAACAGATCGAGAAAATGTCAATCCCTGAATGTACATTTCGACCTATTAGGTCTCATCAGCAAGGTTATAGTTAATAGGTCAAAATGTACATTCAGGGATTGACATTTTCTCGATCTGTTTAGCCTTATA
>CM042144.1:9995594-10063838 GCA_023376005.1 Doryteuthis pealeii
AAAATAGAATAAATAGCAGTCTCCTCAGACTGGAAGAGCCCTCTGGTCATGCGCAGAGAAAAGACCCCTTCCTTTCACCAAAACGATCCCACGGCCATTTCAACGCGGAACTTTACAGAGAACACACGCTATTGACTGGCTCAGGGGAAAATTTCCTCTCCAAGAAATACCTATGAACACAGAAATAATGTCTGAATCTTAAAAGTAATTTTTGTCTTTGTCACTTCTTCTTCCTTCCATAGTATCTTTCAATTCGACGATCAACGAAAAAGACACTTTCGCGGGACCTTTTAATAGCTAGATTGCAACGCCCCCTAACGGCAAACCCTAGAAGTGAGGAAAGATAATCCTCCATCAATCTCAACCACAATTGAATTAAGGGAGATAATCGCAACAAATATATCCCTTCTCCTCCCAGCTATGAATAAAAATGTTGGGCACAGTAGGCTTCTTAACATTCATATGACAGCCAGTCTAGGAGAAGGAAATATTTTAATTCAGATCAGTTGAAAGTAAACAAAAAGGAAAGAAAAGTAATCTCGTGTCACATCCTACCCGTAGAGGTGGAGTCGAGTAAATACAGATCTTCGGTAGAGCGTTCGGCTAGAAACCACATGGTTTCTAGTTCGATTCCGGTCCTCGCCAACTCAGCGTATGAGTAGCACAGGGATCTCTGCGGTAAAGTATGGAGCTGGTGGTAGGTGTAGCGCTCCTCCTCAGATACCAAAAACAATCTCCTTGGTCTAGCGCTAGTGAAAAGGGGATAGACTCCCTCGCTGATTGGCTGATACCGACTTTAGGCCGCCCCGACGACTTTACTTACTTATATATACTAGCAAATATATGCACCCTCCGGGTGCAAGTAATTAAGTTTTGATATAATAAAATATCATATTAAATTAGAAAGGCTAATGAAACTGACTAAGAATGCAGATAAAAAGATCTGCAACAGAGGGGGTATAATCGAAAAATAGAACAACTTTTAAAACTAACTATTCATCATTTTCCATTACTCCCTCTTTCATTGGTAAATTTTCCTAATTTAACTATTTAGTTAAAATAGGAAGTAAAGGATAATATTACAGTTATTTCATCTTGTAAATAAATTTCTTTTAAGATTTATCACGAGATTTTTGTTTATATTTCTTAAGATAAAACCAAACAATTAGAAATCAATAATACCAGTAATATTTATTAAAATAAAATTTTAAATATCAATATGCAAATTAGCCTTCTCGTTCAAACTGTAAACCGCTATTTTGTTGTATATATAAATACAATTGCATATTATTAGTACGTAGATATGATCAACAGTATTAATAATGTAAAACAATTTTTATTAATAACTGAAGGTTTAAAATAATGAAATCATGGAGAATTTGACGTAAATAATTAAGGGAATTGTGACTTGAGTAGTAATATAGTTTCGGTTACAGACAGAAAAACACACAATCTCCATTATAATAAGATAAGATATATATATATATAAGAGAGAGAGATAAGATAAGATAAGATATTTGTATGACAGGTAATCCTGGCTTAGTTGTTACCGCCGTGGCCCGATTTCAAATCCAGGACGAAACGATTTTCTTTTCACTTTGCGCCAATTTCTCTTGTGAAATGTATAGATCCAACTATTCTCTCGTCCCGCACTCAGCTCTGGGTAAATAGGGTAAACTTGGCAAATTAATATTCTTTACTTATTATTTCTTGTTATGCTCTCTTGTGTATCTCCATTTTTTCTATCTTTCACGTCATCTTTAAAAACACAAATCTTTTAACATAAACACTATTTGTATAATACTAATTTTGTTAAGTAATCCATCCAAAAATGCAATCTTAAATCCTTTTTTCTTACCATCTTTTCTGAAATCATCCAAATTAATCAGTAAAAATTTCACGCTATTGCTTTTTATTATCTGATTACAGTAAATCCTCGAGTATAGTCCGCCCTTGGGTATAATACGCAGAGGATCTTTAGGGGGCTGTATCTCTCAAAAATACGTCTGAATAGACATTGCCGGACAGCAAATAGAGGCTCGGACATTGCTTAGGAAATATTTTTTATTTTAACTTCGTATATAGTACGCACTTGGGATTTCGACTTTTAAATTTTTGGGGAAAAGTGCGGATTATACTCGAGGATTTACGGTATGCAATTTTTTTTCCAAAAATATATTACGTCTGTTAACAAAAGTATCCGATAAGCTAATATATTTATTAAAAAAAACAAACCCTGCTTTGGTAGTAATTTTCCCCCTCGAGGAGAAATATTAAAAAAAAAATGTTTACCATATTTAAAAATTAATTTTTTATTTTGAAAGTTTCGATTATATCATCTCTCATTCTTCTTTCTCATAAAGTAGTTAACCTTGATTTCTTTAACCTCCCCCCCATAACTGTAATCTTTTACGTTTTTTTTAAATTATTTTTGTAACTTTTCTTTGTATACTCTCCAATCTTAATATTATACTCCAATTTCCATGTCTAGACACTGAAGCACAGATTTGGGTGTAATATTTTATATGAGGTCTTATTAAGGTTTTATTTATTTTTAAAACAATATTTGCCTTGCTTGAAATAAATTTCTAACCATCCAGCCAATCATTCCATTTATCGTCGATATAATAGCCAAAATATGATTGTCAGTTTTAAACGTAACATCGAACCCCTAAATCACATAATTTATTTATTTTTTCATTTCTCTATTGAATCATTTATATTCAGCTTTAATGCTTTAGGTTTCATTAGCTCAGTCGGTAGAGCGCCCACCTAGGTAATCGCAAGGTTCCTGGTTCGATACCGGTCCCCGCCAAATCAGCGCACGAGTAGCCCTGATTGGGTAATCTGGTTTGTGCGGTAAATTGGTGAGCTCACGGTAGGTTTGGCGTTCCACCTGAACAAAAACAATCTCCGTGGTCTAGTGCTAGCGAAAAGAGGATAGACTCCCTCGCTGTCCGGTTGATCCTGACTATAGGGCACTCCGCCAACTTTTTTATATAATATATTTCACATTTATCTATATTAAATTCTAATTTCCTGATATTTTCCCAATGTAACAGTTAATTTAGATTTTGTTATGGAAACCAGTCTAGGAGAAGAAATGGTCTGGTTTCTGACCAGTCACACACCGCTTAAAAAATAACCTTGGGTCATATCCTACTCGTGGTATGGATAAATGCATTATTAAACATTATTTATAGGCATTTCTATTGCAAACTATCACTACTGAGTTTGAATCTCACTAGGAGCCGAATACTTCTGTCCTTGGGCTACAATTAAGCAAAAGCTTGTTAAATAACTGTATATATATTTACCACCCACTCCGCACCAGAAGGTTGTGACAAAAGGTCAATTTCTTGATCAGAGTTTAACAGATTTGAATTCAGAGTTCTTCTCCCAGACAGGTTACCTAGCGACGGTTAAAAAGACTAGTTTGCCATACTATTTATAGCTAGAGGGTGAGTAGTTCGATGCATAACTTTCCCAAGGGTATTAGCGCTATGTGAAATGGAAACAGTCTCATGATTTGACATCGGGTCGACAGGTCCATTTCCTACGATAACCAATACATCGTGCACCTCCAAGGTTAATAATTGTATACAAGATTTGTTTTCCTTTTATATCTTATCATTTGGCAACAGCTTTATTATAGAATTAATAGAAAACATTCTTAAAATTTAACAAGCAAATTATATATATATATACACACACATATATTTTAAGAAATGGATATAAAGTAACCTACTCGAGTTTCATCATCTGAATCGTCAGGGTTACATCCGCTGAATTAATCGAATTTTCGATTAATATCAGTTGGTACCACGTATGTCTGTTGAAACGGGTCTTATCTTTTATAGATCTATAAAAGATAAGACCCGTTTCAACAGACATACGTGGTACCAACTGATATTAATCGAAAATTCGATTAATTCAGCGGATGTAACCCTGACGATTCAGATGATGAAACTCGAGTAGGTTACTTTATATCCATTTCTTAAATAAATTTTACTCTACATTGTATTGAGCACTTTGTATTTGTTTTTTCGCGGTCTTAACCCCTGGATACTGTGCTCTCCCAACGATCGTACCCGTACCTACCGGTAAGCCACTACCCATACATTAACGCATACACACACATATATATAGATTTAGATATATAGGTAAATTAACAGGTTAGTTGGTTTTATAATGATTTTAAGGTCGGCATTTTTAACAACGGAAAGTCAAATTTGGTTTTGAGAGCTCAATATTCAATGATTTTCAATAGTGCAAAGCCTTAAAAATCGGTCATATTAGCAGTTATACAACTATTTATTTATTTTTATTATATAATTAGCAGAAAACATTCTTAGAATTTAAGAAGCAAATCTTCATACATACATACATACACACACACGCACGCACACACACACACACACACACACACACACACACACACACACACATATATATATATATATATATATATATATATAATATATATATAAAAAGATCAGATCATTCATTCATGCACAGTTGAGTGCAAATAGAAGAAGCTTCCAGGCTCAGAGAAGAAGAAATAATCTTAAACAGTTTGAATGTAGAGTAAAAGATTGTATATTAAAATTCTCTAAAATTAATTCTGATTTTAATTTGAAAATCAATACCCTTCAGGTTTATTTAAGTCTGCGACAAATGATATTTAATTTGGATTTCTTGAAAATGTTTGCAGTGATTCCCACTTCACTTCTCGCGAGAGCGAGACTTCGTCGTGTAGACGATTAACAATTCTGACAACTGCCGTTACATCGAGAACAAATACCGCAAATAGGCGTAGACGCTCATTTAAAAGGCAGTGACAATGATTTACTAAGGCTATAAACTAAACACCAATTCCACACAGATGAATACACGTTATAGACATTCCGACACCGATATCATGCGTTGTCATTTCCTCCAAGCTTTGTATTTCATAACGGTGTCCTCCGGCTAAGATGTCATCCTTTTAGAATATTCCCGCTCTTTCCATCCTGAAGCATTAATTAATGGAAAATATTTAAAAAAAGAAAAAAAGAAAAAACGAAAAAAAAAAGAAGATATAATCAAATTAAAAAAGATGAGGGGAAAAACTACAAAAAGAAAATATGTTTTCTTCTATTATACATCTGATTCCATAGCATGGCAATTATCCCCTCCAGGGAAAATAATTCAAATGAATGTTTGGATATTTTGTTTTCTATCTTCGTTCATTCATTCGTTCGAGTATTAATTTATTTATTTCGCTCATTTTCAAGAAAATGTCTTTGAAAAATGTTTATTTTTCATTTCGTTTCGTTCTATTTAGTTTTACTCTATTTCGTTTCGTTTTTTATATTGTCTCTTAATGCTTCTTTGGCATTAACTTTGGTTTTGCTTATGCTATTTTTCATGGTGTTTTTTTTTCTTTATTGAAATGATGTGTTGAGAGAGAGAGAGAGAGAGAGAGAGAGAGAGAGAGAGAGAGAGAGAAGAGAGAGAGAGAGAGAGAGAGAGGGGGGGGAGGGGGGCTAGGAGTCGTTTGTTAGGTTAAACACCCCCTCCTCTTTTGATAAAGATATTTAGATTTATCCAATGCGTACAAAATTGGTGAAATGAAAAATAATGCTAATTTCACTGTTTTTTTATTTTATTGAAATGATATGTTGAAAGAGATAGATAGAGAGAGAGAGAGAGATAGAGAGATAGAGAGAGGCAGTCATTTGTTAGGGTAAACGCCTCACTCACTCTTTTGATAAAGACATTTAGATTCATCCAATGCGTACAAAATTGATGAAATGAAAAATAATAGATGACAAAGGTGAACACTTCAAGATGGCGTCTGACTCTTCGTTTAAAGTGTTTAATATTGTTAAAATCTGTTTGATTTTAAGGTGCGGGGGAATGAATGCATTTTCGGAAAATGTCACCTTTTAAATCATTACTGGTGCACCTGTGCTGTCAAAAATAATCACATATATAAAAGTGATATTTCATTAATTACTTACCACCATCATCAGTTTTTAATATGGGTCTTTTATAAGTTGTTATGGAGTCCGCGAATGCTTCGTTGTTGGTGTGTGTTGGGAAAATTCTTTTGGTTGTCTTAGAAGCATTGAAAAGAGTAAAGTGGTGGTCAGTTGGCTGTCTTGACCATCAGGCAGAAACCACGTGACCCACAAAAAAGAAAAACACAGATAAGTGAAAGAACAGTCAGTCTAAAAATAAACCGAAGAGAAAGAGGGGGGGGGGCACTTTGAAATATAACGAAAATAATTGAGATTCAGAACACAATATTCATCATTTTAATTCTGATTTTTACTTTTTTCCTTACTTTTAAGACTATCAATTTTTTTTTGCAGCACACATTAATAAACTCCATGAATAGAATTTACACATATTTCCGAAACATGGATATGCTGGATGTCTACATAGATTTCTTTAATTAGTTGGTTTATTGGATTTTACGGCATGTCAATCCTTGTTGGGTTATTTCATGACTAGCTCACTCGGTAGAGCGTTTGACTAGAAACTACCAGTTTCCGGGTTCGAAACCGGCCCTCGCCAACTCAGCGTATGAGTAGCACAAGGATCTGTGCGGTAAAGTGAGGAGCTGATGGTAGGTGTAGCGCTCCACCTCAGACGCCTAAACAATCTCCTTGGTCTAGTGCTATTGAAAAGGGTATATACTCCCTCGCTGTCTGGTTTATACCGACTTTAGGCCGCCCCGTCGACTTTACTTTACTACTTTTATGGGTACTAGGTTTTCTATTTAACCCGTAGATACTAACAGATACTACCTCTCAAGGGCAGAGTGAGCCTGGCAGTAATGGTGATGAAGGTGTACTCCACATTCCCCAGAGCCTCAGAATTGGAACTTTATCAGTTTAAACGTCATACCCATGACACTGAGACCCTCAAACACCGCCTTCTATCACATATATAAAGGTAATAGGGTTGGGACAATCCTATAGGTGCTAGGACTTGACGTAACCAGCTGATTGATTATAGGGGGCCTTTCCGAACGTCTAGTCTAAGTAAGAGCCAAAGTGGGTTGTTGCATGTCATGAACTGCCCAGCAACCAGGGTCCCTTTTTTAAGCATCACGGTTCACCACCTACGACCAAGAGGACCCCCCCCCCTTACAGAGGTGCAGACGTCTCAGCCGACAGGGCTGTGGATACTCTGGACGTCTATATATATTTATTTTATTAGTTGAATTCAAGTATGGTAGACAAAAATATACGAATAGATATTGCCTGTTTATTATAGGAAATTTACATTAAAATTTTTAGTGCGATGAAAATTAATTACATCACGAAGAGGCTTAAGATGTGATTCTACAATCTTGGATAACAGAATACCTAATAATGGTAAAAATCAAATAAAAAATGGAAATATAAAAGTTAGTAAGGAATGACGTTAATGTATTTCTCTGCTCGCAGAAATATGACTTCCACCTGGACCCTGACAAAGCGCCCCGAGAATAAGCTAGATGGTACCTGCACAAGAATGCTGCGAGTAGTCCTGAACAAGTCATGGAAGCAGCACCCCACAAAGAAGCAACTATATGGTCACCTGCCCCCCATCTCACAAACCATCCGGGTGAGACGGACTAAACATGCAGGACACTGCTGGAGAAGCGGGGATGAGCTCATAAGCGACGTTCTCCCGTGGAAGCCAACACATGGACATGCTAGCGTAGGACGCCCGCTAAGGACCTACATTGACCAACTATACGAAGACTGGATGCTGCACAGACGACCTCACAGGAGCCATTAGTAATAGGG
This sequence comes from Doryteuthis pealeii, assembly GCA_023376005.1. Taxonomy (NCBI): domain Eukaryota; kingdom Metazoa; phylum Mollusca; class Cephalopoda; order Myopsida; family Loliginidae; genus Doryteuthis; species Doryteuthis pealeii. Next base: position 10,003,382 of record CM042144.1, read on the forward strand.
AAGGTTGGTGAAAGATTGTCATGGATATCCGTACTGGCGCGCGACTTGATGGTGATGATGATAACTGTTTCATCACTTAATTGGGTTTAGTTTTATCGAACGGATAGAGAGGGAAGGGTAACTTCCTCCCCAGACGGTTCAGTCAAAGTATATGAAAGGTACGTATGCAACATAGGTGATAGGTCAAATGTGGCGTTGTAGGAATTTCAGACATGCTAGAAAGAGGGTAAAAAGGAGAATGGGAAAAGAAGTAAAGATTAAGATATGCCGACGAAGGGTAAATAAAGGAATATGTGGAGAAAAAAACAAAACAGAATCTGTATACCAAAACGCTTGTTCCTAAATCTTCCGTCCTTTTGTTGTATACCCTCTTTACCGGCTCTAAATATCTATATGTTATATACTTCTCTTACTTCTTACTCTGTCGTCTAGTCTTCTGGCCGGCTTGGTTCTTCTATCATCTATCTTGGTCCGGTATATATTCTAAGGTCTCGTCTGGTCTTCTATTGAGGATTCCGGGTCTGGTTTCTGTTGGTAGGGATTTCTTGTTATCAGAAGCCCTGTGTCATTGTTAGCTTTTAGTAATAACCACAAGACTTCGATTTACGATTATGTTACTTTATTCGTAATCCCCAACCAGACAATGTGCGCGGATCCCTACATCTTGCTAGCTTCGCTTCTAACTTCTAACTGTTACTAACTGAGTTGCTTACCCCTTAAATTGGAAGGGGGCTTATATCGGGGTTCCGTTTCTCACGGTCTATCCCGCAAGGCAATGTCAGAGTGAGGTCAAACGCTGTCACTCACTCTCAAGGCCATCAGCTGTACTAATATGATTTCTACACTATTGTCATAATCATTAGGTATCTAATGATTATGTAACACTTTATCATCTTTATCATCTCGCAACATTCTCTGGCTAAACATGAGACCGTCCAGATCGCCCAAGATGAAATGCAAAAATACTGATTATCTATAATCGCTTATTCGCTGAATTCTTATTTATTTTGAGTGTCGTCACCTCAGCTAAATAATGGACTATTCCGTTTTTATCATAAAGAAAGAAAGGACACGGTACACATAAAAATATAATAAGAAAGAAAGAAAGAGAATAAGAGAGAAAAGGCAAACAATAACGCTAATCCGTTTCAATCGAGGAATGAAAAGAAGGAAAGAAAGAAAAAAAAAAAAATGAGAGAGAGTTAAATCAAGATTATTATACATTTTACATATTGATCAATTGCAATAGCTCTTAAGTAAACACTGTCATAATCAAATTATCATGTTGTGGTATATCTACAGGTCCTGTTAGTATACTAATAAAGACAATAGAGAATTGGAAAGTAGAACAAACCGCGGGAATACGCCGCCGAGGTGAACACAAAATAGGTATTCTCGAGGGCGACTCCTTGTCTTCACTAGCATTCGCCGGAACGACAATACCGCTGAAGTTTGAATTGGAAAATCTACAACAGAGTAGAGAGGTTGAAGATGTTACGAAAAAAGGTGAATCACACAGGCACAATGCATTAATAAATACCTCCAACCATTTTCTCATTTAAAAAAAAAAATGGAAGCTATTATTTCTACTGGGGCTTGTGGATATACCACTGTATGATAATGTCATTATTACAACGTTTGATAAGTTTACTTAAGAGCTATTGCGAAATACTTCAATATGTAAAAAATATAATCTTGATTTAAGGGGCCGGGTTAGCTCAGTCGGTAGAGCGTTCGGCTAGAAACCACAAGATTCCTAGTTCGATACCGGTCCCTGCCAACTCAGCGTATGAGTAGCACAGGGATCTGTGCGGTAAAGTAAGGAACTGATGGTAGGTGTGGCGCTCCATCTCAGATGCTAAAAAAAAATCTCCTTAGTCTAGCGCTATTGAAAAGTGGATAGACTCCCTCGCTGACTGGCTGATACCGACTTTGGGCTGCCCCGTCGACTTTTTAAAAAAAATCTTGATTTAACACTCTCTCACTTTTTTTCTGTCTTTCCTTCTATTCATCTTTTTATTATATTCGATTGAAACAGATTAGCGTTATCCCTTCCACGGGTTCATCCCCTCTCCCTATCTTTCCTTGCTTTCTTCCTTTCTTTTTTACTATATTTTTCTGTGTATCATATCCTTTTTTCCCTTTGTTTCTTTATAATAAAAACGGAATGGTCCATTATTTAGCTGAGATAAGGGCAGTCATGAGAAATAAGTATTTGGCGGATAAGCAACCCAAGATAATCAGGATTTAAATTTTTGAATTTCATCTTGGATTATTTGGACAGTCTCATGTTTAACCATAGGGTGTTATAAAATGATAATCGTCGTACTTTTAAGGAACAGAAGTATTAATATATAAATATTATTAGGCATTATCTACTGCCAAACACTACAACACTGAAAATCTTAGATCAAATATAACATTCCACAATATATATATATATATATATATATATATATATATATATATATGCACACACACAAATGCGCGTGGTATAATGATTACCGTCGTAGGAAAAGAACACGGTAAGACGAGTTCCAATCCTGGACGAGGCTGTTTGCATTTCTCATAGCGCTAATTTCCATAAAAAGGGTATGAATCCAACTATTCTCCCTCCAGCTCCTTAATTGTGCAATCTTTATCATCTTGCAACACCCTCTGGTGAAAAATGAGACCGTCTAAATCATCCAAGATGAAATACAAAAATGTTAATTATGATTATCTGTTGTTGCTTATCCACCGAATTCTTATTTCTCATGAGTGTCGTCACCTCAACTAAATAAGGGACCAGTCCCTTTTTATTATAAAGAAAGAAAGGGAAGAAAAAAGATATGCAACACAGAAAAATTATAAGAAAGAAAGAAAGATAATAGTGGGAAAATTGTTTGCGTGTTTTTTTTTTAAAGAACGCAATACATTAAATGTTATATCGTTTCAGGAGTCGAGAGCCAGTCAAGAAAAGATTTTAAAAAAAGAAATAACAACAATTAATTTTGAAGATATACATTGGACATATATCACAAAATAGAGTTTGTGAACCACCATTCACAGAAGGATTTTCAGAAAATGACCTTCGGGAATCCTTTATGAATGGCAAGAAGTTGAACTGGCCGGATTTGCCCTCACATTCTCAAGGTGTTCAACTGGCAATCACGTTAACAACCGAAGATTTCTATTCAGTAAATGGCTTTGAAGTGAGGCACTAGCACATAATTACAAAAATGTTTACTCATAAACTGAGACCTTCTTTTTCGTCTAACGGCTATTATATGGAGCAATTTGATTCTATATATTAAGCTATAGTAAAACATTATAGTAAACCTGGACGTGGTAATTGCATTTCACTTAGCGCTAATACACTTGGGAAAGGTATGAATTCAACTCTCCCTCCAGCTATGAGTAGGGCAGACTGGGCTCTTTAACCTTGGTTAGGCAACCGGTCTAGGAGAAGGAAAACTCTGAATTCAAGCCTGTTAAATTCCGCTTAAGAAATTGGCCTTGTGTCGCATCCTGCTCGTGCGGAGGGGTTGGTAAATATATATAGTAAATCATTACTTGTTTTTCCATATTTGTTTTTTGTTTTTTTTCATTCATAACTGAATAAGGAATCAATGGTTTTCTTTTTCATGTATTTACTGTTACTGCTTAATCAATGAGTTAAAAAAACATTTCGGAGCCGTCACTGATATAAAGGGGGTGGGTATATTTTCAATTGTAACTTTAATTCATTTCATTTAATTTTGATAAAATAAAATGACAATATTCCCTGCTTTAAATATTGAAATCTTTAGATTTGCTGATCACTGTCAAAAGCCGAGGATTTTTCAGTGCATTTTGATCTACCATCTTTGATGTCATTTCCTCAAAAAATGGTATAAGTGCAAAATCTAATTTTTGGTATCAGTTCTTAATCAATCAATACACAACTTTTGATGCCTCATGAAATTTGATATTTAAAAATAAAGTGAAAATCAACCTAAGCTTATATATATATATATATATATATATATATATATATATATATGTGTGTGTGTGTGTGTGTGCGTGTGTGTGTGTGTGTGTGTGTGTGTCCTTGCGTAGTATTCCACATTCAAATTAGATACCACGCACAGAGAGAGAGAGAGAGAGAGAGAGAGAGAGAGAGAGAGAGAGAGAAGAGAGAGAGAGAGATAATAAATAGTTTTATATACTTTGGATATCTCAGTCGGTAGAGCATCCAACTCGGAACCACAAGGTTCCGGGTTCAATATCGGCCCTCGCCAACACAGTTAAGGCGCAGTAAATTAGGGAGCTGATGGTTGGTGTGGCGCTCTACCTCAGATGCAAAACCACTTTTCCTGGTAAAGCGCCAGTTTAGACCCCCTCACTGCCTGGCTGATACCGACAGTAGGCCACTCCACTTACTTTACTTATTTTACCACATTTAATTCATATATGTACACGCACACACATACATAAACTCACACGTACACACACTCATATATATATGTATGTTTCATTCAGGAGAATATATGTAATATATATATATATATATATATATATATATATGTTGGCATCCATCCGTCTATTAAAGACGATGGCGTAGTGTCCATTTTTAAAAAACTGTATCTGCGAAAGTGGCTGAACAGGCCAATTTTTGAATGGCAATCTCTGTTAAAGTGACTGCAAACGAAAAGTGATGCTTGCTGGAGTTGGTGTTGTCTCTCTCTCTCTCTCTCTCTCTCTCTCTTTTTTTTTTCTCTCTCACTCTCTCTTTTTCTCTCTCTCTCACTCTCTCTTTCTCTCTCTCTCTCTCTCTTCTCTCTCTATATATATATATATATATATATATATATGTGTGTGTGTGTGTGTGTGTGTGTAACACATTATTGGAGGGAATATATATATGTATATATACATATGTACTATATATACTACCTCAAATAAAGTGTCATACACACACACATACATATATATATATGCATATATACATATATATATGTGTGTGTAGGGGTGTGTGGGTGTTAGTGTGTATGTTGAAGGAAACTTATGTTTTCATTTCCAGGCAAAACTAGCCGCAGGAACGAGAATATATAAAATGTAAAGGAGTGAAAAATAACAAATGCAGAAAAGCGAACATCTGATATGCACGACTTGTTCGAAAAAGGTCAAGGCGAACTTGACCAGAGAACTTTGCTATCCTGTAACTTTTGCCGCTGCGTTTTTGTACTGGGTGAGGAAAGACGCCTTAGGAGACGAAAACCAAATGGAAACGATGAAGAAAACAGAAAGAAAGAGGGAAGCATGATTGTTTGTAGAATAGGATTATGAAGAAGAAAAAAACGTGAATATTTAGGAGAAATAAAGATTAGTAGAGAAAGACTACGAGGAACAGAGGGTAAGTATAAAATAATATATTAAAATATATTTGAACGTGATTAAGATAAAGCTGTTAGGTTAATGTATATTTGAGTTAAAGTAGCGTGAAAATAGAATCAAAATCTGGTTACTGATAGTTTTTCGCCTATGGGATTTTCAAACACAATGGGGAAATTTGTTTAACTTTTTGTTTTGCTTCATGTCCACGTTACATTAACTTATATATATATATACGCTCTATCAATGATATTGAACACTATCTGCTTAGAAATATAACACCCATATTATCTGCAATATATATATATATATATATATATAGAGAGAGAGAGAGAGAAAAATTTGAAAAAACATAAGTTCAAATGAAATGAGTGGTATTTATTCAGCCAACGCTGCAGTGTTTCAATAAGTTTAGTAGATCTTCTTCAGGGATTTTGTTGATATAAGAAAAAGTAAATTTTATTTAAGGTTTATTTTTATGTGGTCATTTTTTTCCTTTTCCTTATATCAACAAAAGCCCTGAAGAAGATCTACTAAACAGATTGAAACACTGCAGCGTTGGCTGAATAAATACCACTCATTTTATTTGAATCTGTGTTTTTTCAAATTTTTCACTATATTACATACCGTCGGATTCACTTCCATTTTTTCTCTTCATATATATATATATATATATATATATATATATATATATATATTATTATTATTATTATTATTATTATTATAATGGTGGTTCAGTGTCTATCTATCGGTAACCAAACTACGTCACTATTTACGTCACAATACGCAAATTTATATATATATCAATATTTAATTAAAGACAAAATCATTAATACATAGATTAGAATAACGCTTATTTATTACTGATGTCTCTATAAAAATCTGAGTTAGACTTGCCTCAAAACAGCACATGTTATTGGTGTCTTTAAAATCATGCAATGTGTCTTAGATATCGCTAAGAAATAAAGGATTACAGAATATATGGTGTGGTTAATTTGCATACTGGTTTTAACAAAACCGGGCATAATAAATAGATACTTGGTGTTATTTATTTTTAATATTATTGTTTTATTCTTCAATGCATTGAAATCAACCCTATAATGTATATTATATGTAATATTTTTATGTAGAAACCAATTAAGATATAATTAAAATAAGTGTGAAATTTTATACGTGTTCTTATTTAATTTTGTTAGTCTTTCCAATTTAATATATTTCATTACATTAAGAAAAGGGCGTATATTCTTGCTATTATATATATATATATATATATATATATATATATATAGAGAGAGAGAGAGAGAGAGAGAGAGAGATTGAGGAAGAAATGAAGAATTAGTGAGCGATTTGAACATGAAGAATCGGGAAAAAATCGAGAGGTGACTGAAGGCTAAGGATGGTAAACGAGGAGGGGTATCGAACCCCCACAAGAGATTGAAATGCAAAAATGCAAGCTTACAGAAGGAAATGGGGTGGCTAAGTTAAATATTGCCAGGTATATATTGATGGACAGGGGATATTCCCCTTACCTTGAAGGGATTCGGGTGCCAAGTAATGTCGAACACATGGATCCTCACGATTCCTTCGCCAAAATGCGCGCAAAGATGCTGAGCAATCAGAAATGAACTTATGTGGAATTGATTTTTATGTGGTCAGTCATAATCATCATCAGCAATATTATAATCATCATCATTATTATACAATTCTCAGTATCATTGCCACTAGCAAAAATATGCGCCCACCGCTGGGCGCAAGTATTTAAGTTTTAATATAATTAAATATCATATTAAATTAGAAAGACTAAAAAAAAAACTAAATAACAACGCATATAAAATGATTACATTTATTTTGATTTTATCTTAATTGATTTCTATATGAAATAGTTTCATATATCTAGGGTATATCTATCCATCTCTCTCTCTCTCTCTCTCTCTCCTCTCTCTCTCTTCTCTCTCTATCTATCTATCTATCTATCTATCTCTCTCTCTCTCTCTATATATATATATATATATATATATATATATATATATATAATTATATGACGATATATTTCTCATATGTCCTCACAGTCTAAACGCCCTAGTGGGTTTTTTACCAACATTGCAGCAACCGCCACCAAACAATTAAATTCACCTTAGAATATTCATATCACTCTATCCCATTCTTAGATGTAATTATCAGCTCTAAAAATAACACACCTTCTACATCCCTATACACTAAACTTACTGAAAACCACACTTTCCATGACTTCCACAGCAACCACCCTCTCAACTTCAAAAAATCTATAATTTATAGCTCATGCATACACATAAAACGCATCTGTTCAGACCCCCTAGATTACGCAGACCACAGTAACAAAATAGCACAACAATTCCTAAAATGTCTCTACCCCATAAAACTCATTAAAGCAGTCATAAAATAGCATCATCCTTAAACAGACAAAAACTCCTCGAATATAAACACAAAACTCCTAATGATCGCATCCCTATAATCTTTCACCATGGTCAAAATATGCATAAACTCAACCGCAACCTAATAAAAGAATTCCAAAACCTACAATTGGACCCTAATATCCAATCCACATTCCACAAACCACCCATCAACGCTAAGCGACAACAACCTAACTTACACACCATCCTCACCTCTTCCAAGAAACACCTACACAAAACACAACACAAGGGAAACTACAAACGCAACAAACCAAGATGCTTAGTATGTAAGCATATAATAATAGACTGACCCTTTACAATACCTCATACAGACATCAAAATTCAACCCCCAACCTCACCTATGACAGCTCCAACATCATATATTTAATTTTCTGCAACAGATGCAACAACAGTAAATACATAGGAGAAACCCAAACACCTTTCAGTTTCAGATTTAATAACCACAAACTAACCATTTGACAAAAATCTCCTTACTCACCTATAGCAAAACATTTTAGCCAAACAAAACACACACTTGATAATATGAAATGTATTTCAGTAGACAGTAACTTTGCAACAACACAAATACGCAAACAAAAAGAAATTAAATGGATAATCAAACTCAATGCACTTAGAAATGGTTTGAATACTGACCTCGGCATTTTAAAAAACATACAAATACTTTCACACATCCCATACCTAATATCCCACAACAATATATAATAATCCTAGAAAAATTTTTTGTTTTTAAATGCAGACATTCCATGAAAACGCGTATTTCGGCCTAAAACACGACGAGGGGCCGAAGACTAATGCTGTGACGTAATATCATTTATTTATTTATTATTTTATTATTATTTAATTTTCTTTAAGTTGCGCATCGCTTTCACGAACAAAGTTATGCCTCATTTCGAACGATTACCATGATCGTATTTCGGATGAGTTACGTTACACAATTTCGAAAGCAAATTAACGGCTAAAAAACGCCAAATCCGTTCACTTCATTTAATTACTTTTTTTGCCCTCATATACAGCATTTCATTTTTTCCCCCAGACCGTCTCATATACCTTGAAAAAGGGTGAAGGTTCGCCCAAAATATCTGAACCAGGAACAGAACAACCATTGAATATTAAAATTCTGATTTTTGTTCTGTTTTTCTTGTTTTTGTTTCTTTTCTAGTGCTTCAGAAGACCAAACAAACAACGTTCAAGAAACATAACATACATAATATATATATATATATATATATATATATATATATATATATATATATATGTATTATTATATAATTTAATTATTATTATTATTATTATTATTATTATTATTATTATTATTAATTATTTTTTGCTTAAAAGCAATTACAATGCGTATATCGTAAAAGCAAAAACTATAAATAATAATATACTTTACCCAACAATGCTTCTAAAGCAAATTATCAAATCTCATAATTTCTTACGCCGGAGCATAGGCCTAATTTGCGATCTTCTCAATGTCCACTGTACTTTGAATAGTAGTGGCGTGTTTATTCTTGACAAGCTAATTTCACATGTATCGTGTGCTGCATATCGGTGGCCCAGGGGTAGAGTTTCTGATTCTGCATGCTGGGTTCCGTGTTTCGATTTCTGTCGGAGGGAAATCGTAAGTATACATCGCTGATGAGACTTAATACTGCATTGCTGCAATCTGCCAGAATACTCAGAAGAGTCCTGGAGACCTTAGGAGACTTGCTGTCACTCAGACTCCAGGGAAATACCATCAGCTAATGCTGGTATGAAAAACTCACAATTATCATATTATTTTGTAACAAAAGGTCGAATGTATGGGGTATCCATCGAGGATCAACCTCGCTATTCAATAGTAATTGATCTGTGAGACTGGCTTGCTAGCAATTGCACCATTATGGGACGCCCTAATGGAAAACATTAGGTTTATTTCATTTCCGAATAGAGCCAAATTTTAGAAGAAATTTTGATCACTAAATATTTTCTAAATTTAAAATGGATAGGTTACCTAGGATGCTATAATGGTTAGTAAGCTTTCCTAGCCAATCATCACGAGTGAGTTCGAGTCTCACTGGGCGCCATTACATTCGTCATTGTGGTACAACTAAGCAATGCTTAGTAAATAACAAAGTTAAATGATTAATACTAGCAGGACCCGTGGATATACCACAGTATAATTCAATTATTATAACGTTTGATATGTTTACTTAAGAACTATTGCCAAAATATTTCAATATGTAAAAGTATAAAAAAATATTGATTAAACACAAACACACACACAACCACAATCTCTCTCTCTCTCTCTCTCTCTCTCTCTCTCACACACACACACTCTCACACACACACATACACACACACACACATACACACTGTTTTTTCTTTCTTTCCTTCTTATTTTTTCATTATGTTCGATTGAAACAGATTAGCGTTATCACTTCCAAGCGCTTGCCCCTCTCTCTATGTTTCCACTACTATATTTCTTTCTTTCTTTTTTCTTTCTTATTATATTTCTATGTGTAACGTGTCCTCCCCCCTCCTTTGTTTCTTTATATTAAAAACGGACTGGCCCATTATTTAGCTGAGATTACGACACTCATAAGAAATAAGAATTCAGCAGATAAGCAACACCAGATAATAAGGATTTACATTTTTCCCCTTGGACGATTTGGACGATCTATTTTTTAACCAGAGGCTGTTGTAAGATGATAGTGGTCGTACTTTTAAGGAACACCAGTATTAATATATAGATTGTTACGACATCCACATCTATTGGCGGACACAATTCATTGATATTCAGAGGGGAGAGTAGACAAAATCTAAACAGTTGTCTTTTCATACGGATCTTGCACTCGAAGAAGGATAGACTGACCTAAAAGAGGGGACAGCACAATCAGTACAAATAATCAATTCGATTATCTGAAAAAGTCTTTGAAGGTAAACAAAATCTTTATGCTTTGAATTTTCTTATTTAGAAAACCTTTAACTTTTATCTAAACATTAAAAAAAATAAAAAAAAAAAAAAAAAACGAAAGAGAAAATGTTAATATCTTTCTTATTTATGGACGACCCTGCAACTACCGTGTTAACACGAAAATAAGGCCTACCTGCAAAATAAGACCTAGCGTGATTTTTCAGGGTGATTTTGATATAAGCCCTCCCCTTAAAATAATCCTTATTTTTGAGTGGCAGACAGAGGAATGAAATAAACATTCGTCACAATCACATCATGCGACGCAAACACTCGGCATCCCCAGAAAATAAGCCCTAGTGTTAGATTTTGGAGTGAAAATTGATATAAGCCCTGTCTTATTTTCGGAGAAACATGGTAGAAGTGGTATAAATCTTGACATAACTTGTGTTGTTCAAATCCTGGACGAGGTTGTTTATGTTTTCCTTTGCACTAGTAGTCTTAGAAAAAGACATAAATGCATGTTTCCCACCCTATGTTATGGGTAAATATGAATAGAATAGTAGGGTTGACTGAGTGAAGTAGGTTAGGCTTTTGTTGTGGACGTAAGTCTGTACCCCCGACAGAAGGGATATATGACCGCCTCTACACTGCACAGGGCAAAAACTGCGAGGTTCCCAGGTGTCGGAATCTACACGAGAGCCTGAATTCTGACATACGGGCTGGAAGCTTGGACACAGACAGACTGAAAGACGAGTACCAGACGATGCAATACGACAAACTCAGCTTTGAATGGTAGGTTTCGTCTGTTGTGACTTATAGAATCAGAATTATCATTCAGTGGCTATCGACGTAGATATTGATATCCTCTAGCTGTTGTATAGTCAAAATAGTTATCTCCCCCTCGATGAATACAAAAAAAATCTCCATCTTAACGAGACCACAAGAGAACGAGAATCTCACGATACTATGAAAGTAGATCTGAGTTTGACCAATTATATGACAGTATTCATTAATTCAAATAAGCGCGATATCAAAGCCATCAAACATGGCGAGAGTAAATGTGCACGTATGAAAATGTTTCTCGGATCGTTGTACATAAAACCAAACACAACTGAAAAGAGGGTGAAATGCTTCGAAGTTGTGAACGAGTTGTATGCGGAAAACTGCTGGAATATTGTTGCGGGACGAAAGGGTTTGTCGACGGACCTTGTAGTTGGAGAAAGAGATTGCCATAATCAATTTCGCAAGATATAAAAACTCAAGTAAGCAATTGCCTTGTTCGTCTTTTATGGCAGAATTCCCCGAGAAGCCAACTCAGTTGTACTCTATTAAAAAAATAACCTTATGTCGCATTCTGACGTGGGTAAATGTTGCATGGCGCCTTCTTCACTGGCACTAAATAATTATAATGTTTTATGTCTCTTTCTTTCTTCTATATCTGGTCGTATTTTCTTCTGGCCGGCTTTGCTATTCTGATCATCTTTGGTATTTCTTCTAACATCTTGACTTGGTCTGGCATCTTCTAAGATCTTGCGTCTGGTGTTGACTTGGGGACCTCGGTCTGGTTTTCTGTTAGGGATTTCTCCTTATCAGAAGCACTGTGTCATTGTTAGTTTTTAGATAATAACACAAGACTTCGATTTACTTTTGATCTTATTTCATTGTTAAATCCCCACCAGACATCTGCTAACTAACATAGCGCGCGTATGCAGAGTGAGTCACAGTTCAGGTAGTACATCTTCATGGCCTGACGTCCAACTGCAAACTGGCGACCGAAAAGGTCCCACGTGACTTCACGTATTCTGGCGGGCTTCTGTAATTTTCCATGGAAGGACCCGGCCATGGTATGAAAAGGGTCAGCCCCTCAGAATTACAGGGGATTGACAATAATCTTATGCTACTGCATAGATTATGTAACATAAATACATACCCTTTGTAAATAGTTACTTCATCTAGTAGTTTTCTAAGATAGAATGTCTTACTAACCTACTCCTAGTGTTATTCTGGTGTTTTATTTACTAGACAAGTAAGTTTTGATAAATTGTAAAAATAAAATAAAATAAAATACCGAGTATAGTCCTGTCGGCTGGAGCATTAGAATACACCGACTTCCCTTCTTACAGAGGAGTAAGACTCCGCCAAATTGGCTATTTGTTGGCTGTGGGTGACGACACATGATGCTTAAGAATGAAATCCAGGTGACATACAAAAGTCCTCTAGTTTAATATACATACAAGCTAGTTATTCTAATCCTATCTTTGTCAATCATTTTGCCTTTCTGTTACATACTTGTTAGTAACCTAACACTTATGTACAGTTAGTGTAGAAACCAAAATGGCTGAATGAGTTAGAGTCCGCAGCCTTTGAGTACGATGTCCTGGAGGATTGAGTGACATGTTTTGATCTCATCTTGATCTATTTTCCGGTGGATACCGTGAGAATCAGTGGGCATGAGAAAGGTTTCTTCCGGTTTAGATTAGAAAGAGTTATAGATAGCTCATTGTCACGAAATAATTCAAAGCAGTTACACTTACCCATGGGGTAGTGTAGGAGGATCAAAGTGTAGTATCTGTTCCAGATTCTATGCTTTGACCCTTACCTTCTATACCCGGCCTCGGCTGGGGGTCCAGTGTGCTTCGGCCTCTGGACCGGTAAAGTACAATTAATAGAATCGATCCAGGGTGACCATTCCCCCCAAGATTGATGCAATTTTTATGTGCCCACGTAAAAACGAGACCTTGTGTCCAGCCCTCATAAGTGGGATGAGCAGGCAAATACCCTTACCTTCTATACCCGGCCTCGGCTGGGGATCCAGTGTGCTTTGGCCTCTGGACCGGTGAAGTACAATTAATAGTGTCGATCCAGGGGGACCATCCCCCTGGATCGACGCAATTTTTATGTGCCCACGTAAAAACGAGACCTTGTGTCCAGCCCTCATAAGTGGGATGAGCAGGCAAATACCCTTACCCATGGGGTAGTTGCTAACGTGCTGTACTATGACATCATAGAAAGTGAGTCAGAAGTCCAGTGGCGCTATTACATTCACATTTGTACTAATACTTTTGGGAAAGGTATGAACCCCTCATCACACTAGGCTTCTACAAAAGTTGTCTTTGGCATTAAATAACCTACGAATGTTGTCATGCCTTTAAACAAAGAAACCAAACCAACCAAAACAAACAAATACTAGTGACTCGATAGACTTTGACGCTGAGAATTAAAATATGGACAATCTTATAATAATGGATATTCAGCAACTGTCTGTTTGTAACCTGAACTACGTCACTGCATATGTCATAATACTCTCAGTCATTGCAAAAGTTTATCAATGTGTATCTAATTTAGTCAAAATCATAAATCAATAGAACAGAGAGTGTCTATTAATGATGTCTCTAAAAAATCTGTGTAAGATTTGCCTCAAAACAGCCCATGTTATTTGTGCGTTTAAAATCCAGCAATGTATCTTTTATACCACTAAGACATGGTGTGGTTAATTTTCCTACTGGTTTTAACAAATAATTACTTATGATTATAATTATAATGTTATATATCTCTTTCTTTCTTCTATATCTGGTCGTATTTTCTTCTGGACGGCTTTGCTTCTGATCGTCTTTGGTATTTCTATCATGTAATATTCTTGTTTTATTCTCGAATGTATTAGAATCAATCCTATGAATGATTTTATATAGAAATCAATTTAAAATACAATTAAAATAAGTGTTATCTTTTTATATGCATTTTTATTTAATTTCGTTAGTCTCTTTAATTTTATATATTCAATTACATTTAAACTTAAATGCTTATGCCCTGAAGGTGCATAATCTTGCTAGTAAAACTAATATCTAGAAGAAAAAAAAGCATAAAAACACGAAATCAAGCAAAGCAACGATTTTCAGACTATGGAAATGATTTTCAATTTATACAAGGTCTCTCTTGCTTACTCGGTAAGAAATACCTGTTCTTACTTCGGACGGATATGATCGATGTAGATAGGTGTAGAAAATCGTGAGTTTCTGCAAAAAGACCTGACGTTTAAGATGCCTCCGTCCCCCGCCCTCTTACTGATAGACACGATTTCTCCCCGAGGCAGGAAAAAGACCTCTTCTCACTCCTCTGCCCCGGCCTTGACGCTAAACGAATGGTCGGCCCTATCGTATGCTCTTCGCTTCTTTTTTTTTCTTTTTTACTTTTGGTTTTTGCCTTTCTGCAAGCCGACCAACTCGCTGTGTCAGTTGTATTTCCTCAGGCAATGTGAGAAGGATTTCTTTTTTTACGGAAGCGATTTCTCATTCTTTTGGTAAGATGAGTTGTTGGCAGAACGGATACACTAAAACCTTTTATCTGGTAAGTGCACGACTCATCGGCTGGAAACCAATTTCTAATCAGAACCAATCAGTAGGAATATCAATCCGCTAAAAGGCAATTTCTATATATTTACTTATTCATATCTATCTATTTGTGAATTTTATTCTAGTATATTATGGCTTGGGTTATTTTTTTATAGAGAGTGATGGGAACGTTTTGGTTCTGAACAAATCAGTCGCGCCCTGAATAGGTAGAGAAATCTCTCAAAATACAAAACAACTTCGGACGAAATGAAGAGGGAGGGGAGGGAGAGAGGGGGGGAGGGAGAGAGAGAGAGGGAGGGAGAGAGCTTGAGAGGGAAATAGAGAGATGAAGAGAGAGAGAGAGGTGGGGAGAGAGAGAGTGGGAGAAGGTGAGGTCATTTCGCCATATAGTTATTACACCCACCGATCCTCTTGAGTTCATATTAATCTAAAATATAAAAGCTTTTTTATATTCCTTTAATTGTTGCTGCGTTTTTATCTTTTGATTTTGGTTGGTTGGTTGGATTTTACGGCATATCAACCCTTGTTGGATTATTTTATACCGAATACATTTTGATTTATTCATTTTTGATGGGTACTTATTTTTAGACTCAGTTTTTATCAACACATTCCTAAAAAGATTATTTGTTCAATCTAACGCATAGATGGTACCCTAACAGGTACTACAACTCTGGGTCAGAGTGGATCTGGGAGTAATGTTATATACCCACTTCATCTGCTGGGTATATAATGCGGAGAGAGTAGGCAGGAGAGAAGATGTGAGGATGAGATGTGTTCTTACTTTTCTGTTTGTTCGGTCTCCATCTTCCTTATTCTAGCCTGATCTTTTCTATGGTGGACTGATTTCTTTTCTGAATTGATTTTTTCTTTGGGGTGGGTGTCTTCTTATCTTCTCATTTCTTTGTTAATAATCATGCAAGATTTTGTTTTTTATAGACTTTATTAAGAGCCCACATCCCAAAAGCTTTTCTAACCGCGCAGCGAGAGTTCGGCATCTTGGAGTGAGGGACCCCTGCGCCCGCTCTTTCTGACTACTGCCGATAATCTGCTAACAAAACCTAATTTCTTTTCACATGCCTTTCTATTAGCGGATTTGGTGAGGGGGTCAAGTAAAGGTTATTACTTACAAATAATAAATATAATGGCTAGAGGTAACCTTTCATCTGCCCATTCCTCCAATTCTGAATATTCCACGAACTCTAATTAAAAGATCTAACTACACTCCATACATAATTCGTAGGCTATCTACTGACTATGTAACAGGAGTAATGGGGATGAAGAGGGGCTCCATATTCCCCAGAGCTCCAGGATTGGAGTCTCACCATCAGATAGAGTTTAACGTCATACCCAAGTCATTAAGACCCTTAGACACCACCTTCTAGCATATATATGATAAAATGGGTTGGAGCTTGCCATAAAGGTTTGTACAATCATATAATGCTAGAGCGAGCCCCAAATGCTTAGAAGACTATAGGAACTTGAAATCAGAGGAAGAATAGAGACCATCCAGACAACAGAATTGTTGAAATCACCTATAATACTCAGAAGAGTACTGTGGATCTGAGGAGATTTGTTGTCACCCAGATCCCACTGAAAGACCATCAGCTTATGCTGGTGTAAAAAAAAAACTTATAAGGAGTGAAGTAATCATGATATGATATATGTATGTATGTAAATACACACACACATGCTATATATATATATATATATATATATATATATATATATATATATATAACTATGGGTTAAATAGTAGGGCAGACTGGGCCCTTCATCCTTGGGTGGGTAACCGGTCTAGGAGAGGGATAACTCTGAATTCAAAATTCCTGAGGTCGGTCGTTGATTGGGTTTGTGGCAACCCTTGATGCACCAATTCTTTCCTATCGACTGTGCCAAAAAGTGTGGGTCCAACACAAGCCTTCACCACTATAAACAAATCACTGTGTGGGTGTTCATTGTATGTATGAACCCTCAGGTGTCGAAAATCGACGAGAGAGTCCATAATATATATATATATATATATATATATATATATATATATATATAAACTTTTACTACATAATGTTCTAACAGAAATAATAAATTCAGGCATCTTTGATTAACTTTAAATTTAAAATATAGAACTTATTTATGGGCTATACAAGCATATATATATATATATATATATATATATATATATATATATATATATATATATATATAATCACATGCATTGCTATATTCCAAGTTGTTCTGTCCTGCAGGTCTACATGTAAAAGGAAATGATTCCCGTATCAATAAACATAGGAAGAATTCTAAATTACACGTATTCAATTTAAAACTTAAAAAAGGAAAAGAGAAAGATAAAGACATTATTCCTGCATTTGGGATATCGATTTAAAATGCAAATTATTTTGTTTCACTGTTTATAGAAAAAAACATTTTTGGAGGAAGAGCCTGCAACCCGCTTATATATCAAATCTACCATTTCCTGATATTAATTTGCTATGATAGAAAAACAAAGGAAATTCACTCAATTCCCTGCAAAATTATTTTCTTTCTTACTAAGATTGGAACAATTATTTTCAAGTTGACAAGACAGTATCGTTTGTTATTATGTTGAATCAAAGCTGAAATACACTCATTCTTATGGAACATCTGAATCAGATGAGTCCCGTATAAAAAGAAAAGTAAACGTAAAACATTTTTTTCGTGGGTGGTTTTTCTATTGCGTAGTATTCAAAAGAATATTCTGTACCCACGCAATTAGTTAAATTTAAACAATATTGATGTCATATCCGAAGATGCTGAGAATAAAAAATATAACAAAACATATATTTAAAAAAATACAACAATATTCGTTTTTATTTTTCTCACCAACCACGATACAATAGGATGGTTTTTTGGATTGTTTTGTTTTACGGCATATCAACCTCAGTGGGTCGTTTAATGCCGATAAAGTTTTGAAATAAATCAATTCTTAATGGATAATACAATTTTTTTATAAATACATTTTTATATCTAACCCATAGATGGGACCCTAACAGGTACTACCACTCTGGTCAGAGTGGACCAGGGAGCAATGGTGATGAAGGGGGGTTCCACATTCCCCAAACCTCCAAAACTGGAACCTCACCATCAGATAGAGTTTAACGTCATTCCCAGGACATGTAGACCCGCAGCCACCGCCTTCTAACACCCATATAATAAAAAGGGGCTGGGGCTTGCCATAAATGACAATAGGATGGGTTGAATAAACAATTAACTGCCAATAAGTAGAGTATTCATCAAGTAGCCATGTTGATGTCTGATCCAACCCTATCTTCAGTCAAGTGTCAAGCGTTCTTTAGGGGAGAGTTATCTCCCCTAACAATTGATTTCAGCTGATTTTAGACGACGTGGAGTGGGGGTACTATTTACAATGTAAATACAATGTCGAAACGATTTAGCATTTTTCGATATGCAAGACGCGTGTCTCCCTGGCGTAGCGGTTTACGTGCTGGACTTTGACATCGTAGTAAGCGAGTTCGAATTCCATTTTACGTTCGCTTCCATACTAATGCCCTTCGGACAAGTGTGAATCCCTCGGGCACAATCTGTGTTTTAGATATTCTACGAGGATGGCTTTGGTATTAAATAACCCATGAAAGTTGATGTGTCAATAAACAAAAATACAAACTAAAACCGACATGCAAGTACACGAATTATTGTCCTTTTGTTTTCATATAAAATATCAACATAAACACTTGGATCCTATTTCCAATTCATACTATTTGGGATTTCCTCTTTGGGAATGATGATAGTAAACAAAATAAAAAGATAACTGGTTGATATATATCTACCAACCCCTCCATACAAGCAGCTTGTGACACATGGTCAATTTCTTAATCAGAATCTAACATGTTTGAATTCAGAGTTTTCCTTCTCCTAGACTGGTTACCAAGCCAAAGTTAAAGGGCCCAGTCTGTCCTATTATATTCCCATGGCTGGAGGAAGAGTAAGTAGATGCATACGTTTCCCAAGGAAATTAGCGCTATGTGAAATACAAACAGCCTCCAGGAATTGAACTTGAGTCGAAGCGTCCGTTTCCTTCAACTCTAATTATCACACCATAAGATTCATAACTCGTGTATATGCATGTCAGAAAGTCAGAGATTGTTTTGACATTGTATCTATATTGTAAATAAGATAGCCCATCTCTAAAACCTGGGAAATTCAATATTTAAAAAATTTTACAAATTGCTTGAGTAGATAAATATCTTCTGAATGTTAAGCAACAATAGTTAGTGAAAAATGTTTTGACTATTTCAGACGGGACCCATCTGTTTCACGGATTTTTCGGCAACTTTGGCAATACCTAGTTAAAATAACGTCCATTTTTGTTGTTTTATTGGCCATAAAGCCAAAGCACTTATTAAGGAATATAATAATCTTGATTTAAGACTTTTGGGAATCAGCTGAAAAATTTGAAACTGAGGGTCAGGTAAAATTTAAAAGTCAGGTAAAATTTAAAAGTAACAACAACAATAACACCGGGTGGGGGGTGGGAAGATAGATGAAGGTAAAATATCTTTCAAATTTTCCATATGTCCTGTTATCCACCAATACTATATCTGATACGCCCTCCACACACATAATGTATATTTTATTATACATTATTCTTGTTCCTGACACTGATACATTATTCGGTTATTTCCAATAAGTCTAACATGATCAAAGGGAACCACTCGTGACTGATAAATTAAGACGCTTGAAAATAAAAGGTTTAATGCATTCGTTCTAACTAGGTATCAAGGTACATTTTCGGTTCCTTACAGGATCAAAGAGTAACATAAGGTCGGTTTTAAATGTGCGGAAGTGCGCATAGGAAGCAGGCATCCCCAAGGGGATGGGTGAAAAAAATGTATTATATTCCATAGGCATTCCCTTTCAGCGATGCCCAAGCACCGGGCAATAAACCCTGCTCTTATTCCGTTTAGGCAAGGAGGCAGATGAAAGTCCCCTGGCACTAATCTGATTAATTTTGCACCCTTACTCCAGAACGAAGGTAAGCATCTAAGTAATCGAATCACAGAAGATGTTTTGTTCTTGTGTCGTTGAGTCACTAAAGTGCAGAGATTCCTATGAATTTTGCTGGTTACAATGTGGAGAACATTGATGTCATACATGCAAATCACATAGTTATTGTTAACAAAAATATGCAGTACTAGCAACATGTGGATATATCACGGTATGATAATTTAATTGTTAAAACGTTTAATATGTTTACTTAAGAGCTGTTGCAAAAAAATTAAATATGTATAAAGTATAATAATCTTGATTTAACTCTCTCTCTCTCTCTCTCTCTCTCTCTCTCTCTCTCTCTCTCTCAACACACACACACACACACACACACACAACATTTTATTTTTTTCTTTTTCTTTCCTTCTTTTCATTATTTTCGATTTAAACAGATTAGCGTTATCGCTTCCTCGCGCTGATCCCTTTTCTCTATATTTCCCCAACTTTCTTTCTTTTATATATTTATTCACTTCTTTTTTATAATAAAAAGCAGAATGGTTCATTATTTAGCTGAGGTGACGACACTCATGGGAAATAAGAATTCAGAGCATAAGCAACACCAGAAAATCATGGCTTGCATTTTTGCATTTCATCTTGAACGATTTGATCTCATTTTTAATCTGAGGGAAATTGCGAGATGATAACGGTCGTACGACACGAATATTAGTATATAGAAGATTGACAATTGTAAATCCGAGTTGCCCGGCGAATACGTCATCTTGTGTATATAAACATTAATTACATGAAAGATGTGAGATAGGTACATCGTTTCTTGTGTAAACGGATATTATTAGGTATTGTTTATGACCATCCTTCATAGAAACTCTGCAACCAAGAATATGGATATATATCAATCAAATACTAATTGGGCTTTTTTTGTACTCGTGCAATTTATTATTGTTAACTGATGAGTTTAAGTGCTGTAGATTTTGCTAAGTTGTGCCTGATAATATACGTATTTACCCAACACCTTCTTCAGGGGAAAAGTGTGGTGATAGTACATGTTAGTGTCGCATCTTTGGGTTAAATGCATACAAATTAGTTTTAAAATGTGTTAAATGTGAATAACCATCAAGGATGAATAAAACAAAAGGTCTTCGACATAGAATAACCCAAAAAGAATTGATTTATATAAAATGAAAAGGATAGGTGTGATGTAAACTTATCACACAAGAGGTTGAAGACCAGGGCCTAACAAGTGGCAGGTAAACACTTTGAAATGTATGTGATAAAACAAATTCAATTTTTTACGATAAATTGCTTTTAAAAACTTTAATTGAATGCTGGGTATANTTAAATAAGAACACGTATAAAATTTCACACTTATTTTAATTATAACTTAATTGGTTTCTACATAAAAAATATTACATATAATATACATTATAGGGTTGATTTCAATGCATTGAAGAATAAAACAATAATATTAGAAATAAATAACACCAAGTATCTATTTATTATGCCCGGTTTTGTTAAAACCAGTATGCAATTTAACCACACCATATATTCTGTAATCCTTTATTTCTTAGCGATATCTAAGACACATTGCATGATTTTAAAGACACCAATAACATGTGCTGTTTTGAGGCAAGTCTAACTCAGATTTTTATAGAGACATCAGTAATAAATAAGCGTTATTCTAATCTATGTATTTATGATTTTGTCTTTAATTAAATATTGATATATATATATAAATTTGCGTATTGTGACGTAAATAGTGACGTAGTTTGGTTACTGATAGATAGGCACTGAACCACCATAATAATAATAATAATGATAATATAATATATATATATATATATATATATATATATATATATATATATATATGAAAAGAAAAATGGAAGTGAATCCGACGGTATGTAATATAGTGAAAAAATTTGAAAAAACAGAGGTTCAAATAAAATGAGTGTATTTATTCAGCCAACGCTGCAGTGTTTCAATCTGTTTAGTAGATCTTCTTCAGGGCTTTTGTTGACATAAGGAAAAGGAAAAAAAATGACCACATAAAGATAAACCTTAAATAAAATTTACTTTTCCTTATATCACAAAGCCCTGAAGAAGATCTACTAAACAGATTGAAACACTGCAGCGTTGCCTGAATAAATACCACTCATTTCATTTGAACTTTATGTTTTTTTCAAATTTTTCATTATATATATATATATATATATATATATATATATATATATATATTATATATTGCAGATAATATGGGTGTTATATTTCTAAGCAGATAGTGTTCAATATCATTGATAGAGCGTATATATATATAAGTTAATGTAACGTGGACATGAAGTAAAACAAACAGTTAAAAAAAATTTCCCCATTGTGTTTGAAAATCCCATAGGCGAAAAACTATCAGTAACCAGATATTGATTCTATTTTCACGCTACTTTAACTCAAATATACATTAACCTAACAGCTTTATCTTAATCTCGTCCAAATATATCTTAATATATTATTTTATACTTACCCTCTGTTCCTCGTAGTCTTTCTCTACTAATCTTTATTTCTCCTAAATATTCACGTTTTTTTTTCTTTCTTTCATAATCCTATTCTACAAACAATCATGCTTCCCTCTTTCTTTCTGTTTTCTTCATCGTTTCCATTTGGTTTTCGTCTCCTAAGGCGTCTTTCCTCACCCAGTACAAAAACGCAGCGGCAAAAGTTACAGGATAGCAAAGTTCTCTGGTCAAGTTCGCCTTGACCTTTTTCGAACAAGTCGTGCATATCAGATGTTCGCTTTTCTGCATTTGTTATTTTTCACTCCTTTACATTTTATATATTCTCGTTCCTGCGGCTAGTTTTGCCTGGAAATGAAAACATAAGTTTCCTTCAACATACACACTAACACCCACACACCACTACATACACATATATATATGTATATATGCATATATATATATGTATGTGTGTGTGTGTATGACACTTTATTTGAGGGAGTATATATAGTACATATGTATATATACATATATATTCCCTCCAATAATGTGTTATATACACACACACACACACACACACACACATATATTATATAATATATATATATAATATATAGAGAGAGAGAGAGAAGAGAGAGAGAGAGAGAAAGAGAGAGTGAGAGAGAGAGAAAAAGAGAGACTGAGAGAGAGAGAGAGAGAGAGAGAGAGAGAGAGAGAGAGAGAGAGAACACCAACTCCAGCAAGCATCACTTTCGTTTGCAGTCACTTTAACAGAGATTGCCATTCAAAAATTGGCCTGTTCAGCCACTTTCGCAGATACAGTTTTTTAAAAATGGGACAATACGCCATCGTCTTTAATAGACGGATGGATGCCAATATATATATAATATATTATATATATATATATATATTCTCCTGAATGAAACATACATATATATATGAGTGTGTGTACGTGTGAGTTTATGTATGTGTGTGCGTGTACATATATGAATTAAATGTGGTAAAATAAGTAAAGTAAGTGGAGTGGCCTACTGTCGGTATCAGCCAGACAGTGAGGGGGTCTAAACTAGCGCTTTACCAGGGAAAGTGGTTTTGCATCTGAGGTGGAGCACCACACTAACCATCAGCTCCCCAATTTACTGCGCCTTAACTGTGTTGGCGAGGGCCGATACTGAACCCGGAACCTTGTGGTTCCGAGTTGGATGCTCTACCGACTGAGATATCCAAAGTATATAAAACTATTTATTATCTCTCTCTCTCTCTCTCTCTCTCTCTCTCTCTCTCTCTTCTCTCTCTCTGTGCGTGGTATCTAATTTGAATGTGGAATACTACGCAAGGACACACACACACACACACACACACACGCACACACACACACACACACACATATATATATATATATATATATAATATATATATATATACTATATATATAAGCTTAGGTTGATTTTCACTTTATTTTTAAATATCAAATTTCATGAGGCATCAAAAGTTGTGTATTGATTGATTAAGAACTGATACCAAAAATTAGATTTTGCACTTATACCATTTTTTGAGGAAATGACATCAAAGATGGTAGATCAAAATGCACTGAAAAATCCTCGGCTTTTGACATTGATCAGCAAATCTAAAGATTTCAATATTTAAAGCAGGGAATATTGTCATTTTATTTTATCAAAATTAAATGAAATGAATTAAAGTTACAATTGAAAATATACCCACCCCCTTTATATCAGTGACGGCTCCGAAATGTTTTTTTAACTCATTGATTAAGCAGTAACAGTAAATACATGAAAAAGAAAACCATTGATTCTTTATTCAGTTATGAATGAAAAAAAAACAAAAAACAAATATGGAAAAACAAGTAATGATTTACTATATATATTTACCAAACCCTCCGCACGAGCAGGATGTGATACAAGGCCAATTTCTTAAGCGGAGTTTAACAGGCTTGAATTCAGAGCTTTCCTTCTCCTAGACCGGTTGCCTAACCAAGGTTAAAGAGTCCAGTCTGCCCTACTCATAGCTGGAGGGAGAGTTGAATTCATACCTTTCCCAAGTGTATTAGCGCTAAGTGAAATGCAATTACCACGTCCAGGTTTACTATAATGGTTTACTATAGCTTAATATATAGAATCAAATTTCTCCATATAATAGCCGTTAGACGAAAAAGAAGGTCTCAGTTTATGAGTAAACTTTTTGCAATTATGTGCCAGTGCCTCACTTCAAAGCCATATAATGAATCGAAATCTTCGGTTGTTAACGTGATTGCCAGTTGAACACTTTGAGAATGTGAGGGCAAATCCGGCAAGTTCAACTTCTTGCCATTCATTAAGGATTCCCGATGGTCATTTTCTGAAAATCCTTCTGTGAATGGTGGTTCACAAAATCTATTTTGTGACAGATGTCCAATGTATAACTTCAAAATAAATTGTTGTTATTTTTAAAAAAAATCTTTTCTTGACTGGCTCTCGACTCCTGAAACGACATAAGATTTAATGTATTGCGTTATTTAAAAAAAACACGCAAACAATTTTCCCACTATTCTCTTTCTTTCTTTCTTATAATTTTTCTGTGTTGCATATCCTTTTTCTCCCCTTTCTTTCTTTATAATAAAAAGGGACTGGTCCATTATTTAGTTGAGGTGACGACACTCATAAGAAATAAGAATTCGGTGGATAAGCAACATCAGATAATCATAATTAACATTTTTGCATTTCATCTTGGATGATTTAGACGGTCTCGTTTTTCACCAGAGGGTGTTGCAAGATGATAACGATTGCATAATTAAGGAGCTGGAGGGAGAATAGTTGGATTCCTACCCTTTTTATGGAAATTAGCGCTATGAGAAATGCAAACAGCCTCGTCCAGGATTGGAACTCGTCTTACCGTGTTCTTTTCCTACGACGGTAATCATTATACCACGCGCATTTGTGTGTGTGCATATATATATATATATATATATATATATATATATATATATATATATATACTGTGGAATGTTATATTTGATCTAAGATTTTCAGTGTTCTAGTGTTTGGTAGTAGATAATGCCTAATAATATTTATATATTAATACTTCTGTTCCTTAAAAGTATGACGATTATCATTCTATAACACCCTCTGGTTAAACATGAGACTGTCCAAATCATCCAAGATAAAATTCAAAAATTTAAATCCTGATTATCTGGGGTTGCTTATCCACCAAATACTTATTTCTCATGACTGCCGTTATCTCAGCTAAATAATGGACCATTCCGTTTTTATTATAAAGAAACAAGGGGGAAAAAAGGATATTATACACAGAAAAACATAATAAAAAAGAAAGGAAGGAAGAAAGCAGGGAAAGATAGGGAGAGGGGATGAACTCGTGGAAGGAATATCGCTAATCTGTTTCAATCGAACATAATAAAAAGATGAATAGAAGGAAAGACAGAAAAAAAGTGAGAGATTGTTAAATCAAGATTATAAAAAAGTCGACGGGGCGGCCTAAAGTCGGTATCAGCCAGTCAGCGAGGGAGTCTATCCCCTTTTCAGCGCTAGACCAAGGAGATTGTTTTTTTAGATTTTTTTTAGCATCTGAGGTGGACCGCCACACCTACCATCAGCTCCTTACTTTACCGCACAGATCCCTGTGCTGCTCATACGCTAAGTTGGCGGGGACCGGTATCGAACTAGGAATCTTGTGGTTTCTAGCCGAACGCTCTACCGACTGAGCTAACCCGGCCCCTTAAATCAAGATTATACCTTTTACATATTGAAGTATTTCGCAATAGCTCTTAAGTAAACTTATCAAACGTTATAATAATGACATTATCATACAGTGGTATATCCACAGGCCCCAGTAGAAATAATAGCATCCATTTTTTTTTTAAATGAAAAAATGGTTGGAGGTATTTATTAATGCATTGTGCCTGTGTGATTCACCTTTTTTCGTAACATCTTCAACCTCTCTACTCTGTTGTACATTTTCCAATTCAAACTTCAGCGGTATCGTCGTTCCGGCGAATGCTAGTGAAGACAAGGAGTCGCCCTCGAGAATACCTATTTTGTGTTCACCTCGGCGGCGTATTCCCGCGGTTTGTTCTACTTTCCAATTCTCTATTGTCTTTATTAGTATACTAACAGGACCTGTAGATATACCACAACATGATAATTTGATTATGACAGTGTTTACTTAAGAGCTATTGCCATTGATCAATATGTAAAATGTATAATAATCTTGATTTAACTCTCTCTCATTTTTTTTCTTTCTTTCTTTCCTTCTTTTCATCCTCGATTGAAACGGATTAGCGTTATTGTTTGGCGTTTTTACCTCCTCTTTCTATCTTTCACCTATTCTCTTTCTTTCTTTCTTATTATATTTTTATGTGTACCGTGTCCTTTCTTTCTTTATGATAAAAACGGAATAGTCCATTATTTAGCTGAGGTGACGACACTCAAAATAAATAAGAATTCAGCGAATAAGTGATAATAAATAATCAGTATTTACATTTTTGCATTTCATCTTGGGCGATCTGGACGGTCTCATGTTTAGCCAGAGAATATTGCGAGATGATAAAGTGTTACATAATCATTAGATACCTAATGATTATGACAATAGTGTAGAAATCATATTAGTGCAGCTGATGGCCTTGAGAGTGAGTGACAATGCTTGACCTCACTCTGACCTTGCCTTGCGGGATAGACCGTGAGAAACGGAACCCCGATATAAGCCCCCTTCCGATTTAAGGGGTAAGCAACTCAGTTAGTTACAGTTAGAAGTTAGAAGCGAAGCTAGCAAGATGTAGGGATCCGCGTGCATTGTCTGGTTGGGGATTACGAATAAAGTAACATCATCGTAAATCGAAGTCTTGTGGTTATTACTAAAAGCTAACAATGACACAGGGCTTCTGATAACAAGAAATCCCTAGCAACAGAAACCAGACCCGGAATCCTCAATAGAAGACCAGATGAGACCTTAGAAGATATACCAGACCAAGATAAAAGATAGATGATAGAAGAACCAAGCCGGCCAGAAGACTAGACGACAGAGTAAGAAGTAAGAGAAGTATATAATATATAGATATTTAGAGCCGGTAAAGAGGGTATACAACAAAAGGACGGAAGATTTAGGAACAGGCGTTTTGGTATACAGATTCTGTTTTGTTTTTTCTCCACATATTCCTTTATTTACCCTTCGTCGGCATATCTTAATCTTTACTTCTTTTCCCATTCTCCTTTATGCCCTCTTTCTAGCATGTCTGAAATTCCTACAACGCCACATTTGACCTATCACCTATGTTGCATACGTGCCTTTCATATACTTTGACTGAACCGTATGGGGAGGAAGTTACCCTTCCCTCTCTATCCGTTCGATAAAACTAAACCCAATTAAGTGATGAAACAGTCATCATCATCACCATCAAGTCGCGCGCCAGTACGGATATCCATAACAATCTTTCACCAACCTTCCCTATTACTCATGGCTCCTGTGAGGTCCTCTGTGCAGCATCCAGAGTCTTCGTATAGTTGGTCAATGTAGGTCCTTAGCGGGCGTCCTACGTTAGCATGTCCATGTGTTGGCTTCCACGGGAGAACGTCGCTTATGAGCTCATCCCCGCTTCTCCAGCAGTGTCCTGCATGTTTAGTCCGTCTCACCCGGATGGTTTGTGAGATGGGGGGCAGGTGACCATATAGTTGCTTCTTTGTGGGGTGCTGCTTCCATGACTTGTTCAGGACTACTCGCAGCATTCTTGTGCAGGTACCATCTAGCTTATTCTCGGGGCGCTTTGTCAGGGTCCAGGTGGAAGTCATATTTCTGTGAGCAGAGAAATACATTAACAGCATTCCTTACTAACATTTATATTTCCATTTTTTATTTGATTTTTACCATTATTAGTTATTCTGTTATGCAAGAGTGTAGAATCACATCTTAAGCCTCTTCGTGATGTAATTAATTTTCATCGCACTAAAAATGTTAATGTAAATTTCCTATAATAAACAGGCAATATCTATTCGTATATTTTTGTCTACCATACTTGAATTCAACTAATAAAATAAATATATATAGACGTCCAGAGTATCCACAGCCCTGTCGGCTAAGACGTCTGCACCTCTGTAAGGGGGTAAAATCCCCTCAATTGGGCCGCCTCTTGGTCGTAGGTGGTGAACCGTGATGCTTAAAAAAAGGGACCCTGGTTGCTGGGCAGTTCATGACATGCAACAATCCACTTTAGCTCTTACTTAGACTAGACGGTCGGAAAGGCCCCCTATAATCAGTCGGCTGGTTACGTCAAGTCATAGCACCTATAGGATTGTCCCAACTCTATTACCTTTATATATGTGATAGAAGGCGGTAGTTGAGGGTCTCAGTGTCATGGGTATGACGTTTAAACTGATAAAATTCCAGTTCTGAGGCTCTGGGGAATGTGGAGTACCCCTCCATCACCATTACTGTCAGGCTCACTCTGCCCTTGAGAGGTAGTATCTGTTAGTATCTACGGGTTAAATAGAAAAATCTAGTACCCATAAAAGTAGTAAAGTAAAGTCGATGGGCGGCCTAAAGTCGGTATCAACCAGACAGCGAGGGAGTATATCCTCTTTTCAATAGCGCTATACCAAGGAGATTGTTTTGCGTCTGAGGTGGAGCGCTACACCTACCATCAGCTGCTCACTTTACCGCACAGATCCTTGTGATACTCATACGCTGAGTTGGCGAGGGTCGGTATCGAACCCGGAAACTGGTAGTTTCTAGTCAAACGCTCTACCGAGTGAGCTAGTCATGAAATAACCCAACAAGGATTGACATGCCGTAAAATCCAATAAACCAACTAATTAAAGAAATCTATGTAGACATCCAGCATATCCATGTTTCGGAAATATGTGTTAATTCTATTCATGGAGTTTATTAATGTGTGCTGCAAAAAAAAAAATTGATAGTCTTAAAAGTAAGGAAAAAAGTAAAAATCAGAATTAAAATGATGAATATTGTGTTCTGAATCTCAATTATTTTCGTTATATTTCAAAGTGCCCCCCTCTCTTTCTCTTCGGTTTATTTTTAGACTGACTGTTCTTTCACTTATCTGTGTTTTTCTTTTTTGTGGGTCACGTGGTTTCTGCCTGATGGTCAAGACAGCCAAATGACCACCATTTTACTCTTTTCAATGCTTCTAAGACAACCAAAAGAATTTTCCCAACACACACCAACAACGAAGCATTCGCGGACTCCATAACAACTTATAAAAGACCCATATTAAAAACTGATGATGGTGGTAAGTAATTAATGAAATATCACTTTTATATATGTGATTATTTTTGACAGCACAGGTGCACCAGTAATGATTTAAAAGGTGACATTTTCCGAAAATGCATTCATTCCCCCGCACCTTAAAATCAAACAGATTTTAACAATATTAAACACTTTAAACGAAGAGTCAGACGCCATCTTGAAGTGTTCACCTTTGTCATCTATTATTTTTCATTTCATCAATTTTGTACGCATTGGATGAATCTAAATGTCTTTATCAAAAGAGTGAGTGAGGCGTTTACCCTAACAAACGACTGCCTCTCTCTCTCTCTCTCTCTCTCTCTCTCTCTCTCTCTCTCTCTCTCTTCTCTATCTATCTCTTTCAACATATCATTTCAATAAAATAAAAAAAAACAGTGAAATTAGCATTATTTTTCATTTCACCAATTCTGTACGCATTGGATAAATCTAAATATCTTTATCAAAAAGAGGAGGGGGTGTTTAACCTAACAAACGACTCCTAGCCCCCCCACTCTCTCTCTCTCTCTCTCTCTCTCTCTCTCTCTCTCTCTCTCTCTCTCTCTCTCAACACATCATTTCAATAAAGAAAAAAAACACCATGAAAAATAGCATAAGCAAAACCAAAGTTAATGCCAAAGAAGCATTAAGAGACAATATAAAAAACGAAACGAAATAGAGTAAAACTAAATAGAACGAAACGAAATGAAAAATAAACATTTTTCAAAGACATTTTCTTGAAAATGAGCGAAATAAATAAATTAATACTCGAACGAATGAATGAACGAAGATAGAAAACAAAATATCCAAACATTCATTTGAATTATTTTCCCTGGAGGGGATAATTGCCATGCTATGGAATCAGATGTATAATAGAAGAAAACATATTTTCTTTTTGTAGTTTTTCCCCTCATCTTTTTTAATTTGATTATATCTTCTTTTTTTTTTTCTTTTTTTTCTTTTTTTAAATATTTTCCATTAATTAATGCTTCAGGATGGAAAGAGCGGGAATATTCTAAAAGGATGACATCTTAGCCGGAGGACACCGTTATGAAATACAAAGCTTGGAGGAAATGACAACGCATGATATCGGTGTCGGAATGTCTATAACGTGTATTCATCTGTGTGGAATTGGTGTTTAGTTTATAGCCTTAGTAAATCATTGTCACTGCCTTTTAAATGAGCGTCTACGCCTATTTGCGGTATTTGTTCTCGATGTAACGGCAGTTGTCAGAATTGTTAATCGTCTGCACGATGAAGTCTCGCTCTCGCGAGAACTGAAGTGGGAATCACTGCAAACATTTTCAAGAAATCCAAATTAAATATCATTTGTCGCAGACTTAAATAAACCTGAAGGGTATTGATTTTCAAATTAAAATCAGAATTAATTTTAGAGAATTTTAATATACAATCTTTTACTCTACATTCAAACTGTTTAAGATTATTTCTTCTTCTCTGAGCCTGGAAGCTTCTTCTATTTGCACTCAACTGTGCATGAATGAATGATCTGATCTTTTTAAATATATATATATTATATATATAATATATATATATATATATATATATATATATATATATATGTGTGTGTGTGTGTGTGTGTGTGTGTGTGTATGTAGATTTGCTTCTTAAATTCTAAGAATGTTTTCTGCTAATTATATAATAAAAATAAATAAATAGTTGTATAACTGCTAATATGACCGATTTTTACGGCTTTGCACTATTGAAAATCATTGAATATTGAGCTCTCAAGACCAAATTTGACTTTCCGTTGTTAAAAATGCCGACCTTAAAATCATTATAAAACCAACTAACCTGTTAATCTACCTATATATCTAAATCTATATATATGTGTGTGTATGCATTAATGTATGGGTAGTGGCTTACCGTAGGTACGGGTACGATCGTTGGGAGCGCACAGTATCCAGGGGTTAAGACCGCGAAAAAACAAATACAAAGTGCTCAATACAATGTAGAGTAAAATTTATTTAAGAAATGGATATAAAGTAACCTACTCGAGTTTCATCATCTGAATCGTCAGGGTTACATCCGCTGAATTAATCGAATTTTCGATTAATATCAGTTGTTACCACGTATGTCTGTTGAAACGGGTCTTATCTTTTATAGATCTATAAAAGATAAGGCCCGTTTCAACAGACATACGTGGTACCAACTGATATTAATCGAAAAACTCGATTAATTCAGCGGATGTAACCCTGACGATTCAGATGATGAAACTCGAGTAGGTTACTTTATATCCATTTCTTAAATATATGTGTGTGTATATATATATATATAATTTGCTTGTTAAATTTTAAGAATGTTTTCTATTAATTCTATAATAAAGCTGTTGCCAAATGATAAGATATAAAAGGAAAACAAACCTTGTATACAATTATTAACCTTGGAGGTGCACGATGTATTGGTTATCGTAGGAAATGGACCTGTCGACCCGATGTCAAATCATGAGACTGTTTCCATTTCACATAGCGCTAATACCCTTGGGAAAGTTATGCATCGAACTACTCACCCTCTAGCTATAAATAGTATGGCAAACTAGTCTTTTTAACCGTCGCTAGGTAACCTGTCTAGGAGAAGAACTCTGAATTCAAATCTGTTAAACTCTGATCAAGAAATTGACATTCTGTCACAACCTTCTGGTGCGGAGTGGGTGGTAAATATATATACAGTTATTTAACAAGCTTTTGCTTAATTGTGGCCCAAGGACAGAAGTATTCGACTCCTAGTGAGATTCAAACTCAGTAATGATAGTTTGCAATAGAAATGCCTATAAATAATGTTTAATAATGCATTTATCCATACCACGAGTAGGATATGACCCAAGGTTATTTTTTAAGCGGTGTGTGACTGGTCAGAAACCAGACCTTTTCTTCTCCTAGACTGGTTTCCATAACAAAATCTAAATTAACTGTTACATTGGGAAAATATCAGGAAATTAGAATTTAATATAGATAAATGTGAAATATATTATATAAAAAAGTTGGCGGAGTGCCCTATAGTCAGGATCAACCGGACAGCGAGGGAGTCTATCCTCTTTTCGCTAGCACTAGACCACGAAGATTGTTTTTGTTCAGGTGGAGCGCCAAACCTACCGTGAGCTCACCAATTTACCGCACAAATCAGATTACCCAATCAGGGCTACTCGTGAGCTGATTTGGCGGGGACCGGTATCGAACCAGGAACCTTGCGATTACCTAGGTGGGCGCTCTACCTACTGAGCTAATGAAACCTAAAGAATTAAAGCTGAATATAAATTAAGCAATAGAGAAATGAAAAATAAATAAATTATGTGATTTAGGGGATCGATGTTACGTTTAAAACTGACAATCATATTTTGGCTATTATATCGACGATAAATGGAATGATTGGCTGGATGGTTAGAAATTTTATTTCAAGCAAGGCAAATATTGTTTTAAAAATAAATAAAACCTTAATAAGACCTCATATAAAATATTACACCCAAATCTGTGCTTCAGTGTCTAGACATGGAAATTGGAGTATAATATTAAGATTGGAGAGTATACAAAGAAAAGTTACAAAAATAATTAAAAAAACGTAAAAGATTACAGTTATGGGGG
The DNA here is from genome assembly GCA_023376005.1 of Doryteuthis pealeii. Taxonomy (NCBI): domain Eukaryota; kingdom Metazoa; phylum Mollusca; class Cephalopoda; order Myopsida; family Loliginidae; genus Doryteuthis; species Doryteuthis pealeii. The sequence continues at coordinate 10,036,751 of CM042144.1, forward strand.
AGAGATTAAAGAAATCAAGGTTAACTACTTTATGAGAAAGAAGAATGAGAGATGATATAATCGAAACTTTCAAAATAAAAAATTAATTTTTAAATATGGTAAACATTTTTTTTTAATATTTCTCCTCGAACGGGAAAATTACTACCAAAGCAGGGTTTGTTTTTTTTAATAAGTATATTAGCTTATCGGATACTTTTGTTAACAGACGTAATATATTTTTGGAAAAAAAATTGCATACCGTAAATCCTCGAGTATAATCCGCACTTTTCCCCAAAAATTTAAAAGTCGAAATCCCTAGTGCGTACTATATACGAAGTTAAAATAAAAAATATTTCCTAAGCAATGTCCGAGCCTCTATTTGCTGTCCGGCAATGTTTATTCAGACGTATTTTTGAGAGATACAGCCCCCTAAAGATCCTCTGCGTATTATACCCAAGGGCGGACTATACTCGAGGATTTACTGTAATCAGATAATAAAAAGCAATAGCGTGAAATTTTTACTGATTAATTTGGATGATTTCAGAAAAGATGGTAAAAAAAAAAGGATTTAAGATTGCATTTTTGGATGGATTACTTAACAAAATTAGTATTATACAAATAGTGTTTATGTTAAAAGATTTGTGTTTTTAAAGATGACGTGAAAGATAGAAAAAATGGAGATACACAAGAGGGCATAACAAGAAATAATAAGTAAAGAATATTAATTTGCCAAGTTTACCCTATTTACCCAGAGGTGAGTGCGGGAGGAGAGAATAGTTGGATCTATACATTCCACAAGAGAAATTGGCGCAAAGTGAAAAGAAAATCGTTTCGTCCTGGATTTGAAATCGGGCCACGGCGGTAACAACTAAGCCAGGATTACCTGTCATACACATATCTTTGTTTTTTGTAAGTATCTCTCTCTCTCTCTCTCTCTCTCTCTCTCTCTCTCTCTCTCTCTCTCTCTCTCTCTCTTATATATATATATATATATATATATATATATATATATATATATATATATATACATGTAATATATATATATATATATATGTAAGTAAAGTCGTCGGGGCGACCTAAAGTCGGTATCAGCCAATCAGCGAGGGAGTCTATCCCTTTTCACTAGCGCTAGACCAAGGAGATTGTTTTTGGCATCTGAGGAGGAGCGCCACACCTACCACCAGCTCCATACTTTACCGCAGAGATCCCTGTGCTACTCATACGCTGAGTTGGCGAGGACCGGAATCGAACTAGAAACCATGTGGTTTCTAGCCGAACGCTCTACCGAAGATCTGTATTTACTCGACTCCACCTCTACGGGTAGGATGTGACACGAGATTACTTTTCTTTCCTTTTTGTTTACTTTCAACTGATCTGAATTAAAATATTTCCTTCTCCTAGACTGGCTGTCATATGAATGTTAAGAAGCCTACTGTGCCCAACATTTTTATTCATAGCTGGGAGGAGAAGGGATACATTTGTTGCGATTATCTCCCTTAATTCAATTGTGGTTGAGATTGATGGAGGATTATCTTTCCTCACTTCTAGGGTTTGCCGTTAGGGGGCGTTGCAATCTAGCTATTAAAACGAAGTCCCGCGAAAGTGTCTTTTTCGTTGATCGTCGAATTGAAAGATACTAAGGAAGTAAGAAGAAGTGACAAAGACAAAAATTACTTTTAAGATTCAGACATTATTTCTGTGTTCATAGGTATTTCTTGGAGATGAAAGTTTCCCCTGAGCCAGTCAATAGCGTGTGTTCTCTGTAAAGTTCCGCGTTGAAATGGCCGTGGGATCGTTTTGGTGAAAGGAAGGGGTCTTTTCTCTGCGCATGACCAGAGGGCTCTTCCAGTCTGAGGAGACTGCTATTTATTCTATTTTATTCTATTTCTATCTTATTTTAATATCTTATTTTAATCCGAAAGTCTTCTATAGCCAATACACAGTCTTATGTTTAGGCTGTGATCGTTCTTTTAGGCATTTTTTGTTTAAAAAACTACAATGTTCTTTTTAACACTTGTTTTTATTGTTTTTCTTTGTTCTTCTCCTCTTAGTTAAGTTTTCTTAAATTTGGTTCAATTTTGTATAAAACATTTTTTTTTAATTTCTCCCTTAGCGTTTCTCGCACTTATTCGTCAGTTTTAAGGATACTATCAGGACCTGTGGATATACCACAGTATGATAATTTAATAATTACAACGGTTGATGTATTTACTTAAGAGCTATAACAATATGTAAAAAGTATAATGATCTTGTCTTGACTCTCTCTCTCACTATTTTTTCTTTCTTTGCTTCTTTTCTTCTTTTCATTATTTTCGATTGAAGGAGATTAGCGTTATCACTTCCGAGCGCACACCCCCTCTATCTTTCCCTTACTCTCTTTCATTCTGTCTTTCTTATATTTTTTCTGTGTAGCATGGCCTTTTCTTCCATTTCTTTCTTTATAACAAAAACGGAATATTCCATTATTAACTGAGGGGACGACACTCATATAAAATAAGAATTCGGTGGATAAGCACTACCTGATAATCAGGATTTACATTTTTGCATGGACGATTTGGACGGTCTCATTTTTAACTAGAGGATTTTGCAAGAGGATAACGGTCGAATTTATGTAATTTTCATATTTTTCGTCGATTCAGTGAAAATTTTGGTTTTAATATCTGAAAGGCTTTCTGTCGAAAGTGCAGATATATTTGGAATATGTGCAGTTCTTTAATAGCTTTTATATATGCTTATCTATAAGGATGCAACAATAGCAAAACGAACGAGGATTTAACTCCTTGCCTATACATCTGAATGTAATGTAGGTGCGAGGTGTAATGGTTAGACTCGTAGGAAATGGACTCGTCGACCAGAGTTCAAATCCTGGACGAGGTTGTTTGCATTTCACATAGTGCTAATACCCTTAGGAACGGCATGCATCCGACTAGTCTCCCTCCAGGTTTGGTTAAATAGTTGGACAGACTGGTATAACGTTGGCTAAGTAACCAGACTAGGAGAAGGAAAACTCTTAATTCAAACCTATTAAACGAGCGGAGGGGTTAGTAAATATATGTACGTCTGAATGTAAACGTATGAAAATAATATAGCGTAAGTTTTATAATAATGGAGATTCCAGAGTTCAAATCCTGGACGAGGTTGTTTGCATTTCACATAGTGCTAATACCCTTAGGAACGGCATGCATCCGACTAGTCTCCCTCCAGGTTTGGTTAAATAGTTGGACAGATTGGTATAACGTTGGCTAAGTAACCAGACTAGGAGAAGGAAAACTCTTAATTCAAACCTATTAAACGTGCGGAGGGGTTAGTAAATATATGTACGTCTGAATGTAAACGTATGAAAATAAGTATAGCGTAAGTTTTATAATAATGGAGATTCTAGTATGATTTAATCTAATTTAATACACTGCGAGAGAAGCTGGTAAATCTTAAGTCTATATCAATTTTGTTTTAGTGATAAAAGCTCGAAAGTGGGTGGCTATGTTTACGGTACAATTATGTAGGTAAATATGCGTTCATATGTGTTCTAAGACAGCTTATATGATTTTGTACACAGACACACATCCACTCGCATCTGTATACACGGTTTTAATTGTGTTTACTTTTCTATAACTATTAGAATATACACAATTATGTACGTGGATATACACGCGTAAATACATAAGAGTGTATGAAATGAAGTATAGTCATACAAACACACACACATGTATACATATATAATTACAAATAAATATATATATAAGCACACATGCATGTATATATATATATATATATTATATATATATATATATATATATATATATATATATATATAATATATATATATATATATATATATATAATAATATATATATGAACACACATACATACACACATATATATATACACGGTTTTGATTGCGTTAACATGTAAGTATCTGAATATACACAATTACGTATGTGTATGTACACGCATAAATACATGAGAGAGTATTAATAAATGTAAGTATAGTCACACAAACACACACATTGATTTATAAATGTATATATATACGCACATACACACGGATACACACAAATACACACACACACACACACACACACATATATATATATATATATATATATATGTATGTATATACGGTTGTGGTTTTGTTGACATATACGTAAGTATTTGAATATACACAATTACGTATGTGTATATAAAGGCATAAATACAATCACTCACGCACACTGATATATATATATATATATTATATATATATATGGGGGTTGGGTGTATATGCATATATGTAAGTATAGCCACAAAAATACACACACACTGACACACACACAAATATATATATATATATATATATATATATAATATATATATATATATTATATATCATGTGTGTGTGTGTGTGTGTGTGTGTGTGTGTGTGTGTGTGAATGTGCGTGTGAGTGATTGCTATCAGCCGCCATTAAATAACATATCGTACGATTAAATACTTGAAAGCCAGCCAATTTACGTTGCAAAAAAAATAAGATAATGAAAATAAAGATATAAAAAAACTTTAAAAAAAAAACTTTAAAAAATAAAAGTCTAAGATGGAAAATAAAATAAAAGCTGAAATGGCCAACACACAAGACGTTGACTTTTTGATGCACTGACATTTAACGTTAACGGACGAGCAAATGGTAAACTTAATGAGAATTGAATTGATGAGAGTCAGCAACTTTTACATAGATTGGCCGAAAGCGTGGGATGCACGACAAATGGCGCAATTAGGAGATCACAGCCCTTTCATGATCATTTATTTCATTTACCGTTCGAAAAATTCTTATCTCTAAACCTCTAAAGACATTCACTTGTATTGCTTTGCCATTTTAATTCGTTTTCATTTACTTTTTAGTTTATTTTGACCTTCTTTTAATTTTCATATTCTTCTCGAGTTTAAAATGAGTTAATTTCGATACAATTATTCTTCTCTTTACTTTCGTTTCATTGGTGAGTGGATCATTATGGCTTTTTGTCTTGATTTTTTTTTTCAATTTTATTCATACTATTTTAAGACGTAATTTTTTTCTTCATATTATTTTAAAACGTATTTTTTTCATATCATTTCAAGACGTAGTTTTTTTCATATTTTTTTAAAACGTAGTTTTTTTTTTCATATCATTTTAGGACGTGTTTTTTTTTTTTCATATTATTTCAAGATGTAGTTTTTTCCTACTATTTTAAGACGTGATTTTTTATTAAATATTTATAAAAGCTATTTCAAATAAATAAAAAAAAGGTCGAATTTGTTTGCTCGTTACACTAAATGACATTTTTGAAGGAAAACATTAATATACTCAGATATAGAGATCTAAGAAACTTTATTTACAATGTTGCTATGAAAAGGTTGTGGAAAAGATGGTCGGTAAAGAGGAAAATACAGATCACATGGTGATAATTCAGAGAAATATCGGAAATTAAAACCTAATTAGATTCATCTACTTCAATTCATTTTCACATAATCAAGAGAAAATACAGTAAATTAAAGTTATTTTCGGAAAGGAAACATATATATATATATATATATATATATATATATATATATATATATATATATATATATATGTAAAAACTGACAATATGATGCAAATCGTTAACTTTTGAGTTTTAAATGTAAGAAGATTACGCAAGATAAAGCAAATAATATTGAAATCAACATAAGAAATCATGTATTTACTCAGGTTTTGCGATAATGAATCCTAAAGTTCAACGAGTTGCGAAACTATATTATATTAAAAAATAAATATGACTGGAGAATAATAAAAAAAATCATCTTAATGGCACAAAATACATGCAAGAATTTGCAATAAAGTAAAAAACTGACCCGTCTTTTACCTAATATTCTGCCTCTCTCTCTCTCTCTCTCTCTCTCTCTATATATATATATATATATATTATATAATATATATATATATATATATATATATGTGTGTTGTGTGTGTGTGTGTGTGTGTGTGTGTGTGTGTGTGTGTGTGTGTGTGAGTGTGTTGTGTATTTTGGTAGCAAGTTCTTGTCAAGGCAGGTACTATTAAAGACCAAGGAATATTTCTTCTTTACGGTCTTTATGTTTAGTTTTTCTAATCTTCTAGTGAGTTTTCGTATATCAGGATCCAGCTGGTAAATGAAATGTCCTATACATTTTACCTTAGCGCTTTTGACCGTTTCGTCGCTCGTCAACGGGGGATTGTAGGTTGTAATGTGTTAGTTTTTTTCTTCTCATTTGAATTTAATCCATTTATTTATTGCCCTTTCAAATTAGTAGAGTCTATTATATTTTTGAGGGTTGCTAAGATTAGTGTGTTAGCTATTGAAAATGTTTAGAATATTATTGACTGTATTAAATCCTATTTTATTGATGTTAGGTTTGTTGGTTTTTTTTTATAGAAATCGCCAAAAGAGTTTGTAGACGTTTTCTTAATGCCATTTTAAAAAAGGTTTTTGGTATTTTCGGTGAGAATTTTTCTCTATGTCGGAGGGTGTGGATCTGTCTGTATTTTTTGCAATTATATGCTGTTTTAAGGCGCTTGTATAAGAGAAGTGACAAAAAAATTCATTAGATCCATATATTAAAAAAAAATGTCAAAACTTCACATTACTTACTTATCATTCAATGAATACGTTTTAAGTAATAGCTGCGTTTAATTCTGATGCTTTTGCAAACCAAACTTAGCTTTTGGATTTAGCATCGCAGTTTTAAGCTTTCCGTAAAGCATCGAACCGTTCATGATCATCTTTCACTCTAGTAGCAACTGGTTTTTTTTTCATTTAGTGGATACACTTTTTTTTTCTATCCAGTCATACTATAGTTTATTTGCAACAATATTACTAGCTTGATCCCAGCTCAAATGGTGTTTCCCCTTATGCTGTTTATATAAATACAGCATTCAATCAATCACCAGTCACAGGAGTTGATTTTCATGAAGGTTTGAATTCCTTATTGTATGTAGAAGCAAAGCATTCTTTTATGCTTTCACTTCTTCATTTTCTTTCTGCCATTTTAGACTTGGTTACTATTTTAGGTAACTGCTTCCCATTGATTGTATGACTCTGGCTCCCTTATCCCTAAACAGATATAAATGACATTAAAATGACTATTTGCAATTTACAATCCTCTGACACAAAATAGCATAAAAAAGCTGGACATAATTGTATAATTTCCATTTAGAATACATAATAAAAAGATAAATCTTTTAAAAAAATAGAATAAGTAAAATAAATTGAAAGAAGAAAATAAATAGATAAGATGAATAAATAAATAAATAAATGAAATCAAAGAGAAATGGGTGTGGTCTTTAGTTGAAATCTGGAATAGATTGTTTTAACAGTGATTCCTAATAAATGACCCGACAGCAAAATACAAACTGTGCAAGATGTTAATTTATGACCGACGGCTAATTACCTTCTAGAGGGATAAACACAGAGAAACACAGAACAAAAAAATATGTTTTCAACTGCCTTAATAGTAATAAAGAATTCATCATTCGCATCTGATGATTGGGAACTTTAGACACTTGGGCTAGGCTTCCTGAAATAGGCTATAATGCAAAAAAACCTTACATTCTTTATCAATACAGTGCCCATTTTATTTCTCTCTCTCTCCCTCTGTCTCTCTCTGTCTCTCTCTCTCTCTCTCTCTCTCTATATATATATATATATATATATATATATATATATATATATCGTTAAGTAATGATTTAAAAACTATATATCAACTATAAAGATCATATGAGCAGAAATTCATGTTGTATATATTTGATAAATGTTATCTATGTATGTATGTATCCATGTATTCATCTATCTATCTATCTATCTATCTATCTATCTATCTATATCTATCTATATATATATAATATATATATATATATTATATATATATATTCTGATTCACGGGATATATGCATAATGACACCACAAATTAGGACTATAGATGATATGATGTGATAAATCATTTTTGTTAAAACATTCTATTCCAGATTTCAACTAAAGACCACCCTCATTTCCTTGATTGAGTTATTTCTTTATTCTTCATCTATCTTCCTATTTCTCTTTCATTTTATTTTACTTATTCTATTCTTTTTTAAACAGTGACTCCAAATAAAGAACCCAACAGCAAAATAAAAAACTGGGCAAGATGTTAATCATGACCGACGGCTAATTACATTCCAGGGGGTATAACACAGAGGAACACAGGAAATTTGTTTAAAAACTGTTTTTCAACTGCCTTCAAAATAATAAAGAATTTATCATTCGCATTTCATGATTGGGAACCTTAGACATTGGGCTAGGCTTCCTGAAATAGTATAATGCAAAAAATCTAAATATTTTTTATATTCTCACTTATATCATTTTGTTCTGTGACTGACAGTGAGTTACATTGAGCTCTGCAACTACGACACTTGAAAAAAACTTCTAGTCGTAAGGAAGATTTCTTCTCAGGATTTTTGGATTAATATATAATATATATATATATATATATATATAATATATATATATATAGATAGATAGATAGATAGATAGATAGTTAGATAGATACATGTGTCAAAAATTATCGGGATTGGCTTGTACTTTTTGACACGCCTTGTATTCTGAAAAATATTAACGTTTCATTCATTGTTCATTTCTATCTTGGTAAATACAGCTTCAATCTCGATACTTTTATGACACACCTTATATAATATATATATATTTTACTTATATGATTTTGTTCTGTGACTCTGACAGTAAGATGACACAGTGAGCTCTGCAAACTACGACACTTAAAAAAAACTTCTATGTCGTAAGGAAGATTCATTCGAGATTTTGGATTATATAAGATAATATATATATATATATATATATATATATATATATAAATATATATAGATATAGAATAGTATAGATAGATATGTATGGATAATATATATATATATATATATATATATATATATATATATATATATATAGATAGATAGATAGATAGATAGATAGATAGATACATGTTTAAAAAATGTATCGGGATTTCTTGTACTTTTTTGACACGCCTTGTATTCTGAAAAAAATAACGTTTCATTCATTGTTCATTTCTATCCTGGTAAATACTGCTTCAATCTCGATACTTTTATGACACACCTTGTATATATATATATATATGTATATATATATATATATATATAGAGAGAGAGAGAGAGAGAGAGAGAGTGAATGAGTGAGTGAGTGAATATATATATATATATATATATATATATATATATATATATATATATATATTGGTCGTGTAATGTGAAAGGGAAAAGCTAAATAATCTATATTGTTCATAGAAATAATCTTTTGCGCTACACCTCGGATTTTTTTAAATCAGATTTATTGTTAAAAAAAATAAACGATAATCCGAATTTTAAAAGTATTTGGACCAGAAGAATTGTTTTAATGGATGAGTAATGATAGAGTTAAAATAACAATAACGACGAAAAAAATTGTTTAAAACTGTGGATGTATAATGCGAAATATAATGTCAGTATGAGAATAAAGCAGCGACGCATAAAATGAAAATAATTTTTTCAACGCTCCTAACATCACAAATCACTTTATAAATGTAAACGTACAATTTCAAATCAGCGCATCTCTATGGAAATGAATTCTTTAGTTGAGAACACGAAAATTTAACACATGGAAGGACCTTAATTATCTGTCAGGTTTATCGAAGGTTGAAATAGTTGTGTACATATCAGTGGATGTTTTTTTTGTTTTTTTTTTGTGCTATAGATAAAAGTAAACTGTTTTCCATAGAGGAGAAATATTTAATGATGATAGAAGCTCGAATTAGAAATCTCATGAGTCACTGTTCAAGGGATATATTGTTTAAAACAACAGACTTTTAAATGATTGTCTGGATGGTCTTGATTATTTCTATAATTTCTATAATTTGTAATTCCTCCAGTCTCCTTCTAAATTCTTGTGGACCGTTTCAAGGGCACCAACTACAATGGAATCTCTTAAACTCTCCCGCCCTGTCGGCTGGCGTTAGAATGCACCGACTGCACCTCTGCAGAGGGTAAGACTCCCCAATGGGCCACCTGTTGGCTGTGGGTGGCGACCCGTGATGCTTAAGGATAGGCCCAGGTGGATGAGCAGTTCATGACATGCAATACTCCACTTTGGCCCTATCTTGGACTAGTCGGGCGGTTGGAGAGGCCCCCTCCGATCAATCGGCTGGTCACGTCAAGCCCTAGCACCTATATGATTTTTCCAACCCTATTACCCTTATGGCAAGCCCCAAACCCCTTTTTATCATATGGGTGCTAGAAGGTGGTGGCTGCGGGTCTACATGTCCTGGGAATGACGTTAAACTCTATCTGATGGTGAGGTTCCAGAGTTGGAGGTTTGGGAATGTTGAGCACCCCTTCATCACCATTGCTCCCTGGTCCACTCTGACCTGGATGGTAGTAACCGGTTAGGGTCCATCTATGGGTTAAATAGAAAAATGTGTTAATAAAAAAAATTGTATTATCCATTAAGAATGAATTTATTTCAAAACTTTATCGGCACCACTTGAGGTTGATATGCCGAAAACAAACCAAACCAAACCAAACCATCTTAATACTCTCATGTTCTACATTTTCTAAATTCTTGCAAGGTCGAAATTATTATTATTAATCCATTCGATTTTTCACACCTGCCGTAACCGGTGATTCACTGGAGGCTGAGTGACATCAAGTTTCCTCAGGTTTCCACCTGGACTCTTCTGAGTATTCTAGCCGATCTTAACAATGCTGTAGTTTGGATGGTCTTGATTCTTCTCTGATTTCCAATTCATCCAAATTCTTTTTTTATACCCTTGGGAAACGTTCCAAGGGCTCCAATTACGATTGGCACGACCTTCACCTTCATGTTCCGCAGTTTTCACAATTCTCTGGCAAGGTCAAAGTATTGTCTATCTTTCGCTTTCTCTCACTTTCACTCGGTAATCGTCGGACGGTAAAATCCACGTGATGAAAAGTTCTCTTTTTCTTGTTAATCAATGCTAGGCCTATTCTTCCTGACCAGGAGTCGGTGATCCCTCTGTATCTCAAAGTCCCGGAAAATTTTGTGAGTCTCATTCTCCAAGACAGATTCAGGCTTTTGCATATACCAATTTATTTATGGTGAAAATATTCAAACCAGATAATTCATCCCAAAAATAGACTTCGGCATTAAGTGACACAAATTGGTTGATTTACCATAAGACCAATCAACTAACATCAATCCTGATGTGGAAGTTTTTTTTGGCATTTATCATTGTTTAAAAATGATTATTATTTTACTTCTTGTGAGTTTTCAAACCAAAATATCTATCTTATATTCTTTCATTGGAGTTTGAGTGACAGTATATTTCCTTACGTTTCAAGGACTCTTCAAAGTAGTCTAGCGTGTTTAACTGTGCTATGGCCCCTATTCTAATTAAGATCTCCAGTTCACCCAATCTTTTTTCTAGGCCTTTGCGGACCGTTCTATAGGTACTAAATACAATAGGTATAACTGTTGCCTTCATGTTCCACAACTTCTTCAGCTCTCTAGCAAGATCCTGTTTAGTTGGAGGCCGTGGTGTAATGGTTAGAGTCATAAGAAATGGACACATCGACCCGAGTTCAAATCCTGGACGAAGCTACAGTTCACATAGCGCTAATACACTTGGAAAAGATATGAATCCAACTACTCTCCCTCCAGATATGGGTAAATAGTAGGACAGACTGGTCTCTTTAACCTTGGTCAGGCAACCAATCTAGGAGAAGGAAAGTTTTGAATTCAAACCTATTAAACTCTCGCTTGGGTTGGTCACTACTAGAATAGGTTCAGCCCTTAATTAGTGATCTCTTTTACTATCTAACCTAATTAACCTGCTATTTGTCTATCATTTCGCTTTTTATAGTTACTTTTTTGTCTGTTTAGAACAGCAAAATCCACCAGCAATTTTCATGTAAATAAGCACTAAGGTCTGATCATTTGGTTGTGATTTTTTTTTTTTGGGGGGGGGGAATCCGTTGGTGCTACAAAATCCCAGATAATTTTATCGGTCTCATTTTCTTGCATATATTCTGGTTAGTGGATATACAATTTGGGCCGGTATGTTCAAATTTTAATCTCTTGCACACTTCACAGTGGGTTACCTTTACCACTTAGTCGTGCCTAGTATTGAACGCCTTTTGTGGGTAACCGTTTCATCTCTTGTATCCTCATCAAATTCCTTGTCTTTTGTTTCCATTTCTCTGCGTTTCTCTTGTTCATTTTTAAGAATGGTCTAGATTATCTTACAAGACAGCTGTCCAGGTGTTTTATCTATTATTTATAATGGAGATTATGTAACTGTCTGTCTGTAACCTAAACTACGTCATCAGTGACATTACGAAATCCTCAACTATTTAAGTTATATTCTCAAAGATTATGAAATAGTCATTATTTAATCTTAATTAGCAATCTTATTTATTAACAATGATCTCTATTAAAGACTAGCTGATTTAGATTTGCCGCAAAACTGCCAATTTATTAATGCATTTAAAATGCAAAATAATAATAATTTAACAAACTGGTTTAATAGATATTATTGCTGTTACTTATTTCTAATACTATCATGTTATTCTCAAACGTATTTAAAGCAATCCTATACATAATTCTATATAGAAAATCAATTAAATAACATTAAAATAAGTGTAATATTTTATATTCACTCTTATTAGTTTCGTTTGTCGTTCTAATCTAGTCTGATATTTTATTATATTAAACATAAATTCCTGCACCCAGGGGGAGCATACTTGTACTAGATTATTTAATGGCTTTCAGCTAAGGATTTTAGTTTCGAAAAGTTTTCTTGTTCTTCTGAGATAGTCATTCCTTGATTTTCTTCTATATAGGCTGTCTGCTTCCAATATTTCTTTTTTACCTTATTTTGTTTTCTTTCTCCGCTTTTTCATTTTTTATTCAATCCTCAATCCAATTTCTATCTTCTGCCGGTATATTTTCCCACTATGTATAAGGGCTTCTATTTATTATTACTATTTTGGCAAATATCTTAATATCATCCATATCTATAAGGTAGTTCATATTTTATTCTGAGTTTATAAATTTAGAGCCGCTTGTGCATTTCCCAATAAATGAGTTGCATCATCTTATTATAATGTAGATTATGTGTCTATCAGTCTATCTGTGACCGAAACTACGTCGCCACAACGTTACATTCCCATAATTATTTACGTTATATTCTCAATGATTATTAGATAATTATTATTTAATCTTAATTAGCATTTTATTCAATAACAATGACTATTAAGGACTAGCTGTCATAGATTTGTCTCAAAACAGTATGGATGTGTGTAAAATCCTGCAATGTGTGTAGTATATCATTAAGAAATATATGTTTACATAATATAATGTGTGAATAATTTGTATACCAGTTTTAACAAAAACGTGTTTGATAAATAATTACTTGGTGTCATTGATTTCTAATATTGTTTTATTCTTAAAACGTATTCAAAGCAATAATATGTATAATTTTATATTGACATTAATTAGAATAAAGTATATTTTATATTTATTTTCATATGATTCATGATTATTAACCCAGTTGAGCCCTGTTGATGGTTTAATTGAAACCGAAATGCTTTAGCGTCGGCTTTTTAAATGTCAGTCTTTGATATATTTTCTTGTTTTTTTAAAAAACTTTATACATATTTACATTATCAGATCCTTTACACACACACACACACACACACATATATATATATATATATGTATATATAAGGTATATCAAAAAGTATCGAGGTTTTTGTACTTTTTGACACACCTTGTATTCTGAGAAAATTAAAGTTCCATTCACTGTTCATACTATCTTGGTAAATACAGCTTCAATCTCGATACTTAATTTATTTACTTTTATATTAACTTTTAAATTTTACTTCAATATATATATATATATATATATATATATATATATATATATAATATTCTATGTTTACGGTACGAAAGATTAGAATATATCATGAATGCATATTTGTTGTTATTACCACATGTATAGTTTGATGAAGTTAGAAAGAGAATATTTATTCAAATTAAAATCATCTTATTTAGGAGCGAGCAGCAAATAACGTTTTTCTTTTCTTTTGTCTTCGATTTCTAACATTAAAACACATTTTGTTGCCATTAAGCAAGAAAAATTAAGTCGTAATTAAAAATAAATTTGCCAATGATTTCACAATTATTTCAGTGTGAAGACTATAGATTGCCAATCTATACAGCTTCCTTGGTGAGCCTAATTAAAACCGTTCAGCTTATTAATTAGTACAGGAGTGTTGAATATGAAGAGATTAATTTTATTCATTTTCTTCTTTTTTTTGTGAAATTGGGAAATAATTTTTGACATGGAAAATAATTCTATTTATTCAAATTATCACCTCTTTAAATGTCTTTGTTTTATCTGCAATTATAATGTCGTCTAATGTTTCATGATTTCTTTCTCTCTAACGTTGTTTACCGATATTTTTTCTAGCACCATTTCTCCCTTTATTCAGGGAAACAGTGAAAGCAATGCTTGTTATGTTGTTAAAAGACGAGATTTTCTTGCAGCACACGCAAGGATAACGCACAATATATACTTACATTCTTTATCATTACAGTGCAACATTTTATCTCTCTCCACCCTCACGCCCATCTCTCTCTCTCCTCCTCTCTCTCTCTCTCTCTCTCGTGTATATATATATGTGTGTGTGTGTGTGGTGTTGTATTTCGTTAAGTAAATGATTTAAAACACTATATCAACTATAAAGATCAGATGAGCTGAAATATGTTTTGTATATATTTGATAAATGTATCTATCTCTCTCTCTCTCTCTCTCTCTCTCTCTCTATATATATATATATATATTATATATATATAGTATATATATGTATATAACATATATATATATATATTATATTAATATATATATATATAGTTCATGGCAGAGATTCATTTCCTTACTCTTGACACACACACAGACACACACACACACACACAACACACACAGACATAATATATATATATATATATATATATATATATATATATATATGTGGTGTGTGTGTGTGTGTTGTGTGTGTGTGTGTGTGTGTGTGTCAAGAGTAATGAAATGAATCTCTGCCATGATATATTATATATATATATATATATATATATATATATATATATATATATATATATAATATACACCTCAGATGGAAAAGCAATCTCCTTGATCTAGCGCTAGTGAAAAAGGGGATAGACTCATATATATATATATATATATATATATATATATATATATATATATATATATATTTAATATATATATATAAATAGTTAATATATATATAATATATATATATATATTATATTATATATAAATATATATTATATCTATATAATAATATATATATCTGTCCTGTTTATAACACTGTTGTATCTTTAATTATGTAATTAATCATGCACAAAGTAGATTATAAGTATATGTACACGTACGTACATGTTTTACTAATGATATACTATATTCTTATCAAGCATTCCCATTCCCATTTTAAGAAAAACTGCCAGTAATTAAAACTGAAAGCATTTCTGCTAATATTTGCTACATCCCTCATATATAGTATATATATATATATATATATATATATATATATAATATATATATATATATATATCATATTATATATCTCTTGTATGGATAAATCTGCATCATTTGAAATCAAATATCCATCTACTTATATTTAATATATATTATATATATATATTATATATATATATTATGTGTGTGTGTGTGTGTGTGTGTGTGTATGTGTGTGCGTCTGTTGTCCAGTCTGTCTGCACTCTCTCTCCCCTCTCTCTCTCTCTCTGTCTCTGTGTGTGTATGTCTCTCTCTCTCTCTGTCTCTGTCTCTGTTCTTTATCTCTCTTCTCTCTCTCTCTCTCTCTCTATATATTATATATATATATATATAATATATATATATACATGGTGTTTGCGTGTAAATGCGTGGTTGTATATATATATAGTATTATATTATATATTATATATTATCTGATTCCATAATGTATATGCATAATGACAACACAAATTCGAACTATCGATAAATTATGTGATAAATCTTTTTTGATAGGTCATTAACAAACAATTGCAATTACAAAATGGTAACTTTCAAATTCGCAAGAATATTAAGGTTAATGATAAGAGATTAGTGCGCAGGATAATTAGGAAATCTTGCAACGAAAAAATCACCACTGACTGAAAAAATCAGATTAGATAACATTGAAAAATTGATAAAGCATAATTATTCGAATCTAATTTTCTAATAAGCTTTTAGTAAAATTCTTTATCCACTTAGAAGAAAAAAAGAAAACTGAAAAAAGAAAATGTTTGAGTTGGAAAAAATTAATTTTAGAGAACAACCAGTTCTATGCTGAACCATGAATCCGACAAACAAATAAACAAACATACAAATCCCCTGCTGTTTATTACACAAACGCTCTCTCTCTCTCGTCTCTCTCTTTTCTCTCTCTCTCTCTCTCTCTCTCTCTCTCTCTCTCTCCATACAAACACAAACACAAGTAAAACATAATAAACAAATTCTCTCTCTTTCTCCCCTCTATATATATATATTATACTATATACGTATATGATGTATGTATGTGTGTGTGTGTGTTGTGTGGTGTGTGTGTGGTGTGTGTGTTTGTGTGTGGTGTGGTGATCGCCTTCGTGCGCCAGGATAAGTCTTTAAAATAATACCTATTTATTTTACATTAATCGGTAGTACTCTGAAATACATATATTCTTAAACGATAAATGCACTAGAGCTGTATATATATACTATATAATATAGATTATATAATTTATATTATATATATATGTTATGTGTATGTATGCAGTTTGCGGGGGAGTTTTAATATATAGTATGTGTATATATATATTATATGTATCTGTTACAAGCATACAGTTTTATATAATATATATATATATATATAATATATATATATCATATAATATATAATAGTTATACATAATATAATATATATATATATATATATATATATATATAGTATACATCAATGATTGTATGTATCTTTGCGGAGTTTATGTATATGTAGTATTATTATATGATATAGATTCAGTATGTATATATATACATAAAATTAAATAATATATACATATATAGTAATTATTATGTAGTACATTATACATACGTATAGCTTATATATATACATATATATATATAGCATACTATAATACATTATAATATATATGTATATATATACCATATAACATATAAATATGCATAATACATATATATTACACATATATAGCATATATTTTAAAACATGTTATATATCATATATATACATATTATATATCATATACTATATATATATATATACTATATATAGTACAAATATAGCACACATGAATATGTAAACTAATATTACACTAATATACGTCAGCATGCAGAGATTGTAGTTATGTATTAGCAGGAGTTAAGATATATACTATATTTTATATATACATAGCATGTATAGATTTATATATATATATATATTATTATATATTATATAATATACTATATAGTATATATATTTTATACATAATTTTTAATCGATTACATTATATGCATGTCCATGTTTATGAATATCATATATATATCTATCTCTAATATTTATACAGCACGATACTCAGCCGCGAACACCCACACACACACCGATTATACTATATATAGTGATTATATATATCTATATGATATAGTATGTGTGTGTGTGTGTATGTTATGTTTGTATGTATACTATTATGCAATTTGTAATATACATAACATACAGATTTGTACGTGCGATGTCTTTGGGGGGTTTAAAGTAATCTGATACATTTGCACTGAGCTTCTATTGCTGATATAATATATAGTATATATATATATATAATACTATAATATATTATATATATAATATAGAACAGGACAGACAGACAGACAGAGCATACGTAAGAATACAGAGATTGTATGTATGTATTTGTGACAGTTTAAATAATCTGAAACATTTAATATTGTCCATACTTTACTTTTTATGTTATCTCCATATATACGCTATTAGAAAATTATCTGAAAGTTCTTTGCATATTCGCTACTTATTTTCATTTCTTTTATTCTCCTCAAATTACTCTGCTCTTTACAGTTAAAAATAATTTTAACTAAAGATACTGGATCGATGTAGCTTTATAAAAGCGACATTTTAATGCCGTAAAAGGATAAAAAAAAAAACGAAGAACATTTCATCTAGCAATCATCAGAAAGAAAAAGGATTTTTTTTTTTATTATTATTCTATTCGCATACTTTCGGGAGAAACAAATGCATAATAAATTATCGTTTCTCAGTTGAGTGATTTTTTTATTTCTCGCACTGCTCTAAATACGGTCCCCTCCATTTCCAGGTTGGATTTTAAGTAGTCTAGCATAAAAATATTTATGTATTTCAGATAAAAAAATACCTGAATTTAGAGAATACTTTTTTTTCGAGTCTCTTTTCAACAAGCGCCGTAAATATATGTTGTTTACATATGTGCTATATATATTAGCATAAGTGCACAATTTCGAAGTTGAGGAAAATACAGCAACCCGAATTTACCAAAGGAAAATAAAAACAAAGAAAAAAAAGGGGAAATAAGTTATAAAAAAAAATTTTTCCCTTTTTTCCCGGCATAAAAAACAGTGTGCTTGTGTGTGTTTGGCAATTAAATTTATCCTCCCGGGACGGTTGATTGTTGGTACATTAAGCTTGGCTATTAAAAAACGAGGCCTAGAATTCCCAGGCGCTGTGTTTTCCCTGCCAATGCCCTTTTAAAAACCAAAAAATGGAAAAAAAGCCCCTTCTTTTAAGGTGTTCTGCAATTAATATATTTGAAAAAAAATGTTGTACTATGAAAATATTTTTTAAATTTCGTCGTACTGAATTTGTGTAAAATAATTAAATTTCTAGTTTACTACCTTTCATAACACATGCAATTCGCGTGGTGTACGATCGTTGCGCATGTAGCCTCGCACACCATTGTTTGTAGTGGGTTTGATTTATTACTGGTTGCTCCTATGTACTGCTTGTGTAAGACTAAGCTTAGTTAATGATTTCCTATTTTTCACAATTATTTCTTACTAATACTAGCAAATATATGCACCCCGGGTGCATTAGTATTTTAAGTTTTAATGTAATAAAATATTGTATTAAATTAGAAAAGGCCTAATTGAACACTAGAATAAGAAATCAGATAAAAAGAATGAAACAAGGGAGTATAAGATAAAGATTTGAAAACCGAGGGAGTATAATAAAAAAATGGACATATTTATTACTTCGATTTTTAATATTAATCATGCATATTAGCCTTTGCCAGTCACAACTGGTAACCCGCTATTTTGTTGTATATAGTAAATATAATGTACATGTGTCCAGTATGTATGACATAGTATCGACTATTATTAATGTGATAGACAACTTTTATTAATAATTGAGTGCTTTAGATAAAATAAAATCATGGAGAATGTGATGTCATACTGAAGAGAATTGTGACTTGAGTAGGATATAGTTTTCGGTTACAGACGAAACACACAATCCCATTATAATTAAGATATTATTAAATGTGGTGTCATAAAAGTATTCGAGATTTTTGATAGCTGTCATTTACCAAATAGAAATGAACAAAGAAGAACTGTTAGTCTTTTTTTTCTATTACAAGGTTTGGCAAAAAGTTACGCACTGTATATATATATATTATATAGTAGTATATATTACTATAATTATAGAAGTACGTAAATAAACACTTGCGTTTATTTGATATGGCTTTTTAGCGACAATTTTTGGGAGATATGTGCTTAATTGAAGTCATACCGCTAATTTCTTGAATAATTAATTAGTTATATATTAAATGATTTAGGCGGGTCATATTGTTCAAAATATAAGGCTAAACAGATGCGAGAAATGTCAATTCCCTGAAGTACTATTTTGACCTATTAGCTATATAGCCTTGCTGATGAGAACCGTAATAGGTCGAAATGTACATTCAGGGATGACATTTTCTCATCTGTTTAGCCTTAATTTGAACAATTCTATGCCCGCCAAATTCATTAATTATTTAACTGAATTAATTTTCGAAGATTAAGGTATGACTCAGATTAAGCCATATCTCCAAATATATATATGTATATATATATTATATATATAATTTATTAATATATATATATATTATATATATTATTTATGTAATGGCTGTCTGACGAAATCTGGGCTCATTTTATTCAGGTTACCAGTCTAAGAATTAATTAAATTTATAATAGCCAAAGGATGGTTTGTTGAATTTTGCTCTCGATATAACAGTAATTTAATATTCTCTTACATTGAGATCCCTGTTAATGATTTGTAGTTATCCTTGTATAATATTATAGGTGTGCGTCTTCATAAGCCAGCATGTTGATATACAGGTGGGTATAGATGATCCTAAATAAAATCATCCCACCTAACAGTTCTGGGATGCAATTTATTGTAGGATGCTATCTAGTAACACTGTATATCAACAATGCATGCTTATTATAGACGCACACCTATATATTATATCGAAAAGGATAATTCTCAAATGCATTAAAGGGATCTCTGTAATATGATATTTAAATTATTTATATCGAGAGGCAGAAAAATTCAGATCAACAATGCATCTTTGGTATTATTAAAAGTTTAGTAAATCTAGACTGCGTAACTGAATAATTGAGCCCAGTTTCTCAGTCAGCCATTACATAATATATATATTATAGTATGATAGTATATATATATATATATATATTATATATATTATAATATATTATATTGGAGGAATATGGGCTTAATTGAAGGTCTATACCTAATTCCTTGAAAATTAATTCGTATATAATTTAATGGATTTTAGGCGGCATATATGTTGCAAATGTAGATGTACAGCATCGAGAAAATGTCAACCTGAATGTTAATTTCGACCTAATAGGTCGCTCATCAGCGGGTTATAGCTAATAGTCAAAATGTACATTCAGGGATTGACATTTCTCGATCTGTTTAGCTTTATTTGTAACATATATGCCCGCCTCAATTCATTAAGTTATTAACTAATTTATTTCAGAATTAGGTATGACTTCACATTAAGCACATATCCTCCAATAAATTGTCGGCTAAAGCCATAGTCAAAAAACGCAGGTGTTTATTTACGTACTTCATATATATATATATATATATATATTTCATATATATACAAGTGCGTACTTTTGCCAAACCTTGTAATCAGAAAAAAAACGTAAAATTCCATTCTTTGTTCCGTTTCTCATCTTGGTAAATAAGCTAATCTCGATGAATTTTAGACACACATTATCATATATCTTAATTATAGATGGAGATGGTGTGTTTTCCTGTTCATGTACCGAAACTATTATTCCTACTCAAGTCACAATTCTCTTAGTTATTGACATCACATTCTCCATGATTTTAGTTTTTATCTAAACCTCAATTATTATAAAATGGTCTTACATTTTAATAGTTTATATGTCTACATAACTGCAACATGGTAATTATATTTATACACAACAAAATAGGCGGTTTACAAGTGGCAAGCGGGAAGGCTAATTGCATATTAATAATTAAAAATCGAATTTAATAAATATGTCCTTTTTTTATTATACTCCTCGGTTTCAAATTCTTTTATTTATACTCCCTCTGGTTCAAATGCTTTGTTATCTGTGATTCTTAAGTTTAGTTTCATTAGCTTTCTAATTTAATACAATATTTTATTACATTAAACTAAATACTTGCACACGGAGGTGTGCATATATTTGCGAGAGTTAGTATAAAATATTGTGAAAATAGGAATCATTAACTAAGCTTAATGTTTAGCCAAGGCCAGTAACATAGAGCACCAGTAAATAATTGAAACCCCTAACAATGGTGTCGAGGCTACATCGCAACGCATTACATCCACGCGAATTGCATGTGTTATTGAAAGTAGGTAACTAAGAATTTTAATTTAAGTTTACAAAAATTCAGTACGACGAAATTTGAAAATGAAATAGTTTTATTACAAGCATTGTTTTTTCCAAATATATTTATTGCAGAACACCTAAAGAGTTCATTGTGTTTTTAAGGGCATGCAGGAAAACACAGGCTGGTGAATTCTAGGCGCTGCGTTTTTTAATAGCATACTTATGTAGCCAACAAATAACCGTCCCCGGGAGGATACAATTGTTAAATTTGCTCAACAACCAAGCACCTGCGAAATTTATATATCCTTTGTTATTATTTCTGTATTTGTTGCTGTGTATTTCCTCAATTCGAATTGTGCACTTTAAAGCAATATTATTTAACACATATGAAACAATTTTATTTACGCCTGTGGAAAAGAGACTCGGAAAAAAAAAAGTATTCTTAAATTCAGTGTATTTCATTTTTCTGGAAATAGCATAAATATATTTTTATTGCTTAAGACTAAATCAAACTGGAAATGGAAACGTATAGAGAGTCAAGAGAACTAAGTCATCTCACGAGAGAAGATAAGTTTTATGTGCATTTTTCTCCAAATATTGACGATAGAATAGAATAAAAAGAATCCTTTTCTTTCTGATGATTTGCTGAGAGAAAATGTTCTTGCGTTTTTTTATCCTTTACGGTCAGTAAATGTCGGCTTTTATAAAGATAATCGATCATTTTTAGTTAAATTTTTTTTAATGTAAAGCAGAGTATTGGAGAATAAAAAAATGAAAATAAAGGTAGAATATGGCAAGAGAACTGTTCGATATTTCTAAGTAGCGTAGATATATGGAGATAAATAAAAGTATAAGTACGGGGGGGTGGAAATATAAATGTTTCAGATATTTAAACTTTCACAAATACATACATACAATCTGTATTCTTAGCGTAGTGTCTGTCTGTCTGTCTGTCGTATATTTATATATATATATATATAAATTATATTATATATATAATATATATTATTATATTAGCAATAGAAGCTTCAGTGCAAATGTATCAGATTCACTAAACCGGTCGGCTTTGTTTGTGTTTTGTGTGGGTGTTTTTTGGTTGTGTTGCCACAAGACATACGCACGTACAAATTTGTATGGTTAGTCGTATGCATGTACAAATGCATATATATATAGCATACAATTACAATTACATACATCACACACACACATATATATATAATAAATATAATGATATAATATAAATATTATATATGTATGTGTGTGTGTGTGTGTGTGTGTGCGTGTGAGTATGTGTGTATAAATATTTGGATTGATATATAGTATGTATATTCAAAACATGAATGCATATATGTATATGCGATAAGTATATGTATAGAATATATATATATAATATATATATATATATATATATATATATTAGTATTATCAATCTACTACCGATGTTGTATATATAAAAATATATGTATATACTTACTCGCTGCTACAACTATACTACACATCTTGCATGCTTATATGATTATGTAATATGTATACTATATATTGGTATATTGTATATATATATATGATATTATAGTTATATGTATATATATGGTATTATATATGTATATAGCATTTTATATATATGATGTATAGTATGCTGTATTGATATATGTAATATGTATATATAGTGATGTATCATATGTGTATATTATATACATATGAATATATAGTATATATGATATGTATAGTTATTATGTATAATATAAGCAATATACGTATGTATGAGTATTATCAATTATATTATATATATTATGTATATATAGTAGTTTAAATTTATGTATATATTATACATACTGATATTATATATTAGTATTATATAGCATACATATACATAATACCTCCCGCAATAGCATACATACAATATTGATGTATATATATTATATATATATATATATATATATAAGTATATATTGTATGTATTAAATATATATAATATATATATATAATATGATATATATATATTATTATACGTATAGTAATTAAATGTATTGCATGTATACAGATACAATACTCATATATTATACACATACAATATATACTAAAACTCCCCGCAAAGCATACATTCAATAAATATGTATATTATATAATTATTAGTATTTTTGATAGTATTAATTGAGTAGATTTATATAAAAGCTTTGGTCTTTAGTGGCCATTTAATCGTTAAAAGAATTATGTTATGTTTTCAGAGTATCTTTATGAATGTTAAGTAAGATAAATGTTTTATTGTAATTTTTTTATTCCTGGTCGCAACGAAGGGGAATTCACCGACACACGACCCACAACAACTAAACATACGCACACCGCACCCACACACACCACACACACAGCTAATACATGACATACAATTAATATATATATATTTGGTATATTTATATAAAATTGTGATAAAGAGGGGTGAGGAAAAGAGTAGAGAATTTGTTGTATGTTTTTGAGCCCTTTGGTGTTGTTGTGGTGTTTTTGTATGAGAGAGAGGGAGAGAGAAAGAGTAGAGAGAATTAGGGGAGAGTAAGGAGGGAAGCGAGGAGAGAGGAGAGAGAAAAGAGGGGAAAGAGCGTTTGGTGGTATAAAGCCCAGGGGGATTTGGTATGTTGTTGGTTTTTTATTATGTTTGTCGATTCATGGTTCAGCATAGACTGGTTTGTCCTCTAAAATTGTAATTTTTTTCCAAAGCTCAACAATTTTCTTTTTCAGGTTCTTTTCCTTCTTGCTAAGTGGATAAGAGAAATTTTACTAAAAAGACTTATTTAAGAAAAAGTTAAGATTTTGAATTGAAGTTATGTTTTATTATGCCAAATTTTTCCCAATGTTTTATCTAGATTCTTATTTTTTCAGTTCAGTGGATTTTTTCGTTGCAAGAGTTCCTGAATGTTATCCTGCCACTAATCTCTTATCATAACCTTATATATTCTGTGCGAAATTTGGAAAGTTTACGCATTTTGTTAATTGCAATTGTTTGTTTACCAGACCTATCAAAAAAGATTTATGACATTAATATTATCGATAGTTCCGATTTGTGTTGTCATGTATGGCATATACATGTATGAATCAGATTATATATAGTATATATAGTATATATATAATATATATACAACACGTCATTTACCGCAAACACAGTGTAATATATTAATATATTATATGATTATATATGATATATATATGAGAGAGAGAGAGAGAGAGAGAGAGGAGATAAGGACAGAGACCGAGACCAGAGAGAGAGAGAGACATACACACACAGAGACAGAGAGAGAGAGAAGAGTGGGAGAGAGAAGTGCAGACATGACTGGACGACAGACGCAGCACACATACACCACATCACACTACCACACAAACACACACATGATATATATATATATATTATAGTAATAATTATATAAGTTTAAAAGTATAAATTATATTTATTGTGGATTTATTTGATTTCAAATGAGCGATTTATCCATTACAAGAGATATTATAATTATGCCATATATATATATATATCATAGTATATAATATATATATATATAGTAAATTATAGTATAATATAATATTATATGAGGGATGTAAGCAAATATTACAGAATGCTTCATGTTAATGTACTGATACAGTTTTTCTTAAATTGGGAGTGGAAGTGCTTGATAAGTAATATAGTAAATATATTATAGTAAGCATCGCGTACGGTACGTGTACATATTACTGTATACTTCTACTTGTGTGCATGATTAATTACTATTAAAGATACACACAGTGTTATAAACATGATCGATATAAGTATATATAATATAATATATTAAATATTATAATTAAAATATTATTTATGATAATTTATATATTATATATATATTAAATATATTATATATATATATTAAATATATATTTAATATAATATATATATATATAATAATTTATATATATATAGTCTATTCCCTTTTCACTAGCGCTAGATCAAGGAGATGCTTTTTCCATCTGAGTGTTATATATTAATTTATATTATTTTATATATAGTAATATATTATATATATATAATATATTCATGGCAGAGATTCATTTCATTACTCTTGACAACAACACAACACACACACACAATGACACACCCCACCACACACAATTATATATATATATATTATTATATAATATATATTATATATCTATATGTCTGTGTGTGGTGTGTGTGTGTGTGTGTGTGTTGTGTGTGTGTCAAGAGTAAGGAAATGAATTTCTGCGCATGAATAATATTAATAATATATTATAATATATATATATATAATTGTGTGTATTACATAATTATATATATATATATATAATGTATATATATATATATAATATATATAACTTAGAGAGATAGAGAGAAGAGTAGTGAGAAGATAGATAAGATTTATCAAATATATACAAACATAATTTTCCAGCTCATCTGCTCTTTATAGTTGATATAGTTTTAAATTCATTATAACGAAAATATCAGCGACACACACACACCACACACATAATATATACACAGAAGAGGGATAAGCAGAGAGAGAGAGAGAGCAGAGATTGGGCGTGAGAGGGTGGAGAGAGATAAATATGTGCACTGTCAATGATAAAGAATGTA
Source organism: Doryteuthis pealeii (assembly GCA_023376005.1). NCBI lineage: Eukaryota > Metazoa > Mollusca > Cephalopoda > Myopsida > Loliginidae > Doryteuthis > Doryteuthis pealeii. Next base: position 10,063,327 of record CM042144.1, read on the forward strand.
CGGTATACTATGTGCGTATCCTTGCGTGTGCTGCAAGAAAATCTCGTCTTTTAACACATAACAAGCATTGCGTTCACTGTTTCCCTGAAATGTAAAGGAGGAAATGGTGCTAGAATATCGGTAAAACAACGTTGAGAGATATTAGAAATCATCGAAACATGTAGACGACATTATAATTGGCAGATAAAACAAATAAGACAATTTAAGAGGTTGATAATTTGAATAAATTAGAATTATTTCCATGTCAGATTATTTCCCAATTTCACAAAAAAAAAGAAGAAAAATGAAATAAAATTTAATTCCTTCATATTCAACTAGCCTCCTGTCTATTAAATAAAGCTGAACGGTTTAATTTTTAGGCTCACCCAAGGAAGCTGTATAGATTGGCAATCTATAGTCTTCACACTGAAATAATTGTGAAAATCATTGGCAAATTTTATTTTTAATTCTGATTTAATTTTTCTTGCTAATGGCAGAACAACAATGTGTTTTAATGTTAGAAATCGAAAACG
>CM042144.1:10063938-10071438 GCA_023376005.1 Doryteuthis pealeii
AAAGAAGGAGATAACCCATATAATAACTCAGAAGAGTACTTGTGATCTGGAAGGAGATTTGTTGTCACCGCAGTCCCACTGAAAGAACCATCACTTATGCGGTGTAAAAAAAAAAACATTATAAGGAGTGAAGTAACATGAAGATATATGTATTGTATGTAAATACACACACACATGCCAATATTATATATATATATTAATAATACATAATAGCTATGGGTTAAATAGTAGGACAGACTGGCCCTCAATCCTGGATGGGAACCGTCTAGGAGAGGGATACTCGAATTCAAAATTCTCTGAGACGGTCGTTGATTGGTTGTGGAAACCTTGTATGCACAATCTTTCCTATCGACTGGCCAAAAAGTGTGGGTCCAACAACAAGCCTTCACCACTAAAACAAATCACGTGTGGGTGTTCATTGTATGTATGGACCCTGCAGGTGTCGAAGACTGACGAGAGAAGTCACCATAGATATGATGAAACTACAACAATAGATATAAGTATTATAGAAGATATATAAACTTATTGACTACGATAAATGTTCTCAGAGTCAGAAAGTAATGAAATCAGAGGCAGTCTTTGTAACTTTAAATTTGCAAATAGTAGAACTTATTATGGCTATACAAGTCTATATTTATATTAATATATATATAGGGTAGTATAGATGATAGTATACGGTATCAAGTACTAAGATAATAATATATAATTCACATGCATTGCTTATTCCAAGTTGTTCTGTCCTGCAGGTCTACATTAAAGGAAATGATTCCGTATCAATAAACAGGAGATTCTAAAATTACACGTACAATTTAAACTTAAAAAAGGAAAAGAGAAAGATAAACATTTTCCTGCATTTGGAATCGATTTAAAATGCAAATATTTTGTTTACACTGTTATAGAAAAAAACATTTTGGAGGAAGAGCCTGCAACCCGCTATATATCTCAATCTAAACCGCGCATTTCCTGATAATCGTAGAGTATTGCTTGATAGAAAAACAAAGGAATTCAGCTACGGTCATCCGCGTGCAAAATTAATGCTGTTCTTTCCATGACTAAGGATTGAACAATATCAAGTGACAGACAGTATCGTTTGTTATTATGTTGAATCAAAGCTGAAAACACCTCATTCTTGAAACACTGAATCAGATGAGTCCCGTATAAAAGAAAAGTAAACGTAAAACATTTTTTTCGTGGGTGGTTTTTCTATTGCGTAGTATTCAAGAATATTCTGTACCCACGCAATTAGTTAAATTTAAACAATATGATGTCATATCCGAAGATGCTGAGAATAAAAAATATAACAACATATATTTTAAAAAATACAACAATATTCGTTTTTATTTTTCTCACCAACCACGATACAATAGGATGGTTTTTTGGATTGTTTGTTTTACGGCATATCAACCTCAGTGGTCATTTAATGCCGATAAAGTTTTGAAATAAATCAATTCTTAATGGATAATACAATTTTTTTATAAATACATTTTTATATCTAACCCATAGATGGGACCCTAACAGGTACTACCACTCTGCGTCAGAGTGGACCAGGGAGCAATGGTGATGAAGGGGGGTTCCACATTCCCCAAACCTCCAAAACTGGAACCTCACCATCAGATAGAGTTTAACGTCATTCCCAGGACATGTAGACCCGCAGCCACCGCCTTCTAACACCCATATAATAAAAAGGGGCTGGGCTTGCCATAAATGACAATGATGGGTTGAATAAACAATTAACTGCCAATAAGTAGAGTATTCATCAAGTAGCCATGTTGATGTCTGATCCAACCCTATCTTCAGTCAAGTGTCAAGCGTTCTTTAGGGGAGAGTTATCTCCCCTAACAATTGATTTCAGCTGATTTTAGACGACGTGGAGTGGGGGTACTATTTACAATGTAAATACAATGTCGAAACGATTTAGCATTTTTCGATATGCAAGACGCGTGTCTCCCTGGCGTAGTGGTTAACGTGCTGGACTTTGACATCGTAGTAAGCGAGTTCGAATTCCATTTTACGTTCGCTTCCATACTAATGCCCTTCGGACAAGTGTGAATCCCTCGGGCACAATCTGTGTTTTAGATATTCTACGAGGATGGCTTTGGTATTAAATAACCCATGAAAGTTGATGTGTCAATAAACAAAAAAATACAAACTAAACCGACATGCAAGTACACGAATTATTGTCCTTTTGTTTTCATATAAAATATCAACATAAACACTTGGATCCTATTTCCAATTCATACTATTTGGGATTTCCTCTTTGGGAATGATGATAGTAAACAAAATAAAAAGATAACTGGTTGATATATATCTACCAACCCCTCCATACAAGCAGCTTGTGACACATGGTCAATTTCTTAATCAGAATCTAACATGTTTGAATTCAGAGTTTTCCTTCTCCTAGACTGGTTACCAAGCCAAAGTTAAAGGGCCTAGTCTGTCCTATTATATTCCCATGGCTGGAGGAAGAGTAAGTAGATGCATACGTTTCCCAAGGAAATTAGCGCTATGTGAAATACAAACAGCCTCCAGGAATTGAACTTGAGTCGAAGCGTCTGTTTCCTACAACTCTAACTATCACACCATAAGATTCATAACTCGTGTATATGCATGTCAGAAAGTCAGAGATTGTTTTGACATTGTATCTATATTGTAAATAAGATAGCCCATCTCTAAAACCTGGGAAATTCAATATTTAAAAAATTTTACAAATTGCTTGAGTAGATAAATATCTTCTGAATGTTAAGCAACAATAGTTAGTGAAAAATGTTTTGACTATTTCAGACGGGACCCATCTGTTTCACGGATTTTTCGGCAACTTTGGCAATACCTAGTTAAAATAACGTCCATTTTTGTTGTTTTATTGGCCATAAAGCCCAAAGCACTTATTAAGGAATATAATAATCTTGATTTAAGACTTTTGGGAATCAGCTGAAATTTGAAACTGAGGGTCAGGTAAAATTTAAAAGTCAGGTAAAATTTAAAAGTAACAACAACAATAACACCGGGTGGGGGATGGGAAGATAGATGAAGGTAAAATATCTTTCAAATTTTCCATATGTCCTGTTATCCACCAATACTATATCTGATACGCCCTCCACACACATAATGTATATTATTATTATACATTATTCTTGTTCCTGACACTGATACATTATTCGGTTATTTCCAATAAGTCTAACATGATCAAAGGGGAACCACTCGTGACTGATAAATTAAGACGCTTGAAAATAAAAAGGTTTAATGCATTCGTTCTAACTAGGTATCAAGGTACATTTTCGGTTCCTTACAGGATCAAAGAGTAACATAAGGTCGGTTTTAAATGTGCGGAAGTGCCGCATAGGAAGCAGGCATCCCCAAGGGGATGGGTGAAAAAAATGTATTATATTCCATAGGCATTCCCTTTCAGCGATGCCCAAAGCACCGGGCAATAAACCCTGCTCTTATTCCGTTTAGGCAAGGAGGCAGATGAAAGTCCCCTGGCACTAATCTGATTAATTTTGCACCCTTACTCCAGAACGAATAAGCATCTAAGTAATCGAATCACAGAAGATGTTTTGTTCTTGTGTCGTTGAGTCACTAAAGTGCAGAGATTCCTATGAATTTTGCTGGTTACAATGTGGAGACACATTGATGTCATACATGCAAATCACATAGTTATTGTTAACAAAAATATGCAGTACTAGCAGGACATGTGGATATATCACGGTATGATAATTTAATTGTTAAAACGTTTAATATGTTTACTTAAGAGCTGTTGCAAAAAACTTAAATATGTATAAAGTATAATAATCTTGATTTACTCTCTCTCTCTCTCTCTCTCTCTCTCTCTCTCTCTCTCTCACACACACACACACACACACACACACACACATTTTATTTTTTCTTTCTTTCCTTCTTTTCATTATTTTCGATTTAAACAGATTAGCGTTATCGCTTCCTCGCGCTGATCCCTTTTCTCTATATTTCCCCAACTTTCTTTCTTTATTATATTTATTCACTTTCTTTTTATTATAATAAAAGCAGAATGGTTCATTATTTAGCTGAGGTGACGACACTCATGGGAAATAAGAATTCAGAGCATAAGCAACACCAGAAAATCATGGCTTGCATTTTTGCATTTCATCTTGAACGATTTGATCTCATTTTTAATCTGAGGGAATTGCGAGATGATAACGGTCGTACGAACACGAATATTAGTATATAGAAGATTGACAATTGTAAATCCGAGTTGCCCGGCGAATACGTCATCTTGTGTATATAAACATTAATTACATGAAAGATGTGAGATAGGTACATCGTTTCTTGTGTAAACGGATATTATTAGGTATTGTTTATGACCATCCTTCATAGAAACTCTGCAACCAAGAATATGGATATATATCAATCAAATACTAATTGGGCTTTTTTTGTACTCGTGCAATTTTATTATTGTTAACTGATGAGTTTAAGTGCTGTAGATTTTGCTAAGTTGTGCCTGATAATATACGTATTTACCCAACACCTCTTCAGGGGAAAGTGTGGTGATAGTACATGTTAGTGTCGCATCTTTGGGTTAAATGCATACAAATTAGTTTTAAAATGTGTTAAATGTGAATAACCATCAAGGATGAATAAAACAAAAGGTCTTCGACATAGAATAACCCAAAAAGAATTGATTTATATAAAATGAAAAGGATAGGTGTGATGTAAACTTACACACAAGAGGTTGAAGACCAGGGCCATAACCAAGTGGCCAGGTAAACACTTTGAAATGTATGTGATAAAACAAATTCAATTTTTTACGATAAATTGCTTTTAAAAACTTTAATTGAATGCTGGTATAAAATACGGGAATGATTCATATTAATTAAAAAGAAAAAAAATCATGTTCCAGTCGAATAATTTTTAATTATAATTATAAATGAGGGTTTGGTTTGTTTTACGGCATATCAACCTTTTTGTGTCATTTAATGCCGAAACAAGTTTCTATGTTTCAAGTTCTTGATATCTTCAAATTGGTAAAACTAATTTTCATTAACTTCATTTGGTTTGGATTAGTTTTTTTAATGGTGTCATAACCCTGTGGGTTATTTATTGCCAAAAAACTGTTAGACTGTGAGATAAAAGTTGGTATTCATGTTTTCTTTACAGATGTATTTTTGTAGATGTATTTTATATCTGATTCATAATTTTCGTCCTATTTTTATTTATCTCTTCAGGGTGATCAGTCGATATTTCAGTAAGTTGTGTTGTTTTATTGGTCATAAATTGAGTATTTTTGAACAACGGTTCTTATGCAATACGCTGCAGATTTTTTAAAATCTAATTTTACGATTAAAAGTTTGTATAGAAATTTACTAAATTGTTTTGAATTTTAGATGATTCAATTTTTATAAAATAAGGGTTATTACAGAATGAAGAATAGAGACATTAGCTATATAACAGATATATTCATTGATAATACCATTATATTTTACTGGTAGTCTGCTGTTTAGAATAATAAATTGTTAGCTAAAGGCGGATAATGGAGAAACAGCGATAATCACGATTGCATCAAAAACATACATACATAGTAAAGGGAAGAAAACCGCTTGAACCTAAATAAAAAGAAAAAAAGAAAGGAAAGTAAGAAAGAAAGGAAAGGAAGGAAGAAAGGAATAAAGAAAAGGAATAATGAAAGAGAAAGAGATAAGAGATAAAGAAAGAAGAGATTTCTCTCTTCTTTTCTTTATCTCTTTCTCTCTTAGAAAGAAAAGAAAGAAGAAAGAGATGAATAAAGAAGAGAAAGAAAGAAAGGAAGAAAGCACGAAACAAACAAAGAAACAAAGAGAGAAAGAAAGAAAAAAGAAAGAAGAAAAAAGAAAAGAGAAGAAAAAGAAAGAAAGAAAGAAAAGAAAACCAAACCAACAATAAAAAAAACCTCAGATAACATTCCCGTTCCTAAGCACGAAACAAACAAAGAAAAAAAAGAGAAAGAAGAAAGAAGAAGAAAGAAAGAAAGAAAAGAGAAAGAAAAGGAAGGAAGAAAGAAAAAAGAAAACCAAACCAACAATAAAAAACAACCCTCAGATAACATTCCCGTTCCTAACCAACTCTAAAGAGTAATTACCATTTGTAATAGACGTGGCATTTAACTGAAAAGTCTTCGATTCTCTCAATAAAAATCAACATGATTATGTCAAGCGAAGATTTAAAACAATTGTGAAATCTCATTTGCCCAAAGAGATCAATTTTGCATGTTAAAACTTGTAGGTTCAGTTCAATCACACAGATTATGTATAAAAAAACAGTTAGTTCTTATGTAACGTCTACTTTTATAAAATTGAGAAAGAATCGTAGCACAAGACAATGTCATAAGAACAAACTATATAAAGGCAAAAATAGATAAGACGCAGCAGAATAGTAAGTGCAGAATGTGTGGAGACAGTGACAAAACGGTTAATCAAATTATTAGCGAATGCAAATTAGTTTGAAGAGAGTACAAGACTAGTCACGACTGGGTGGGAAAGGTGATCCACTGGGAATTGTGGAAGAAATTCAATGGTATATGCACACACCGGAATATGTCATAGAGAGTGAAACGCATGGGATCCTTTGGGACATTGAGATACAGACAGATCCTCTAATTCCGGCAAGGAGACCAGACCTAGTATCAATTAACACGAAGAAGAAAATTGTCTCTCGTGGATTCTACCGTCTCGGTGGATCACACAGTGAACATGAAGGAAAATGAAAAGATAGACAAAACCTAGACCTAGTAATAATAATAATAATAATAATAAATAATAATGATGCTAATTCTAACCGTTAAAAAGCATTGCCTTTTCAAAATACTAATAATTTTACAAAATTATATGGTTTTAAACAATCCCTTCTATTTGATAATAATCATTTGTTTTCGCACAGTTATATGATTTGAAGTTACATCTAATTAATAATATTAAGCAAATATACCTTCAATTAATTATTTTTAATACTTACAATTCAGAGTTATATGCTAACAAGTACTCCTAACTAATACTACTAATTTTCAAAAAGATATACTTGACCATAGATAAGACCCTAACACGTACTGCCACTCCGGGTCAGAGTGACCCTGGGAATAATTTTAATAAATGAGTGCACCATACTCTCCAGAACTGAAGCCTCACCACTGCAGTTAGTGTCATACCCACGATACCTCATTTTGATGAGACCTTGCCCTTCAGTCTGCGTATTCTAAGCCCTGTCGACTGAGCTAAAAAATAGCATATGTGAAAAACGTAGGACAAATAAAGAAGGAATGCTTTTGATTGGCTGGATAGATTTTACGACACGTTAACCACTGTTGGGTTATTTTATGCCGAAGATGTTTTATTTTATTCTTGATGGTGTTCAATTTTTTTAAAACTCAATTATTTTTTAGACATATATTTAAACTCATTTTTCTATTTAACCCATAGATGGGACCCTAACAGGTACTACCACTCTGGAACAAGGTGGATCTGAATATAATAGTGATGAAGAGTACTCCAAACTCCG
>CM042144.1:10073938-10111438 GCA_023376005.1 Doryteuthis pealeii
GTGTAATGGGCGCCGAGCTGCGTTTAGCTCCTGGCCACTTCAAAGATATTTTCTTTGATTTTCTTCAGTTCTTTTTTCACTTCCGACTTTCTTTTATATCACCTCCATCTTTGTTAACACTTTGACGTTTCAGTTTCCAAATATGGATATTTTTTTCTTCTTTTCGTTATTTCCATATTGTTTTTTTGTTGTAACCTTTTTTGTTTTGTTATTCTTTCCATGTTTCCCTATATTTCGCCTACCTTAATTAGTCTTTCCTTTCCGTCATCTTCTCATTCTTTTTTCTTTTCTTTCTGACCCCTCCTCCCTTTCATTGAATGTTTTTCGCTCATATTTTTTACGGTCAACCATACTTTGTCCTATCTGTTAGCATGAATATTGCCATGCACAAATATCTCCTTGATACACACAAGTATAGACACACATATTCTATCTTTCTATCCATCCATCTATCAGTGTCCTTCACACACGGGAATAAGCACGGACATGTTTAATATATATATATATATAATATATTATATATATTATATATATATATATATATAATGTGCATGTATGCATGTAATACACACACACACACACACACACACACACACACACACACACACATATATATATATATATATATATATATATATATATATATATACTCGGGCGCATATATATGTATATGTATATGTCATAATATCTCTTTGGGGCCAACACATTTCTATGTGCAAATATTTCCCTCACAAATACCAAGAAACACGTACTTACTCTCTCTCTCTCTCTCTCTCTCTCTCTCTCTCTCTCTCTCTCTTTACTAAGTACACATACATACACATGTATATAAATATAAATGTACGTATGTGTGTAATATACATATATGTGTATGCATATATGCATACACACACGGGCATATGTATAAGCGTATACCATAACATCTCTTTGAGGGCAACACATTCACATCAAGATGATAATGATAGCTCAAAGCATTCACGCCAATTTTTTCCTCCTTGATGCCGATTTTCCCCCTGATGATCTAGTGGGGTTGATGGGGTAGTAGAACTATAAAAACTCTTGTCGTTCACAAATATCATTACAAAAAAAAAAAAGAATGTGAGTTGCACACGTAAATAAGTATACAGAATATATTTTGTGAAACAACGTTTCCAGTTCGTGTATGAAAATACGAGTGTTAGCAGAAAAGTTCAGAGACTGACCACAATAGTCTTATTGAATGTGACCAAATTAGGTTTACATAAACAAAGAGATCGGTTTAGCTCAGTCCGTAGAGCACCCGCCTAAGAGCACCCGGTCAATTCAGAACGTGAGTAACACAGATTGGATAATCTGATCTGTGCAGTAAAGTGGGGATCTAACGGTCAGTGTAGCGCTCCACCTCAACAAAAATAATCCCCCTTATCTAGCGCTAGCGAAATGGGATAGAATCCAACAGTATGTAAAGAAATGTAGCCAAACACGGGATATTACACTGGAGGGAAGTTTATTATTAGTCGACGTTCGAACGTTTCGGTTTATATAGAAACCTTCTTCTGGACAATATGAAACATATTTCCAAACTCAACTCATTCAAAACACCCATCATCTTTTTAACAACAAAAATCTTTTTTCCTTTACTTGTTTCATATTGTCTTGAAGAAGGTTTCTATATAATCTTAAACGTTCGAACGTCGACTGATAATAAACATCTATCCAATGTAACATCCCATCTTTATATATATAAAGGGAAGTTGGTGCGTATGTAAACTGCGAAAATAAAACAATGAGTGACAAAGTAAATATATATATATACACAATAAATATCACAAGTTCTTGCTTTTTGTGCAAAAATTATAAAGGTTTGATTTATATTCGAAGGTATTTAAAAATTAAAATATACATAGAAATAGTATTGAAATTCTACTTAAAAATGTGCAGCATTTGTAAATATCAACATTAAAAAAATCAATACATCAGGGATTTTTGTCCTCCCTCTACCCAGTCGACGCTGGGTAGCCGCTACAAATAAAATATAAAAGAAGCCAGAACTATTAGAAATACAAAGACATTAGTTATACTAAAATATTATAAAACGCTATAGTTATTGTTATAGGTGATACACCCTATAAGACTAATGCGCCGACAGGTTACTATAAATAACAGGGATAATTGTGGCTTAGCAGTCAGCCAATGCGAGTATGCCAAAACTCTGTTCGTCGGACGTAATTTCCACATCTCTCTATTGTATTTGTCTACTTTCTGTTAATACATTTTTCTACATTTGTTACCCGTCGTTTTGTTCTTATTTGACCCCTTAAAACCCCACCACAGTTATATCCTTTTTAAGTTATTTACATTAGTTTTACTGTGTTGATTTTCATTTTAAGGCATCTTAAAGACATTGGGTTCGGTTTAAGTTGAAAGTTATGAACCAATTCAAGACAGCTGATGGAGTATAACTGTATCAAAATTTCTTTTTGTTGGGAGTGTTGTTCTAAGACATAAACAAAAGTTCAGAGACGGGGTACGAAAAATATACCAAAACCGTTTTTCTCGGGCTTCAGAAAACTGTTTAAAAAAACAACATACTTTTAATAACTAATTGTTTACCCATTTACTTAAACACCTCACACCATGGTTGGTTATCCGAGTTGAATTACATAGTATTATTTGTAGTGAATTCACTACTAGTCGAGTACCAAGTCCTGCTGTTGGAGAACTGCGCGTTAACTCTATTATTTAAATTCCTGTACAAAAAGTAATAAACCCTTTCCGGATTGTCAATGGTTTTTTTATATATATTCCGCCACAAAAAGAACATTAGAGAGATGGGAAATGCAATCTGCCTCGTCGAAGATTTGTACTTGTGTGACCATGCCCATTTCTTTTGAGCATAACCGTTTTACGGCATGTACACTCTTATTGGGTTATTTAATACCGAAGTCGGTCTTTTTTCAAGGAAATATATGATTTCAAGTATCTAATAAGTATCTAATAATAATCATGTTTAAACAGTTAAATAGCTTCAACTAATTTCATTCCTAGCAACAACGAAAAAAAAAACTAAATAAAGCATACAAAAAAGATTAATTGATAAATAGAAAAATAAGAAAAATCTTCTTTCCGTTTTTTGTATGACTAATAAAAGGTGTAAAAATATTCGACAAAATAAATCATAATAAAATTTTAAAAAAATGCTACTAAACATCACTTCCGGTTCATCAATCAGCTTGACTTTACTTATATTTGACTGTGTGCTAATTTTTGAACAACTTTAGGTAACACTCTGAATATGATTAGGTTATTTTCCTTAGAAAAAAAAACACAACAAAAACATGGAGCTGATCGGGATGGAAGTCAGAAGAAAGTATCGCAGCCCAATTCGGAATACAAAAAGATATGACATATTGTTTTAATTTTATTTTATTATTATCGTTTATTGTGAATACCCATTATCACTATCTTCTTTTATGTCTTAAAAAAGAACGTAGCCTCCATTGTCCACACATTTCAAATAATATTGTGTTGTTTTATTCTAAACCAATTGTTTTTATCACATTTGTTGCTTTAAATTAACGTGTTTTTTTTTAATTAAGAAAAACCCAAAGAAAAAAACTGTAAATTGTTTAGTTTATTTGTGTGAAATAGTCCACTAGTCATTAAAGATTCCCTTTAAATTTAACTTGGACAAATCACTCAAAATTCTTATCCCCTCCCCCTTTTTGGAAAAAAAAAGTATTTTCAAATTGAGTAGATTAACAGTATTTGATATTCCTCAATCGTTACTACTTTTTGAAGTTATAACTATATTCCAAAACAAATACAGTCTATTCTTATCAAATTGCTATTCTTTAGAGATATACAAAATGGAGACCTAAATAAGTGCTTTACTTCTTGAAAAAAAATTTGTAAAACGTTAATAAAAATGAAAAATTCGTTTTACTGTTTTTTTATGTTTAATATAAAGAACAATTCCAAATTTATGTATTAAAAAATAGAAAAAACAGATTTCTGCTGCATATAAATACGGTTTTATTGTTTTAAATTATTTTTCGATGAATTGCTAATTATTTTTCATGTATTTCCCGCAAAAATATTAGGTAAGGTAATTTTCTATTACATTGCGTAAGTGTCATTTTTACAACAATATCGCCAGCAGCAGTCAGCAGTAGATAACAATTTTAGATACAAATATTGTCATGTAAAATCTCCTGAAACGAAAAAAGATAACGTTTCTTTCTTCAAAGATTATTTTCGGTATTTTTTTTCGTATAGATCAGTCAAACGGATTCTAATTTTTTTAGCTATGTTTTTTTAATAAAATATTTTATTTTATCAAAAACATACGCCAACGTTATGCTGGGAAATGGGAATATTTATTTTACATTTATAAATTCGAAAACGCTCTTAAATAAAAGAAATAAAAAAATCAACAACAAAAAACCTTAATCTTTTGATATCAGATTCCTTAAAAAATAAACTATTAAAAATCAACACAAAAGAATTAGGATAAATATTTATTCTTATATACGAAACTTAAAATTTTAAATGTAAGACGTCCTCTCGAATTTATCGAAACGTTTTTATTTCATTACATATGTCCTGTTATTAATATTCTTTCCAAAGATGAAAAATTCATTTTGATTCACAAAAAAATTACGAAGAAACATATAGTTCACTATATGGGGTGGAATCAAAGTGCGAAACAAAAATTAACGAAAAAAATGCATAGCCTTTTCAATTTAGAGGAAACATTTAATGAAATAAAAGTTATTTCATTACTTCATTTACCGAAAATTTTATCAAAATTTGCTTTGTTTATTTTTGTTGATGTTTTGAAGAATTTCCAGTGATCCCCGTTATTGCAAGGCGAACATTTTTTTACTTACCTACTATTATTCTTTAGAAGCATTGATTACTCTCTAGAAAATTTTCAGTAAAAAAACTAAAAATATATTTATCTATTAGGTTTTACGTATTATGTATTTCAGTTCTATCTTTGAACACTTAGGGAGGTTCAATGAGTTTGTGTCTATTGGAATAAATACGGGAAACCTTATGCAGACATTTACCTTTGACAAGGACTGTTAAAAAAATCAATTTGCAGTGAGATCTTTCCGCAATAATATGACATTTCTCGATGAAATATGGCGTGAATTGAAGTAAAATCTATCGTCAGCCAATACTCTGAAAGTTCAGCACTTACCGATTTCCAAAGAGTCTTTCGATATGTTTTGCCTGCAGTAAATATCTATTTTTTAAAATGTTTCCTTTAAATGAATTACTTAGGTTTTAATTACAAGGTTTTTGAATGATGAAATTAAACGAAATCATTTGGTAATTCTAACAGAAATTATATTAATTCAGTCGTATAAGTTTTCTCGTATCTGTTAAATTTCGTTTTTGAAAGTTACGCTCAAAGGTCAATAATCGTAAACACAAACACTTTTTTATTAATACTAGCAAATATATGCACCCTCCGGATGCAAGTATTTTAGTTATATTTTATAATAAAATATCATATTAAATTAGAAAGGCTAATGAAACTGAATAAGAATGTAGATAAAAAGATTTTGAACAGAGGGGGTATGATTGAAAAATAGAACAACTTTGAAACTAACTCTTCCATCATTTTCCGTTACTCCCGTCTTTCATTGGTAAATTTTCCTAATTAAACTGTTTAGTTAAAATAGGAAGTAAAGAATAATATTACAGTTATTTCTTCTTGTTGAGGGATTTCTTTTAAGATTTATTGAAGAGATTTTTGCTCATATTCAATAAGATAAAACCAAACAATTCGAAATCAATAATACTAAGCATATATTTATTAAAATCAAATTTCTAATATCAATATGCAAATTAGCCTTTCCGTTCACACAGTAAACCTCTATTTTGTTGTATATATAAATACAATTGTATGTTATTAGTATGTAGATATGGTCAACAGTGTAAATAATGTAAAACAATTTTATTAATAATTGAAGTTTAAATATAAATAAAATCATGGAGAATGTGATGTAAATAACAAAGGGAATTGTGACTTGAGTAGGGATATAGTTTCGGTTACAGACAGACAAACACACAATCTCCATTATAATAAGATGTTAAATTGATTCGAAATCATTCATTTTCGTTTAAGATCATATCAGTATCATTTGCTTATCCCAGCAAACTTTCAGAACAGGCTACTAGTTTCGAAAATTCCTAATCTTATCATAAGAGATTATGTAACGGTGTATCTGTAACCGAAACTTTGTGACGATTTCCTTAGTTGTGTCATATTTTTAACGATAATGAAATAGTCATTATTTAATCTTAATTAGCATCTTATTTATTAACGATGTCTCTATTAAAGTCTGGCTGAGTTAGATTTGCCACAAAACTGCTCATATTATGGTATTTACTTCGCACCAACGTATGCGGGTATGACACAAGGTCGTTTAATGTAGGACCACATTATATGTAATATAATAGGTTATTACATTAAAACTTAAATAATTCCGGTCAGGGGTACGTATTTTTACCATTATATATATATATATATATATATATATATATATATATATATATAGGGGTTCGGGAGGAATTTAACAGTTTCATGAGGAAAATAGAAAAGTCCTTGGTATCTACAAAATTTAATGGATTGTAAAGAAATTCAACAGGAATGGAAATTGCACTACTGTAAACAAGTTTCACTCAAAATAACCGCTATTAGCGTCGATCACAGACACAATCCTGTTCCAGAACCTGGAGCAAGCTGATGTTACAGTTTCCCTGGGAAGGGTCTCAAAAACTACCTTAATTCTGTCGATTAACTGGGCTTTTGTAGTACTGGCACGGCGATTGGCGTCTTTTCAACAGCGCCACATACATAATAATTCATGGAGTTAAGATCTGTAGTCGTAAAAATTCGACGACAACCAATTTTTATATTTTCCTAGAGGTGTGGCAGGGAGGCCGAATCCTGCTGCCATACATATGGCCTACCATTGGCTACCCTTGTTATCCAGGGCTTGACTACAGTGTTTAGCAATTCCACGTAGGCATCTGAATTCAACCTAATACCCTTTCTGCAGATTTTCGAGGAATTCTGCTGTACAAACGCAATCAGATCGTTTGTTATGTTTTTTTTTTCTATCCACAGCCTCGTAGTCTCCATTGCATGATTGTTTTTACAGTGTTCAGGGAGCATTGTGCAGCAACCATATTCTCCTTATTATGATGGCCGGCGCAGATAATCACGATACAAGTTATTCTCTTCCATGATTCAGCTGGGTTCCAGTCATCCATTCTATCTGTCATCACGCATATGAATGAAGAAGGGTCCAAGCTTTTAAATGATGCGTAGGGTGCGTCAATACCTCCAACCTACGGAGAAAAATAACCAAGTATGTCAGATTTGTCCCGAACACCCTATATATATACACACACACACACACACACACACACACACACACATATATATATATATATATATATATATATATATATATATTATAATGGAAATTATGTAACTGTCTGTAACCGAAACTACGTCACCATTGACGTCACAATTTCCATAGTTACTTAAGTTATATTCTCAACGATTTTGAAATAGTCATTATCTAATCTTAATTAGCATCTTATTTATTAACAATGTCTCTATTAAAGTATAGCTGAGTTAGATTTGACGCAAAACTGTCCATGTTATTAATGCATTTAAAATCCTGAAATATGTGTTATATATCTCTAAGAAATAAAGATTTACATATCATATGATGGGAATAATTTGCATAAAGGGTTTGAGCAAAACTGGGTTTAATAAATAATTATTCGCTGTTACTGATTTCTAACAGTATGTTATTCTCAAACGTATTAAAAGCAATTCTCTCTCTCTCTCTCTCTCTCTCTCTCTCTCTCTCTCTCTCTCTCTATATATATATATATATATATATATATATATATATATATATATATATTTATATTAAAGTAATCAATTAAAATAACATTAAAATAACTGTAATATTTTTATATTCGTTCTTATCTAGTTTCATTAGTCTTTCTAATTTGATATAATATTTTATTACATTAAAATTTAAAAACTTGCGCCGACGGGGTGCATAATTTTGATACTGTTAATAATCTACAAGCAATTATGTGATTTTCAGTTTAATTCTAATAATGAATTGCAGAGTTACAAAGTTTCAAGTATTCCTATCTAATTAGAATAATTTTTATTAAAATCTGACCAATTGATAGGACCCTAACTGGTACTGCCATTTCGGTTTAGATATCTGGAAGTAATGGTAAAGAATCGGTAATTTCATTTTCCACAAAGCTCCGGAATTGGAACCTCACCACCGGATAAAGATAAGTGTTATACTTAGGATATAGATTTTTTATTACATAGTCTAGTATACAGACCTTTGGTTGGTTGTTGTTATTAAAATAAGTAGTTACCCAATTTATTGAACAATTTGCTGGTACTGAAAATAAAACTATATCATATACAGTTGAATAAGCAACACCAATCTCAACAGAATAACTCAGGGAAAATAACAACCGTTTCCACTAGACGTAATACTCTGCATGATCTTCGAAAAAAGACATCAATCCATCTCTTCTCGTTCCAGAAATGAGTAAACAGTAGGTCAGACTGACCTCTCTATGCTTGGTAGGGCAACCGTTCTAAGAGAGGAAAATTATGAATTCAGATATCCTACTCGAGTGGCAGGGTAACATGCCATTATGGAGTGACAAAATTCAACGTTATGTTCAAGGTTGTTGTTTTTTGTTGTTTTGTTTTTTTTTCAGCTTCTTCGTCGATAGATTAATATTAATGCAATAATTACAAAATTCAAATGAATATTGAAATTAAATTTACAAGCAAACACAAAACACTCTCCGTTTTGAAAGATATTGTTTGAGGAGGGGGTAGTTAAAAATTCATTGTATAATAAGTAAGTAAAATCATCAAATTTATTAAAGGAGTGAAAAAAGAAATTTGTATTGAAACTTTGTTCTGTCCCCTTAAATGAAATGTTGGGGGCCTCCATTAATTATTGATTAGATATTTATTTGGAATATTTTCCACATACATTTTTACAAAGAATCATTGGTATTTATTTATTTGTAAACTTTTTACTTACTCACTTTTTCAGTATCAAGAGTTTATTTCTTGTTTGTAAATAATTATCTTGTAAAACTCTATACATTAGATAACTTTATATATATATTAAGATAAAACAAAGTATGTATAAATGCATGGTACCGAGAATGTATTAATTAAAACCTGTTTGTAAAAAAAATAACGACAGTCTAAGGTGGCATATTCAAATTTTGAGTTTATATAATTCAAGGTTGTTCTTTATTCTATGTATTGACGATTTTGGGTCATGTGACGTAAGTAGTGACGTAGTTTCGGCTACAGACAAATTAAGACAGAATATCCATTATTAATAGATTTGTTTTTATAATATTGATATTATTATTTGCAATTTGTTAAAAAAACGCAGGTCTTTAAAGGAAAACGGTTGACGAAAGAAAAACCTCGTCACAGACAAGCAGACTAGTGACTTCTATTCAATGAAGACACATACATGAGGATACTGACAGTGATGGTGGGGGGTGATTGCTGTTATTGTTGTTTTTAGTGGTGGAGGTGGTGGTTGTTGGTGATGGTAGAAGTAATGGAGGGAATTAAAGCCGAAATAATTAGAAGGGCAAATGAGATGAAGAAGATAGAGATATTAGAAACTACGGCATAATAAGATTAACATCATTTTGATGTTATAAAACACGCAAAAACAGTAATAAATATGAAGAGAGAAGACTTTAAAGAAACTAGCAAGAATATACAGCCCCTGGGTCTAAGTATTTAAGTTTTAATTAATGAAATATATTTCATTAGAAAGACTAACGAAATTGAATACGAACACTTATAAAAAGATTACATTTATTTTAACATTATTTTAATCGGTTTATATATTAAATCATTCATAAGATTGATTTTAATACATTCAAAAATAAAACAAATAATATTAGAGATTAATAACACCAAGTAATTATTTATTAAACTTGGTTTTGTTAAAACCAGTATGCAGATTAACCACACCATGTATTAAACTTTTATTTAGTTATATATAAGACACTTTGTAGGCTTTTAAATGTAGTTATAACATGGGCTGTTTTGAAGCAAATCTAACTCAGATTGTCATAGACATCGTTCATAACTATGATTTATTCTATATATTAATGATTTTGATTATAAAATGAATACTTATTGATAAACTTACGCAATTCCTGAGGGTATCGTAACGTAAGCATTGGCGGAGTTTCGGTTATAGACAGACATGCGCCGAATCTCCATTATAATGTGATGTGTCTGATGCACATATACTTTCTCCCCCATCCCGCAATTTATTTTCGTCATTCTCTTTCTAATTTTTCTTTCTATCTTTTTTCTCTTCATCCTTCTCTTCACACTCCTCCTCCTCCTTTTTCTGTTCTTTATTTTCCTTCTTGTCACCGTACATATGCTAATAGAATATTATGCCCTTTTGAAAACTTGTATTACCTTTTCTTTTTCTTTCTTGTAAATTCGTATTTCCTTTTCTTTTTTTCTCTTCATCCTTCTCTTCACACTTCTCCTCCTTTTTCTGTTCTTTATTTTCCTCTTGTCACCATACATAAGCTAATAGAATATTATGCCCTTTTGAAAACTTTTATTACCTTTTCCATTTCTTTCTTGTAAATTCGTATTTCCTTTTCTTTTTTTTTTCATTCTCCCTATTTGAAGAAATAGAGAGAATGAAAAAAAAAAGAAAAGAAGGAAATTGTTACTCTTCTATCAACGGTAATTATCTTGTCTTGGCCGGCAAATGAGAAATTTTACCAATCATTGAACAAGATGAGAAGAATTGAAAAAGAAAAGTCAAAAGAGATTCAAATGGCTGAAAACAACAAAAATATCGGATATTTGAAAATAGATAAAAAAACAAAATCCAACGAGTGAATACTCAGACGTGCACCTAAATATGGTCAAACCAGATTATTACAAAGAACCACCCAACAGCCCCCACACTGTATTGCTTTGCCCCACCACCTTAAATGGGACATTACTGTACTTATACATTTTCTTCATAACACGGTCGAATGAAGGTCGCAACGTCTAAAATGGCGGTCGTTATCTGAGGAAACCGTAGACATGCTCTTCTGGAAGAAAACGAGCAAAGCTCAGGAACAAACGATCTTACGGTTAATCTTTTTAGAAAGAAGTCGACAGATGAGGAAACAGCCAGAGGGAAATGGGAGAAAGCAAAATGTTTAGTCCTTATGTTGCAAACGCCTCTGCTCAAAAACAAAGTCCCCCCTCCCACCCAGATACAGTGCTATCTGAATTCACTCTCTTTGCCGGTGATCTTCTCAGAAGAGAGAGAGAGAGAGAGATTTTTGGCGGGGCTTCAGCGCACCAACGACAGGCGAACACACAAAAGCAAGCGGATGATCACTTAGATTCATTTCATTAATAATATACGATGTTTTTGAACAACACTTTGTCAGTTTCGATTATTTGTCTTTATTATTTTATTTTTTTACCCGATTTCATTTACCGGTAGCTTTTCTTTCTCTAGATTTTCTCATTTCTCTCTGATTTTTCTTCATTTTTTTAATAGATACTTCGCTGTTATTGCCCTTTTCCTTTTTTAAATTATTTTTTTTGTATTTTTGTGCGTCTTATTTCTTTAATCTTATAACTTTTTTTTTCTGTAACATATTCTCTATTTCTAAAAAAATATCCCCCCTTCTTTCTCTTTTTCTTTTTGATTTTTCCAACTACACCTATTTGTCGTTTTCGTAATTCTTTAAGTTATCCCCCTTTAATTTCGACATCTTCTTTGAGAAGAGAATAAAACAACTTTGTTTCTAATATATTTAACTACTCTGATTTATGGAGCCTGTTTTATTTGTTTTTGTTTTTTAATTAACTATTTTAAAAGAAAATTTATTATTCTAAAAAAAAATACACCAAACTTATAGTATATATTCCTATCATTAATTCTTTCGTCAGATCTATTTTTCGCCTAAAATGGACTATTTACTTATAACCAAAAAACCGTTTGGGGTGTAGTCTTATTTCTCTGCAGGATGTACAGTCTGCTTATTCTAAGCCTCGTCGATAGGGTGCCATAATGAATAATTTGGATTTCTTCCTTTTCAGTTTATTCTTTTTGTTATAGGTGATATAACCTATGTACATAAATGGAATGCGCTGACGATTACTATAAGTAGCAGGAACAATTGTGGCTTGTCATAAAGCAAATGCGAGTCAGCTCGTAACTGTATGGTCGGACGCAATCTTCACTTTCTTTGTTGTAATTTCTACTCCTTTTTGTTCAATACATTTGTATCTATTTTTGCCAGTCGTTTGTCTTATTTTTGACCCTTAAAACCCCACAACACTTTTTATCATTGTCCAATGTTACGATTGCCCTTTTAGGCGTTAAGATCTTCTATTGGTAAATCCAACTGTCAAAAAGGGTGTGTTGTCAGTTGTAGAAAGCATGTTATATTCCTTGAAATTCTTGGTAGAACAAGAGTGTACTCTTTGTAGTAGAGAATTAAGTTGTAGCCTTCCTTCTGGTATTAAATCCAGTTAGTTACTTATTTGAGGGGCCGGGTTAGCTCAGTCGATAGAGCGTTCGGCTAGAAACCACAAGGTTCCTAGTTCGATACCGGTCCCCGCCAACTCAGCGTATGAGTAGCACAGGGATCTGTGCGGTAAAGTAAGGAGCTGATGGTAGGTGTGGCGCTCCACCTCAGATGCTAAACACAATCTCCTGGTCTAGCGCTATTGAAAAGAGGATATACTCCTCGCTGACTGGCTGATACCGACTTTAGGCCGCCCCGACGACTTTACTTTTACCAACGGCCATAAATGCATTCTAGGTTGTGTTTCATGGGTCAATGCCTGCTGTTGTGAAAGTCTATAAGTAAGTGGCGATTTCTCGAACACCTTTTACCCAGATACACCAACACCCTATTTTAAGTTTTCCCCGTCTTTTTGAAAGCATATTTCATCTTTTTCTGACATTTTTATTCTTCTACATCAGCCCCTAAACATAACCCTCATCACCACCAGAATAATCATCATTCATCATCATCATCATCATCATCATCAATAAACAATTTGTAACTGCTCACATCTATCTGACATACGTAGAAATTGATAATTGATCTATTTTCATTTGTTGTAGATTGTTTTCAAAGAGTGATACCTTACACCCATTTCATTTCTACATTTGCATAGATTATTATTATTATGTTTGTTATTATTATTATTGTTATTATTATCATTATTATTATTATTATTATTATTATTATTATTATTATTATTATTATTATTAATGTTTGGTAATCTATGCCTTTTCCTATTGATTTCTAAATATTTGGGGTTTTTTTTTAACTTTAAAATATTTAATTTGTATCGTTTCTCCTTTTTATCTTGCTGAACTTGTACATAATGCAACGAATATATTTTAAAGACTTCAGTTAATAAAACATGAATTATCTTCAAAGATATTACTTACATTAATTGTCCTTCTCTTTTAGCGCTATCTCTCTCTCTCTCTCTCTCTCTCTCTCTCTCTCTCTCTCTCTCTCTCTCTCTCTCTCTCTTATATATATATATTGCATTTTACATAAAATATAAATATTTCTTCTTTTTCTCTTTTCTTCAAATTTTCCTTAAATACATTTAGCTTTTATATAGATCTCGCAATATCTTCGTGCTTTTCCCCGCGCGATGCAGTCGTCTATATATGAATGCATTATTATGCTTTTTAATTATTGTTACATTTACGAAAGGTTATGTTCTTTACGACAACACTAAACCGCAAAATTCTGAAACAGCTTTCAGTAATTTTAAGCAATATTTTTCATGCAACAGACAGCATTCATGATTGAAAATAGAAAACTAAAATTTGTATCAATTCATTAAATGTGACGAATTATTCGATGCATTTAAAACGAAAGTTTAAGGTGTCATGTCATGAGAATTTCATATATGTTAATGCATTTTAAAGTGATTTTCAATTACCCTAATTTTTAGGAATAGGCAAATCGGTCTATAAGAACAGGTAGGTTATAACAGAGAAAAAAAGAAAAAAAAAACAAACAATTATTTTGCTCTGAATATGTGTATTCAGAAAACACAGACATACGAGTTTGTACTTGAATGTATACAACCATGTGCAATGTAGTTGGGTTACTCGGCGTTGCTCGGGAAATGCACCAAGTATCTAAATGTTATTGATTATATTGTAACATATATCAAAATTGTTGGGTGGCGCACTCTGAGGAACGGTTAATGTCGAAGAAAATGGAATCAGCGACACAAGTTCAAGTCCTGGTCGGAGCTGTTTATGTTTCACTTTGCGGAAATGCCGTTGAGAAAGGTATGGATCTATCTATTCTTCCTACAGCGATGAGTGAATAGGAGGACAGATTAGATTCTTCAATCTTTGTAAAGTAACCAGTCTAAAAAGAAAACTGAATTCAAACCAGCAATAATCTTATTATAATGGAGATTGTGTGTTTTTCTGTCTGTAACCGAAACTATATTACTACTCAAGTCATAATTCCCTTAGTTATTGACATCACATTCTCCATGATTTAATTTTTATTTAAACCTCAATTATTAATAAAATTATTTTACATTATTAATACTGTTAACCATATCTACATACTAACAACATGCAATTGTATTTATATATAC
This sequence comes from Doryteuthis pealeii, assembly GCA_023376005.1. NCBI lineage: Eukaryota > Metazoa > Mollusca > Cephalopoda > Myopsida > Loliginidae > Doryteuthis > Doryteuthis pealeii. The sequence continues at coordinate 10,088,676 of CM042144.1, forward strand.
AACAAAATAGCGGTTTACAGTGTGAATGGGAAGGCTAATTTGCATATTGATATTAAAAATGTGATTTTAATAAATATGTGCTTAGTACTATTGATTTCTAACTGTTTGGTTTTATTTTAATGAATATGAGCAAAAATCTCTTCAATGAATCTTAAATGAAATCTATTAACAAGAAAAAATAACTGTCATTTTATTCTTTACTTCCTATTTTAACTAAATAATTAAATTAGAAAAAATAACAATGAAAGACGAGTGTGATGGAAGAGTAAGTTTCAGTTGTTCTAATTTTCGATTATATCCCCTCTGTTTCAAATCTTTTATCTGCATTCTTATTTAGTTTTATTAGCCTTTCTAATTTAATATAATATTTTATTACATTAAAACTTAAATACTTGCACCCGGAGGGCGCATATATTTGCTAGTACACTTAAAAGACAATTATGTAGGCAGTACTAACGTTAGTACATAAGTTATATATATATATATATATATATATATATATAGGATCATCCACAGACACGTGTTTCGACTTATCAAGTCTCTTCAGTGTGGCTAGACATTTTGTATGCTACCTACAGCCGGAATTGAACTCCGGTCGGCACTTTAACCATTAGGTCACTTACAGAATGGGAAGGGGATTTTAACTGTTTTAATACACACATCGCTTTGTGTGTAAAGGCAGTCACAGAGTGCTCCATTAAGAGAAGAGACTGTTTAACTACCCAAGGTTAAAAAGCCCAGTTTGCGCTACTACCTATAGCTGGAGGGAGAATATATGGATTCATACCTTTCCAATGGTATTAGCGTTATGTGACATGCAAACAGCCTTGTCTATGATTTGAACTCGAGTCGACAAGTCCATTTCCCACGACTTTAACCAAAATTCCTGAACTTAGTCGTTGATTGGGTTTGTGGCATTCCTTGTGCACCAATTCTTTCCTATCGATTGTGCCAAAAAGTGCGGATGGTCCAACACAAGCCTTCACACTATAAGCAAATCACCGTTAGGTGTTCACCGAATGAACACTCATGTGTCGAAAACCAACGAGAGAGTCCATATATATATATATATATATATATATATATATATATATATATATATATAATCTGCGTTATTCGGGTCTCTTGTCCCATGGGCTTCATTGTTATTTGTACAACATTTCGGCTGATATGCCCTCTGGCCTTCTTCAGGTATTTCTTGTCGGACTCGGGAACCTTCTTTTCGAACTCGGGAACTTTCTTGTCGTAATCGGGAGCCATCACGGAACTTTGAACCTAACCCTTTATTTAGTCCACGGGGGTATCCTGTTCTCATTCCGCTAACCATAGCGGGGGTAGCGGTGTTAAGCTGTGTTAATTATTATTAAGCAAAGGGTAGGAGTTGTGTTAATTCAGAGAAATAGTATATTATTTATTTTTGTTTACATGGATGTTACGAGTTTTTAATACAGTTTCTAAGTTATAGTGTGGTAATAAATAATCTATTAATAATGGAGATTCGCTTCCGGTTTTTGTCTGTAACAAAAATTACGTCACTACTTACGTCACATTACCCAAAATCGCATCATAACATAGAATAAATACACTCAAAATTTGAACATGCAACATTAGACAGTTCTAATTGTTTTTTAAAACAAGTTTTAATAAATATATGACTGGTATTATATATCTATATATAGTTTGTTTTATTTTAATACATATTTAAAGTTTACATTTCAAATTATTTTATTTTTTTAATCCTTTAATGAATTTGATGATTTTACTTACTTATGGTACAAACTCGCTGACATTGAATTTTTACTCCCACCCCTCAGGCAATATGTTTCAAAAATGTATATTTTTTTCCTAGTAGCTAATAATATACGTTTTAAGTGAGGATGAACTCATAAGTGACGTTCTACTATGGACACCAGTATATGGGCCCGTCAGAGCCGGCCGCCCAGCAAAGACCTATATTGACCTGCTTTGTGCGGATACTGAATGTTAAGCAGAGGACCTCCCAAGAGCGATGAATGATAGGGACGGTTGGTGTAAGATTGTCATGGATATCCGTGCTACTGGCGCGACATGATCCTGATCATGATGTATAATATTAGTATAAGAACAATAAAAATATGTGCACTGTAGAAGAAAATGAACTTTTTATTAAAAACATTGGCAGAAATATGCGCCCCCCGGACTCAAATATTTAAGTTTTGATATAATCAAATAGAATATCGAATTAAACATACTAATGAAATTAAATACGAATACAAAAAGATTGCACTTATTTTTACTTTATGCTATGTTATTTCAATATGAAATTATACATAGGATTTTAATTAATTAAGTAATTAATCATAAAACACGGTTTTGTTAGAACCAGTATGAAAATTATTCACACAATATACTATGTAAACATTGGTGGATTTTAAATAGGTTGATAATATGGCCTTTTTGAGGCAAATCTATTTTAACTAGACTTTTATAGAGACATTGTTAATAAAATGCTAATTAAGATTAAATCATGATTATTGAAAATTTAACGTAAGTAACTAAGGAATTGTGACGTTGGTGGTGACGTAGTTTCGATTACAGACACATAATCTCCATTGCAATAAGATTATTGAAGGCAAATTTCTTTATGGGGGATACTCTAAATAACACCTGCTTATATGTACTTTGTTTGTATAAGTAAAAAGTAAAGTTGGCGGGGTGGCTATTATCGATATCAGCGAGTATTGGACAGCGGGGGAGTCTATCCCCTTTTCGCAAGCCCTAGACCAGAGCGATTGTTTTTGCTGAGGTGGGACGCCACACCTACCTCCAGCTCCCCACTTTACCGCACAGATCAGATTACCTATCGGCGCAACTCATCCGCTGATTTGGTTGGGGTCAGTATCGAACCAGGAACCTCGCGATTCCACGTCGGGTACTTTACCGACCGTAAAATCCTGGAATTCTTGGTTTCAAGGAAAACTAACTTTTTATTAAAATTGATGTACTTAATTATGAGTGATACTGTAGTTTTCTATTTGAAGAATGCTTTACGTAGAATATGTAGAAAGCGAGGTAAAAATCTTATTATAATGGAGATTGTGTGTTTTTCTGTCTGTAACCGAAACTATATTCCTACTCAAGTCACAATTCTCTTAGTTATTGACATCACATTCTCCATGATTTTATTTTTATCTAAACCTCAATTATTAATAAAATTGTCTTACATTATTAATACTGTTAACTATGTCTACATACTGACAACATGCAATTATATTTATATATACAACAAAATAGCGGTTTACAGTGTGGACGGGAAGGCTAATTTGCATATTAATATTAAAAAATCGAATTTAATAAATATGTGCTTAGTATTATTGATTTCTAACTGTTTGGTTTTATTTTAATGAATATAAGCAAAAATCTCTTCAATAAATCTTAAATGAAATCCATTAACAAGATAAAATAACTGTCATCTTATTCTTTACTTCCTCTTATAACTAATTACTTAAATTAGAAAAAATAACAATGAAAGTCGAGAGTGATGGAAGAGTAAGTTTCAGTTGTTCCATTTTTTATTATACTCCCTCTGTTTCAAATCTTTTATTATACTCCCTCTGTTTAAAATCTTTTTATCTGTATTCTTATTTAGTTTCATTAGCCTTTCTAATTTAATACAATATTTTATTACATTAAAACTTAAATACTTGCACCCGGAGGGTGCATATATTTGCTAGTATATTTAAAATATTAAAATTACTAAATGAATAGTATCATGATTATTAATGTGTAAAGAATCGAATAAAAGGAGACATATTTGTTGGCCTTTGGGCAGAATTTCAAACACGTTTTATTTTTTGAGAGCTGATTATAGGATAAGAATCCTTACAAGAGTTGATTCGTTTTATGTGACCCCTGACCCCTTAGTGACAATTTTGAACCAACACACACAAGAATTGTTTTATTTCCGACGCGGTTAAAGTGAAACAGAGAAGAAGAAGAAAAAAAGAAGATTTTTAATAACAGCTGTGTCATTGGCAAAATCCGTTCACTGATATCCCAGGGGTGATAACGAGGGTCTTCTTTTACTTGTGAGTTGTTAATCTTGACCGTGAGCCTCAACTCAGTTCGAATTTTCACCCCCGACGCGGTCGATGTACACATTTTAATGTGTAAACGCCAGAAGATGTTTAGGCGGAGGAGAGATGTTATTTTGATACCACGGGCAATCACCTAAAATGGTATTCTGTCTTCAAATTGACATATGCGTGCAGTCGCAAACACAGGGACACGCACAAAGGTACATACTCACGCATGCATATAGTAAAAACGGCAAAGTGGTCTATTATCGGTATCAGCCATTCAGCGAAGGGGTTTATTCCCCTTTCATTAGCGCTAGACCAGGGATATTGTTTTTACTAAGGTGAAGCGGCACACCTACCATCAGATCCCCACTTTACTCCACAGATCGGATTATCCAATCTGTGCTACTCATGCGCTCAGTTGGCGTGGAATTGGTATCTAACTAGGAACCTTGCGATTCCAATGCGGGTGCTCTACCGAATGAACTGAATCGGCCCCATAAAGTACTGATCATAGATATTTGTACGAACAGGCAATTGTCTTCTAATGACTTGGTTTTAAAAATTAAAACCATGTATACGAATAAAGTATAATCAACATTTATTTCAATCAACATAAGAAATCATTTATTTTTGTGACATCTCTCTCTCTCTCTCTCTCTCTCTCTCTCTCTCTCTCTCTCTCTCTCTCTCTCTCTCTCTCTCTCTCAGTCTGTTTATCTCTGTCTGAATATCTCTCCCTATATATATATATATATATATATATATATATATATATATATATAGAGAGAGAGAGAGAGAGAGAGAGAATAAACGAGAAAAGTATTGGCATAAAAAGGTGCTCAATGCTAATAAAGCAGAGCAGATTTACAATCAATAATTATGATATTATGGACTCATGACTATAAGTTTCATAATCATGCAATCTTCAACCATTTGACTCATCTGAAGATTGCGTAAGCATGAAACTTATAGTTATGAGTTTATAATATCCATAATATCATTATTATTGATTATATATATATATATATATATATATATATATTAATATTCTGACGTTATTAAAAATAAAGACATGATCAACAAATAATGAATTCACGAAAAAAACAAAACAATAACATCAATAAAAATACAGTGACGTCACTGAAATTAATATCGAGACATCACTATAATTCTTTTAGTGACGTCAATATTTTTTAGTAACTTTAATATTTTTCTTAATGATATGACTTTATTTTTTTAGTGACGTCACAATATATTTTTTGTCATTGACAGCACTATGTTATTTAGTGACGATACTATAATTATTTTATTGACGTTACAATTATGTTTTATTGATGTAGATATGTTTTTAATATCACTTTAATTTTAGCGTCGTCATTTCATTTTTCAATGGACTCGTAATGACTTTTTTTAGTAACCTGAAATCACTATATTCTTTAATGACGACGCAATGATTTTAGAGACGTCAGTTTTTGTGACGACACTATATTTTGTCACTATTACACCTGTCTGTGTAGATTTACTAGTTCGATTTTTGTATAACAAACGTAGCCGGCATGAAGATAAATGAGAGGTCAGAAATGGAATAATTTTATTTTATAAGGATTATAGCACTTAAGTAAAAATACCAAACGGTGTAATGATTAAATTATCTTAACTAGTACGAAATAAAAAAAAACACCCTCCGTGCGATGTTAAAAAATATTTTTGAAACATATTGCCTGAGGGGTGGGAGTAAAAAATTCAATGTCAGCGAGCTTGTACACTAAGTAAGTAAAATCATCGAATTCATTAAAGGATTAAAAAAATAAAACAATTTGAAATGTAAACTTTAAATATGTATTAAAATAAAACAAACTATATATAGATTTATAATACCTGTCATGTATTTATTAAAACTTGTTTTAAAAAACAATGAGGACTGTCTAATGCTGCATGTTCAAATTTTGAGTGTATTTATTCTATGTTATGACGATTTTGGGTAATGTGACGTAAGTAGTGACGTAATTTTTGTTACAGACAAAATCCGGAAGCGAATCTCCATTATTAATAGATGTGGTATATCCACAGGTCCTGCTAGTTGTTGCCATAACGTTTTGGATTTTTATTCACTTATTAGCATTTCCATTTTCATTGATCTCTGTGTGACTGAGGTTCATTTTTCGAGTGTATAAGAGGCCGGTTTAAATCAAGCATTCAACTTGGAATCGCAAGACTCCGGGTTTGATATCGGTCCTGGCTAACTCAGGTCATGGGTAACACGGTTTGTATCATCTGATCTGCGTGGTAAAGCATCTGGAAGCTGATGGCAGATGTGGCGCATGACCTCATCAAATCAATCTTTCTGGTCTAGCGCCAGCAAAAAGGGAATATACTCCCTCGCTGTTCGGCTGATGCCTACAATAGACCACTCTAACATCTTTGTATTTTAATATTAGTGTAAAATGCTGTTGCATAATTGATAAGTAGCCTACTAATTATGTGTAGTAGATTTTAAATAACGGTTCATGGGAAAACAAAGGAAGCTGATTGACACTTTTGTTAACCCTGTGTTAACCTACTCTTTCGGTTCGCGAGAGCGAAAGTGGCAAGTTAGCTAGAGAAAATCATTCTTGGCCAATGTAGGAAAGGGTTCGGAATGACCATGATTCCGTTCAATTAGCCAAATTCTCACACGCGTGTTTGTGATCTGGGTTCTTAAACAAATAAGATGAGCTCAAAACAAAGCAAATACTTGTGTTGTTACTAAAGAACAAACAAACAAGACAAGTACAGAAGATCCAGCCCAAGTGAAGAAACATCGTCAAAAATAAGAAAAAATGAAAGAATAAAAATGAGCTCAAAGCAAAGTCATGTGTCGATAATTTAAAAAAAAAACATAAAACAATGTCTCAGGCCAGATACAGAATAATAGAAGAATTCAATCTCCATCCCATACCAGCCAGAGATAAACAGACCGAGCCCAAGCTAAAATGGAATATCATCATCATCATCATCATCATCATCATCATGCCGTACTAGTAGCACGGATATCCATGACAATCTCTTATCAATCATCCCTATCACTCATTGCCCTCAGGAGGTTCCATACGCAGCATCCAGTATCCGCACAGATCTGATCAATGTACGTCTTTATTTGCGTACTCATGTGCTGGATTCCATAGAAGAACGTCATTTTTTAGTTCCTTGCTTCTCCAGCAGTGTCTTGGTAGTCTTACTCGGATCGTTTGTGTGATATGGGGCAAGTGGTCGTGCAGCTATTTTTTCGTGGGGTGTTGTTTCAACAACTTGTTTAAAATTACACGCAGTATTCTTCTGCTTAGCACTTCGGTAGGGCCCAAGTTGTACAGCTGTACAGTAGCACTGATACAACTATGGCTTTGAAGAATTGTCGCTTTAACCTGTGAGGGAGATCGGATTTCCATATGACTGATAATTTATGACTATGCCTTTCCTACGCGTGCATTAACACCGCTTTCTGTGGATGACATATTACTGCCTAGATACGTGAATTGTTCCACCGAGTTTAGGTGTTTACCATTGAGCGTGGAGCTGTCTCCTTCATTTTTAAAACACATGAACTCAGTTTCATCAGATTTCATGTATAGGCCGATATTCCGTGCTGTCTTTTCTAGGCTGTGTAAAAAGTATTGTATGGACGATAGCAAGATAAAAGAAACAGAAGCTAAGTATCCGAGTAAGAAAACAAAACAAGTGCACCTGTGTATAACCACGGGTATACAGGTATGCTTTACACGATAAACAAGATAAGTTTCCTTGACGAATATACTATATACACGTCAAGCCCTAGCACCTATATGATTTTCCCAACCCTATAGCCCTTATGGCAAGCCCCAACCCCTTTTTATCATATGGGTGCCAGAAGGCGGTGGCTGCGGGTCTACATGTCCTGGGAATGACGTTAAACTCTATCTGATGGTGACGTTCCAGTTCTGGAGGTTTGGGGAATGTGGAGCACCCTTTCATCACTATTGCTCCCTGGTCCACTCTGACCCGGAGTGGTAGTACCTGTTAGGGTCCCATCTATGGGTTAAATAGAAAAACATGTATTTATAAAAAATTGTATTATCCATTAAGAATTGATTTATTTCAAAACTTTATCGGCATTAAATGACCCACTGAGGTTGATATGCCGTAAAAAAAAAAAAAAAAAATACTACATACACGTTAAATTTAAGTTTAGCATACAACAATACATGCGAGTGGGCATCTAAGATAGCTTCTGCATTTAGGAAACGTTGTTCTGATTGATATGTGCATCTTCTATGTGTTTATACTTTTATATGCATATTTGTATGTTTTGCAGTTAATTGTTCCCTGGGTTTCAATTATTATAAGTGTATTTCGAGATTTATGTGGCAGCGTCGTTCTGCGTTCCCCGGCGTGCACAAACGCCATTTGCGGAAGTTGTATAACAAACTCTTAATTATGGAGAGGGTCAGTGTTGAATAATTCCCGCGAAATCTTCTTTTCTTCAACCAGATTTTAACCTCTTCACCATACCCCTTCGGCCAACCACCATTAACACTTTATACTCTCTCACATTCAGATAATAAATAAATTAATGAATAAATAAAACTCCACCACTCACTGGATTTTTATATTTTAACCTTTAGGCTCCCTTTGCTAGATCTTCCTTCTCGATGAGCCTCAAATTGTCGAAAAGGAAGAAGCAGGCTCAAACCAGATAAAGAGAGGAAAAGGTAGGAGGAGATTGATATTGTCGTCTGGGGTTAGGTTTGGGGCTACATGCTGAATAGAATCGTCTAACGGACAAAAGGGTTGGGGTGTGGAGTAAAAGGAACAGGATTTTCGAATGAAAACCTCTGAAGTGGGTAAATCAGATTGGGTGGAGAAGAAGAGGAAATCATCTTCTTTTGGGTGGGGCTTCCGTAAAGAGTGATTGCATCAATTTTCGCGCCTTCATATTTTTGTGCGCGTGTGTTTGTATGAACATGGTGCAATATATATATATATATATATATATATATATATATATGTATGTATTTATATTATATGGTCCCGTAACCCGGTAGAACTCTTTAGGAGCGACTTTAATAAACTTTCACCGCCAGCATAAGGCAATGATCTTCTGTTTACAGATGTGATCTCTCTGGTGGTCGTAAAGTATATACACAGATGTATGTATTTAAAGCAGTTAAAACACTGCTCCTTAAAACAGCAGCTGGCAATGGCCTAGAAGTTAACGGATCGGACAGGTCAGTCAAGTCAGTCGGAGTTCGCTTCTGGTCGGAGTTAGTTGTTGTGTCTAGCCACACTGATGAGACGTGAAACGCCGAAACACTTGTCTGTGGATGACTTATATATATATATATATATATATATATATATATACTTTCATACTGTCGTGCAGCAAGTCTCCAAAAATGTAGGATATATCAGTTTATAAACAAAACGAGAAATCTGGGAAGATAAGCTAGTGTAACGGTTAGAATCCACGCCTGTCAGCTAGGCAATTAGGGTTCGAATCACACACAAAGCGAGTTTCCAGTCTATAACTCTGCTGATGAGGCATAATAGTATATTATATATATATATATGAGAGAGAGAGAGAGAGAGAGAGAGTAAAAGTAAAGTCGTCGGGGCGGCCTAATGTCAGTATCAGCCAGACAACGAGGGAGTCTATCCCCTTTTCAATAGCGCGAGACCAAGGAGATTATTTTAGCATCTGAGGTGGAGCGCCACACCTACCATCAGCTCCTCACTTTACCGCACAGATCCCTGTGCTACTCATTCGCTGAGTTGGCGAGGGCCAGTATCGAACTAGGAACCTTGTGGTTTCTGGCCGAACGCTCTACCAACTGAGCTAACCTCTACATACAATCTGGTTTCAATGTATCACGTCCCTTCATTGCGGCTAGACTTAGCAGGCTAACTCCAACCGGGATCGAAACTCCACCACATCTGGCAATGTCTCTACCCCCAGGATATATATATTATATATATATATATATATATATATATATATATGTCTGAGCATTATATCTCTGGAGTCTCATATTCCCCGCCCCTTTTAGAGACTAAAAAAAATGATTACCCTCTTCTTTTAAACTCATTTTTTTCTTACTCGTCCCGTTTACATGGTGTCTTAATCGTTCTGAGTTAACTTTATTCTCTATATTTTGCTTAAGTCAATTTTACCCTTTTTTTAAATATCAAATTTCCTGAGAGACCGAAAGTTGTGTATTGGTCTATTAAGTACTTATACCAAAAATAAAATCTTGAACTAGTACCAATTTTCGAGGAGATAGTATCAAAGATCGTAGACAAAAATGCACTGAAAATTCCTCTGTTTTATAATTTTTGTACGAAAAATTGATCAGCCAATCTACCAAATTCAGTATTTAAAGCCGGCAATGTTGTCATTTTATTTTATCGAAATGAAATTAACTAAAATTATAATGGAATATACCCCCCCCCCTTTATCAGTGACGGATCCGAAATGCTATTTTACACTGATAAAATGTTAAGCCAAGCGTACTTCCGTTTAATTGCTCATATTTGCAATAATCCACAATGTCGTGAAGAGGGAAGACAACTCAAAAAGCTTCTTTTTTTTTGCTCAAGTTTAATGCAGAGCTAATGATTGTTTAAGGAAACTCAAACCACAGAGTAAGAATTCAGATTACTTTGTCATTTTTATACTGCTCTGTTTTCTCCCAGGCTCACTCTGCCTTGGAGTGATAGTAACTATTATGGTCCTATCTATGGATCAACCAGATCTGTCAGCAATCATCTATGTATTAATACACTTGTTCCATTTTATTAGAAAGAAAGAAAGAGTAGGAGAAAGATATAGAGAGAGGTGAATGCACGGAAGTGATAACGCTAATCAATCGAACATAACTAAAAGATGAAAAAAAATGAGAGAGAGAGAGTTAAATCAAGATTATTATACCTTTACATATTGAACTATTTTAGCAATAGCTCATAAGTAAGCATATCAAACGTTGTAATAATTAAATTATTGTACTGTGCTATATTCACAGGTCCTGCTAGTATATATAAATATATCTTCGGATATATATTTACTGAATATGCGGACAGAAGCACGCATTGATATACTTATATATACACTTGCAAAAATACGTATGCACACAGGGGAACAAACAAAGATGCATTTATGTACGTGTTTACTCGGGACTATAATCTTATATAAAGTAATCTATATACACACAGCACACATTTCAATCTACTTGAATACACATTTGGGGGATACTCGTTACGCACATTCAGATATTGTTGACTGGTAATTCACATATGTTTTCACAATTCTACATAAAACCTTGATAAGCCTTCATTGATTTCAACGCGTGTAGAAAATCTTCACCTTAAAGAGACAGTGACAAGTACATCTCATGCACACCGTTAAATACGCATAAACGGATCAATATATTGCACTATCAATTCATGCATTTTATCCGCTTTTGCAGCCGCACGGTGAGGTCCAAAGGTGGATTTTAAAAAGCGCGCGAATAAAGAATGACGTATGAGTTGAATCGGGGAAACTGGAAACAAAAATCATGCCGCCGGCGACTGGGCGCAGGTAAAACGACACAGTCTTCGCGCTATCTGAGTGATCCTAACCAATTTCCCATCTTTGGAGAGTGGATGACACTTTATAATCAGTCAGGGGTCACAGGCGAGCCAAATCCTAGAAATGTTGCCTATATTTCCTGGGGATATTTAACGCGACTGATAATCAGGCCTTCTCTCTTAGAAAAGCAGGGGGAGAAAAGATGTAAGTGACAACAAGAAAAAAAAAAGGTTTGGGCGTGTAACGCGAACACACATGTATTATACACATTTACACATGCTTACGCGCACACACACACACACACACACACACACACAGATTCAAAGAGAATGAATCAGAACGAGGTAGAATAGAGTGGATCAATAAGATAAACTGCATTTGCCTTTAGGCATAAGAAATAGACCGGCAACATTATTTTTTAAAAATCCCAATAATATATATATATATATATATATATATATATATATATATATATATATATATATATATATATATATAAGGTGTGTTCAAAAAGTAGTAAGAAACTGTATTTATTAAAACCGAAATGAACAATGAATGAAAAATTAATTTTCTTCAAAATGATCACCCCGGACATTCAACATATTCCATCCAATTTTCCATTGGTCGAAGCATCTACGAAAGTCCTCTTTTGATATGGTGCGGATATGCGCCGTAACGTTTATTTTAAATAATACTTGTTCCTTAATTGTACGACCGTTATCATCTTGCAACACCCTCTGGTTAAAAATGAGACCGTCCAAATGAAATACAAAAATTTAAATCCTGATTATCTGGTGTCGTTTATCTGCCAAATTCTTATTTATTATGAGCGTTGCCACCTCGGCTAAAAAAAATGGATCATTCCATTTTTCATTATAATGAAAGAAAGGGAAGAAAAGGGAAATGCTACACATAAAAAATATAATAACAATAAGAAAGCTCTTAAGTAAGCATATCAAACTGATTGAATTATCATACTGAAGTACATCCACAGATCCTGCTAGTTTATTTTAATGTCGTTCTATGTTTTTAACTCTTGGTTAGCTCAGTCGGTAGAGCGTTCGGCTAGAAACCACAAGGTTCCTAGTTCGATACCGGCCCTCGCCAACTCCGCGTATGAGTAGCACAGAGATCTGTGCGGTAAAGTAAGGAGCTGATGGTAGGTGTGGCGCTCCATCTCAGATACAAAAACAATCACTTCGGTCTAGCGCTATTGAAAAGGGCATAGACTCCCTCGCTGATTGGCTGATACCGACAATAGGCCACCCCGACGACTTTACTTTTTTACTTACTTATTGAGCAAAATGTTCCATTTAGGAAACATAAAAAAGATTGCGGGGGGGGGTAGGTCGGTTGAGTATGGAGGTACTGCACTTGTCCAATTTTGTGTACCAAGTCTTGATTCATAAAATTTTGTCAAACAAGACCCAATTCGTCTTGTTGAAGTCTATGCAGTTGTCTTGATGTCTAGCCATAACGGTTAATTTATATAAGTTGGGCAGCTGTGAAAACGCCTTCATTTAAACATTAAAAAAATAAAGCTTCAAGCTCGATATTTCAATTATACAATATATATATATATATATATATATATATATATATATATATATATATGGACACGTTGGTACAGATATAAATGTATTTTGTCATTTCTTTGCCTCCTCAGTATGAATTTTACTAATTCGAAGACCTCACAGCCGGTCGTCTTTGTATGATGTTCCCGTTTCCCTGATTTTTTTTTCAAATTCCTGCTTCCGCGTTTGCGTTAGGATTTGAAAAAACAAAAATCTGTGAAACGGGATGATCATAACGATAAGACCGGGTGTAAGGTTTTCGAATTAGTAAAAATCAGACTGAGGAGGCAAAGAAATCCCGAAACATATCTAAATCTTTACCAACGTGTCCATTTAATCATTAATCTATAATACTCCGTATATGTAAAAGTATACACGCAAATCTTTATATTTATATTTGAGTTCTCAATTTTGGTTGAATCCTATCAAGGATATCATCCATTCATATATAACTCGCTCTTGATGAAGACCACTTCAATAAAGGGTCGAAACAGAATTCTGTCAGCGAATTTTACATCATGTGTTTGTTTTTTTTCCAAAATATTTATTTCACACTGTCGGATTCATTTCCATTCATTTTTCATATTGTCTTTGAAAAAACAAAAATACCAGGATTTCTACATCTTATCCGGTGAATATCGTGGTCTACAGTGCTGGGATTTTTGAACTTTTTGATACTTTCTTTTACATTTTTAAACACATTTACATCAAACTCTTTTGAGTTTTCTTTGTGGACTATAATGCTTCTGATTTTAATAAAATAAAATTTATTTTATTTTATTTTCATAACAGAATACGCATTTTCTAAATTTAAAAATTTTAAATTAAAAAAAAAAAGAAGATTCCGGCTATAATATTGAACATTTCATCTGCACCACTTTCGTCTCATAACGGTCCACTTTCACCGTTCTCTCTATCATACACAACTCGCTCTTGATGAAGACCACTTCAATAAAGGGTCGAAACAGAATTCTGTCAGCGAATTTTACATCATGTGTTTGTTTTTTCTAAATATTTATTTCACTCTGTCGGATTAATTTCCATTCATTTTTCATATATATATATATATATATATATATATATATATATATATATATATATATATATATAATATATATATATATATAGCATTTGCATTCAGACAGCAGATTTACTTGGTGACATATTTTATTGAAAATCACAGACAAGGATTTTGTGTTTAGCTTTTTATTCAGTTTTTCTTTTTGGCGAACGTAATGTCGTAAACTGTGGTTGTAGTCAGTTCAAAAACTGTACAACGTCTCTATTAGTGTATTCTGAGTACGGATAACTTCGACCATTGATAAATAGATTGAGAAAAAGAGAGATATTCAGAAATGTAAAGAGAAAATGAGACTGGCAGTTAAAAAAAAAAGAAGCGACCCAAAATGGTGTTGAAAAGTTCTGGGCCCGAATAAGGAAGTAGAGACCGAGAGCAATGAAACTTACGTGGTGTTTCACGTATCCCAGCCGTAGTTCAACACACTTAGAGCATAGTTTCACAAGTTTCTTAACCTGTTCTTGTAGAGAAAATGCCTCAATAAAAGTTAAATCCCGAGATTTCTTTTCGATCTTTTCTAGTTTTCTGGTCATCCTCTTAATATCAGGGTGGAGTCTGTTGATTAGTCCTCCAAAGTTTTTGTCCCTAGTACTTTCAGCACTCCGAAGTGCCATAATCAGCGGCAGGTTCCTGTTTCTTTTTAAACATGGAAGGTAGTTAAACATCCGAATCGCATTGGGTGTAAGTAGGAGGGAGAACTGACAGAAATTATATGAAACTCTGATAGTAAGAAGCTTGACAAAACACTAGAAAAGATTGAAAGATCTCGTCAGACATGAAATGCCCGTCTTGTTTAACACAGTATGCAATAAAAGAAAAATGCTGCCCCATATATATATATATATATATTATATATATTATATATATTATATATATATATATATATATATATAATACTTCGGCAGTAGAGTTAAGTCTTATTTGGTCCTAAAGTAAAGCATGCCGTGTTTATCTCAACACCAGAGAGATACTTTCGGGAAATGGAAAATGAAAATTAAAAATAGAACCATCGTTTCCAAGTGAAAATATCCATGTTTAAGGTAAAACAATGCATTAATCTGACCCTATCTTCTAGATTAATCTTATTATAATGAAGATTCTGCGTTTTTCTGTCTGTAACAGAAACTAAACCACCATTGACGTCACATTTCCCTTAGTTATTTAATAATAATTATTTACTTTTAATTAGCATTAACATCTTATTTATTAACAATGTCTCTATTACGGTCTAGTTGAGATGGATTTGTCTCAGACCAATTAATTAATAATTTGTAATTAATACTTTTAAAAGCCTTCAATGTGTATTATATATCATTAGGAATAAAGTTTGCCATAATATATGGTATGGTTAATTTGCACACTGGTTTTAACAAAACTAGGTTTAATAAATGATTACTTAGTGTTATTGATTTCTAATATTATTGTTTTATTCTAAAACATTAAAAGTAATCCTATGTATAATTCTATGTATAAATCAATAAAAACCAAATCAAAATAACTATAATCTTTTTATATAAGCGTTATTATTTACTTTTCTTAGTTGTTCTATTTCAATGATATTTAATTACATTAAAACTTGAATACGCGCGTCCGACGGAAGCCGCATATTTTTGCTAGTAATATAAATTTCATTGAAAAATGTCTAAGTTATTTGGATAGAAAGCAAGATAGAAATTTCCAGAAAAAAATTTCAACAAAAGATAATTAATTCTTTTTTTATATACACTAGCAAGAGTATGCGTCCTCTGTGCGTAAGCATTTAAGTTTTAATGTAATGAAAATATGTTAAATTAGAAAAGACTAACGAAAATTAAATATGAATGAAATTAAATATAAAAAAAAACATTACACTTATTTTAATTATATTTTAATTGGTTTCTATATAAAATCATTCATATGACTGATTTTAATACGTTAGAGAATAAAACAATAATATTAGAGACCAATAACACCAAGTAATTATCTATTAAAACCGGTTATGTTAAAAACAGTGTGCAAATTAACCAAACTATATATTATGTAATCCTTTATTTCTTAGTTGTGTATTAGACACATTTCAGGATTTCAAGGGAATTAATAACATGGGTTGTTTTGAAACAGTTCTGACTCAGATTTTCATGGAGACATCGTTAATAAATAAAATTTATTCCATGTATTAATGATTTTGACTATAGATTAAATACTTATTGATAAACTTAGACAATTCCCAAGTATATTGTGGTGTAAGCAGTGACATGGTTTCGGTTACAAAGACCGAATCCCTATTGTAATAAAATGTCATTGGCAAATATCCCATAAGAGTAAGAATAATAAATAAAATTTATTCCATGTATTAATGATTTTGACTATAGATTAAATACTCATTGATAAACTTAGACAATTCCCAGTATATTGTGATGTAAGCAGTGACATAGTTTCGGTTACAAAGACCGAATCTCCATTGTAATAAAATGTCATTGGCAAATATCCCATAAGAGTAAGACAGTAGTTCAAAAGGGTAACTAATTTAAATCATGCTAATGGAAATTCTATCAAATTTTGATTTTTCGTTATACCATATTCTTGGATCATTGAATAAAAATTCCTTTTCGAAAATTGATGTGTTTAATTAGCACTGACATTTCTGTATAAGTCCGTATGTCGTCTGAACATATGTGCATTATATTTGTGGCTATGTTTACAGCACGGTAAAGCTAGAGAAAGACCGCACATAAAATAAGCCCATTCAAATAACAATATACTTCCCTACACCTCATCCATACACCCTTACTCAATTCAGCATCTGGTCCCGGTTTTTCCAGTCTCTATCTCAGCTTCAAAAGTGTGTTTCTCTGAGGAGCCTATGAAGAAAGAGGTCATGTGTGTGTGTGTGTGTGTGTGTGTGTGTGTGTGTGTGTGAGAGAGAGAGAGAGAGAGAGAGAGAGGAGAGAGAGAGAGAGAGAGGGGGTGGAAGAGGAGAAGGAAAAGGCGAAGCTAATCAGTGTCAATGGTGATAATAAGTGTCAGAAGAGAAAGAGAAAGAAAAAAGACAGCGATAAAGCTAAACAAAAGCCGTGAAGTAAGAAGCAGACGTGAAGAACGTGAAAACCTTACAAGTACAGCAAAGAGGCCCATCACTTTGCCGCAAACAAGAAACCCTAAATTGTCGTCTGCTTTAAGAAAAAGAGAAATCACTGAAACGTTTTATTACGCTATAATCCGAATATGAGCCGAATTATCTTTGTCGGGACTGATAGGACAAAATGTCTTTTTTTTATTATTGGAAATAATATTCAACTTTCGGGTGGGGCGAGGACTTTCTAGGTTCTTAGCGTTTTGCTAATTATTTTCATAGTTGTTTAAGGGCGTCTGTCGATGAGTCTTTCAGTTTTTGTCAAGGATGGATTTATTCCACTACCCTCCCCATCTTACCGTATCAGAGTCTCCGTCTTGGCTCATAATTCATTGTTCTAAAATATTTGGAAGTTTTAAAGTTTTTATCATAATTCTTTCATGAATAATGAAATTTATAACTGAAATAATATATTTTTTTTAAAATAGGCTGATGTCTGTGTAGCATCTATTTATATATCTATCTAGCAACAAAAATACTCATTATCTATCTATCTATCTATCTATCTATCTATCAAAAAAATACTCATTATCTATCTATCTATCTATCTACCTAACAACAAAAATACTCATTATCTATCTATCTATCTATCTATCTATCTAACAACAAAAAATACTCATTATCTATCTATCTATCTACTATCTAACAACAAAAATACTCATTATCTATCTATCTATCTATCTAACAACGAAAATACTCATTATCTATCTATCTATCTATCAAACAAAAAAATACTCATTATCTATCTATTTATCTATCTATCGATTCTATATATATATATATATATATATATATATATATATATTATATATATGTGTGTGTGTGTGTGTGTGTGTGTGTGTGTGTGTGTGTGTGTGTGTAGTAGTAGTAGTAGAAATGTATATATATAACCTACTTAAGTTTTGCCAAAAATGAATCATCAGGGTTAATAGTAATAAATTAATCAAGAGATTGATTAATGACAACTACGAAGTTAATAATTATATTATTCACTTCCCCTATAAATCAATTTCTTGATTAATTCATTGCGATTAATCCTGATGATCCAGTTTTGGTGAAATTTAAGTAGATTATCTATATATTTCTACTAAATCTGCTCTATTAACGTATTGAGCACTCTTATATTCTTTATAACCACGTCTTATTCGGTTATTGTATCGACGGTCGATGTTGCGATTACCTCAATATTTTATTCCCCGGGAAGTCATCTACTTTAGCATATATATATATTATATATATATATATATATATATTAATATATATATATATATATATGAGAGTTTTATAATTTGCTTGAAGCATTGTGTATATATTGGTTAGGAGGTTGATTTAGAAGGCTATCACAATGCAGGTGTAAAGAAAAATAATAATACGGTAACAATGATGTTATGTGTTAACCTGTATTTAATTCTTGAATTTTCGAGATAATATCTCTTTTTCAAAAGATCACTGGAACTTTTGATCTTTTATATAGCCTTCTAATTCAACCTCCTAACCAATATATATATATATATATATACATGTGTGTGTGTGTGTGTGTGTGTGGTGTGTGTGTGTGTTTGGATAGATGGATGAATGTATCCAATAGACAGGTATACTTGGACTTTTAATAAGGAAAAACTAAAATGACCGTCATTTGGTTATTATTAATTTAATTCATCCGGTAACTTTTATCTAAGCATTTTCTTTATCAGTAATATATATATATAATAAATATATATATATATATATATATATATATATATATATAAACATTCCCGATATATAAGCATTCTCTTTATCAGTACTATATATATATTTTGGGGGGGGAAATAATTTTTTAACATGCCTCCGCACGGGCAGGATATAACACAAAGTCAATTTCTTAAGCGTAGTTTAACAGGTTTGACTTCAGAGTTTTCCTTCTTCTAACCTGGTTGCCAAACCAAGGTTGGATATCCCAGTGTTCCCTACTATTTACCCATAACTAAAGGGAGATTAGTTGGAGTCATACCTTTCTCAAGGGTATTAGCGCTCTGTGAAATTCAAACTGTGTCGTCCAGGATTTGAACTCATTGTGCCTATTTTCTACATCGGTGACAATTACACCATGCGCCTCAAATATATCTGTCGCCATTATAAGTATGTGCCTCCTTCCCATCGTTCTTCATTTTGGCACATTTATTTCCATTCCCCTGTCTGAAAATTTACCGTTAAGTAAAATTATTAAATCAATTCAAAAAATCGTTACGTACAAACATTTAAAAGTCAACATCGTCCTCGAGAAGAAGAAGAACAAAAAGAAGAAGAACAACAACAACAACATTACACACACAAGCACGTTAAACCTCTTTTCAATAGCTGCAAATATTGGATCAGACATGAATCAACTCAGCGAAAATACAAAAAAATACAAAAAAATGTTCAAATGCATAAGACTGAGCAGAACACAAGCAAAAAATCTTGAAAAAATTGAATAAAAACAAAACCAATTTGAATTGTATCCATGAAATATATCAACGGAACTATTTTCCAACTTTTTCACATTCAGCCAAAATAAATTTTAACTTTTTCATTGATTCAAGAACTACATTCTTACTCTTTGGTTTTGTGCGGCGGCTTTCGTCATGGTTACCGGAGCAGAAAATGGCACCGGCTTGACGAGTTCAAATTATGATTGAGGTTGTTACTTTTAATTTCACATTAATACTCTTAGGAAAGGCATAAATCTACTTTTCATATATACTTTGGTATCAATTAAATTTATTGCTATTATTTTATCAACACACCTTTCGGTCAAATTTTGTTTGCACACACGGAATATTCTATTCATAATTATTCTAAATACAAAACAAAATAAAAGTAAAATATTAAAACAAAACGTTGGGCATGCAAATTAAGATCTTTTTCTTCAGAAAGAAAGAAAGAAAAAAGAAAGTGGGGGAAAGATAAAGAGAGAGGTGAGCACGGGAAAACAATAATGCTAATTTATTTCAATTAAACATAATGAAAAGATGAACTGATATAAAGAAACAAAGAAAAGGGTGAGATATGTAAATCAGGATTATTATACTTTTTACATCTTGAATTATTTTTCAATGGCTCTTACGTAAACATATCAAACGTAATAATTCAATTATCATACTATATTATAGCCACATTATTATTATTATTATTATTATTATTATTATTACTAGCAAATATATGCACCCTTCGGGGGCAAGTATTTTAGTTAAATTTTATAATAAAATATGATATTAAATTAGAAAGGCTAATGAAACTGAATAAGAATGTAGATAAAAAAAAATTTTGGACAGAGGGGGTATGATATAAAAATAGAACAACTTTGAAACTAACTCTTCCATCATTTTCCTTTACTCCCGTCTTTCATTGGTAAATTTTCCTAATTAAACTGTTTAGTTAAAATAGGAAGTAAAGAATAATATTACAGTTATTTCTTCCTGTTAATGGATTTCTTTTAAGATTTATTGAAGAGATGTTTGCTCATATTCAATAAGATAAAACCAAACAATTAGAAATCAACAATACTAAGCATATATTTATTAAAATCATTTTTTTAAGATCAATATGCAAATTAGCCTTCCCATTCACACTGTAAACCTCTATTTTGTTGTATATATAAATACAATTGCATGTTATTAGTATGTAGACCTGGCCAACAGGGTGGGGGTCCAGTGGCTTCGGTCCTGGATCTTTACGAGTTAATAGTGTCGATCCCAGGGGGCCATCCCCCCAGGCAACACCTGCCCCCTCGATTTAAAGAGGCAGGGCTGGGTTTATTGCCCAGCGCCTGAGGCGCCCCCCTTGAGGGGGAATGCCGACGGGATCGACGCAATTTTTCACCCGCCACCCCATGAGTCTCGGCTTGTGGGTGGTCCCACATAAATAAGGCCTTTGTGCCTGACCCGTACAAGTGGGGTACGTGGAAAATATCATGTAGATATGGTCAACAGTGTAAGTAATGTAAAACAATTTTATTAATAATTGAGGTTTAAATAAAAATAAAATCATGGAGAATGTGATGTAAATAACTAAAGGAATTGTGACTTGTATAGTAATATAGTTTCGGTTACAGACAGAAAAACACACAATCTCCATTATAATAAGATTATTATTATTATTATTATTATGTTATATATCATACTTGAGGCGTTAGAATGTACTTGAAACCTTTGCATATAACGTTATGTATCCACCTATGTTGAACTAGCACCAAGTCCCCTTGTATAATTGGATACTAGATATAACTTATAGTCTTTGCACGCTGGCAACGACCGTGAATGATAGATATTATGTTATATAGGTAAATACATATGTGTTAACAGATTAAAACAAAGAAATGGGCCTGATTTGGTTGGTTGGATTTTACGGCATGTTAACCCTTGTAGGGTTATTTTATGCTGAAGACGTTTTGTTTTATTTATTCTTGCTGGGTATTTAATTTTTTAAAAACACAATCTTTTAAAAAATCGTTTTTCTATTTAATACATAAATGGGAAAATAGATGGGGATATATTGAGATAAACATTGATAGAGAAGTAGATATATGAATAATATTGCGAACGATGAAAGAGATGGAAAGGTGGATGAATGAATGAGTAGCCAGCTGTTTGCACTTTAATTTATACATGTGGAAATGAGTAAATATAAAGGCAATTGAATTAAAAATAGATTATTGATTATTATTGAACAATAATATAATTTGTTTCTCATCAATGAAATATAAAATATAACTATAATTAAAATATGACTAGGATTGATGAGTGAAAATATTGGAATCGTTCAGTTGCCTTTAATTCGATCTTGTATGTTGGCCCGGTTCCATCAATATATCGTCAATATTTATCGTCAATATTTAATCAAAATAGAATATTAACAAATAGTGATACGATACTGGTCACAATTTTAGGCGTAAATCCAGTGGTAGAAAAGGGTGTAGTCTCAGCCGTAAAAAGTCCAGTTGTAGTCCATAAAATCCTTGGTAGAACAGGAGTGGACTTGGAGCAGAGAATTCAATTCTAGTCCTTGAAATCCTTGGTAGAACAAGAGTGGACTTGGAGCAGAGAATTCAATTCTAGTCCTTGAAATCCTCGGTAGAACAAGAGTGTACTTGGAGCAGAGAATTCAATCCTAGTCCTTGAAATCCTCGGTAGAACAAGAGTGTACTTGGAGCACATAATTCAGATGTCGTTCTTTTGGTATTAAGTGCACTTAGCAACTGATTTCAGGACAATTACCAGTGACCTTAAATGACACCCATGTCATTTTTTTTATTGGTCAATGCCTGCTTCTGATGTTGGTAAAGTCCATAAATATAAGTAGTAATTTTTCGTACATCTTATACGAGTAGATAATCCAA
>CM042144.1:10116438-10119996 GCA_023376005.1 Doryteuthis pealeii
TATAAATAAATGAGTAAATAGATACCTCGGCACAGATATAAATTTATTTCGGTGTTTCAGTCCGAGGAGGCAAAGAAATGCCGAAAGGGATATATATCTGTACCGAGGTATCCATTTACCCATTTATTTATAATACGCCGAATATGTTAAAACACGTGTGTGTCAGAATTATCCTGAAGATTCTTCTGGGTGAAACCTGGTTAGTTAACTTGTGTGACTTATCCAGTTCTCTAGACCGGCCCAACAAGTACACATTGAGCACTTTGTAATATCTATCATCTTGACACTTTCGGCTTCTTTTTTCCGACAGTCAAAATTGTGTCTCATTTGGTTTTTCTTTGTTTTTTTTTTACTGTTGTTCCGTTGAGTCGTTCTTCTAACGACCCGCAAATAAACACACACACACACACACACACATATATATGTATATATATATATATATATGGAGGATTTGAATAAATCCGACAAAATATGGTTGAGAATAGAGGAAAGTGTGGATAAAACTGCAGAGACAGCATAAATTAAATTGATATTTCGCCTCATATTGAATAAAGCTTCTTCAGAGCTTTATTGAACATGAGTAATTTCTCTTCTAAGTCAACCGACTGACTCCATAGAAAAACATCCCTACACACCAACCCACCTGTCTTTACTTCATCCACCCATTCACCTTTTCACTATAAAAGCGAAATGTACAAGTACTTATGTACAATAAAGCTCTGAAGAAGCTTCATTCAATATGAGGCGAAATATCAATTGAATTTATGCTGTCTCTGCTGTTATATCCACACTTTCCTTTATTCTCACCACACACACACACACACACACACACACACACACACACACACACACACACACACACACATATATATATATATATATATATATATATATATATATAAGCATTACCCGTCGATGAAACTTGTTTTTCATTTTTATAAAATTATATATATATATATTATATATATATATATAATATATATATAATTTATGAAATGAAAGAACAAGTTTATTGACGGGTAATGCTTATCAAGCCCGACGCTACAGCGTTTTCGGTTTCTTTAACAAGAATGCTTTTTGCTATTTGAATTTAAAAATATGTCTTTCTTATATTTGAATATAAACAGAAGCCGCCTCATACTAAAATCAGCGGGTCGCAGATTTCTGTTTACAAAAAATAAATAAATAAATACATGATGTCCCGACGATGGTTTGTTAAACAAACCGATACGCTGTAGCGTCGGCTTAACAGACATCACCCGTTAATGAAACTTGTTTTTTTTTTTTTAATTCTTTAACAAAATTACATACTGTTGGATTCACTTCCATTTTTCTTATATATGTATGTGTGTGTGTTCTAATGGCATTTTTTTTCAAAATCGCATTATACTTTTGGGAACTATCATTTTCAGTTGTATCTTGGAAAGATAATACAATTCACTGCATTTCGTGAAAATCAAATGTACCTCGGGCGAATTTCACGACACCCTACCATAAACGGGGCCTTTTTAACGTTTTACTTTTAAAAGGGTTTCCAAATTCAATGAGGAAGAACACAGCAGTTTAGTAGATGGTGCTTCAACCACGAATATATAATCAAGTGTACTTTTTTGTGCGTATATTTCATTTTTATTTGTATTCTTTAACATTTATCTTGCTGCTGTCTCCATCATCGTTACAAAGGCAAGATGAAGGAAGACGACGAAAAAGACACAGTATGAAAGATATACAAGGTTCAGCGTGTTCGATCATTTTTGCACGATTTTCTTCTCATTTAGCATGTCGTGTTTTGCTAAAATATCCCCGTGGCAACTTACACTAATTAGCTTCCACCTGGTCTAGAGGCCAGGATAACCATTAATATATATATATATATATATATATATATATATATATATATATATATATGGACACAAGTTGTATATTTGTTTTAAATGTCAGATTTCGTGCGTGCTTGTTATCTTAATGAATACCATATTACTCTCTATTGCCTCCCATAAAAAGTCGTCGGGTTGGCCTAAAGTCGGTATCAGCCAATCAGCGAGGAAGTCTATCCCCTTTTCATATTTGGAATACCAGTTTACTTGAGGATCATAATTCTAACACCCTCAGTCATGGGTTTTTATTCTGTTTTTCATCTTTCTCAATTTATATATATATTTTTCAATCGAAATATATTGTGATATTTGTATTGTTGTGAAAATTCAGTTTGATATTCTTTTTTGTGCTTATAAACATATAAAAAAACTGACATTACACGGGCATTACATTCTGAAAAATGGATACAAAAATTCAAAATTGATGGGGGCACGAATAATTTCGTAGATAAAGGAATTATATATTAATTAAAATACCATGACCAGGAAATTTGGCAATCACCGTGTGTGACATGTGGAACACTGGACAGCTGTTTCGACCTTATTAAGTCTCTTCAGCACTTGAGATCGACCAGCGACCACAAAATACAGAGCCGAACCTCTACTTTTGAGTCACCAGCCCACAAAATCAACAAGTCATGGTAATCCGCGCAGCTACTTAACTTTAATTTGTCTTCTCGTCCACACGTAGCATGCGAGAACAAGGTCACCGTTAGGGCCAGGTCTTCCCAGTCGGTGGTCCGTATCCATGTGACCTAATCTCATGCACAAGGAAATATAGAATTTGTAGATAGAGGGATTATGTATTGATAAATTAAGTTTTAAATTACCACAACCAGAAAATTAGTGGTAATCTAATCTTATCTTATTATAATGGAGATTGTGTGTTTTTCTGTCTGTAACCGAAACTATATTACTAATCGAGTCACAAGTAACATAGTTATTTACATCACATTTTCCATGATTTTATTTATATTTAAATTCAATTATTAATAAAATTGCTTCACCTTTTTATTAGTGTTGTCCATATCTACATACAAATAACATGCAATTGTATTTATATATACAAAAATAACGGTTTGCAGTGTGAATGGGAAGGTTAATTTGCATATTGATATTAAAAATGTGATTTTATTAAATATGTGCTTAGTATTATTGAATTCTAATTGTTTGGTTTTATTTTAATGAATATAAGCAAAAATCTCTTCAATGAATCTTAAATGAAATCCATTAACAAGAAAAATAACTGTCATTTTATTCTTTATTTCCTAATTTAACTAAATAGTTAAATAGGTAAAATTCAGCAATGAAAGACGGGAGTGATAGAAGAGTTAGTTTCATTTCTATTTTTCTATTATACCCCTACTCTGTTACATATCTTTTTATCTGAATTCTTATTAGACTTTCTAATTTAATACGATTTTTCATTACATTAAAACTTAAATACTTGCACCCGGAGGGTGCATATATTTGCTAATTTAATTAATGATTCAATCACTGATTATATATATGAATGTGATACATAGTGTAACGGTTTACTGGGATTGCCTATTCTGTGAAGAATGCTAGAATGATTCGTTTCAAACGAAAATGTGATTCTTTATTAATAAGGGTTAACACAGAGTCGTGTAAAGAAAAAAATATGTTCAGATTACAATTGTATATTTATTGATACTTGTTA
>CM042144.1:10120096-10150096 GCA_023376005.1 Doryteuthis pealeii
GCTTTCTCTTAACGAATTGAGCAAAAATCTCGCGGTAAATCTTAAAAGAAATCATAAACAAGACGAAAGAACTGGTAATTTTATTAAATACTTCAATTCTAACTAAATAGATAAATCTAGGAAAATGAAAACGGAGTAATGCAAAATGATGAGAGTTAGATTAAAGCCTGTCTATTTTTTCGTCATACCCCTCAGTTTATCATTTTCTAAATAGTTCTAATTTTATACAATATTTTATAGCATCAAAACCTGAAATACTTCACCCGAAGGGTGCATATATTTGCTAGTTAATATAATAAGGACAATTCCTCTCTCAGAAATTTCACGCAAAGAATTATGCATTATCCACATTTTTTTCCCAAATAAAAACAGGCAGTTTTTATATATGCAGTGTCTAGGGTTAGGAATGTCTTCATTGTGCATTTCATAAACTACATTTTTTATGTAGTTCTTAAAGTTTTTAACAATTTATTGATATGAATCATTTTTAATAGAATCTATGTGACCCTCCCATGGACTATCACTCTGGGTCAGAAGTGGGCCTGGGAGAATAGCATATAAAGCATACTGCACATTCCCACAGATCTCCAGAACTGGAACTTTATTATCAGATGCAGCTTTTGTATTCTATCATACCAGGAGTGCAAAAAACGAGAAAGAACACAAGATTTAGAGAAAGAAAGTATAGACAATTATAGCGAGATGACATTTGATTTTTAATTTTTATAAACTAATGGTATATGAGAGAAAAAAGCAGAGAGAGAGGAGAGAAGAGCAGAGAGAGAGCAAGGAGAAGAGGAGAGAGATGAAATAAGAGGATCCGTATGAGGAGAGAAAAGAGAAGAGTGCTGGAGAATGAGAAAGAGTGGTGAGAGAGAAAAAGAAAGAAGGAACAGAGTGACCGAGAGAGAAAAAGAAGAGAGACAAGCAGAGAGAAAAAGAGAGAGAGAGAGAAAGAGAGAGAGAGAGAGAAAAAGAGAGAGAGAGAGAAAAAGAGAGAGAGAGAGAAAAGAGAAGAGAGAGAGAGAAGAGAGAGTAGAGAGACAAGAGAGAGAGACGACAGCACAAGGAGCAGAGAGAGAGAAAGAGAGAGAGAGAGAAAGAGATGAGAGCAGAAAAGAGAGAGAGAGAAAAAGAGAGAGAGAGAAAGAGAGAAGAGGAGAAAACAGAAGCAGAGAAAAAGAGAGAGAGAAAAAAGACGAGAGCAAGAGAAAGAGAAAAGAGAAGAGAAAGAGAAAAAGAGCAGAGAGAGAAGAGAAGAGAGAAGAGAGAGAAGAAAGAGTAGAGAGAAAAAGAAAGAGAGAGAGAGGAAAAGAAGAGAGAGAAAGAGAGAGAAGGAAAGGAGGAAAGTTTGAAGAGAGAGAGAAAAGAGAGTGAGAGAGAGAGAGAGAGACAAGAGAGAGAGAGAGAGAGAAAGAGAGCGTGAAGAGAGAAAGAGAGGAGAGAGAGAAGAGAGAGAGAGAGAAAGAGGAAAGAGAGAGAGAGAGAAAGTGTGAGAAAAGAAACAGAGAAAAGTAGAGAAAAAGAAGAGTGAAAGAGAGAAAAAAGAAAGAGGAAGAGCGAAAGAGAGAGAGAGAGAGGGCGCAGAAAAAAAGAGAGAGAGAGAAAAAAGCAGAAGAAGAGACAGAGAGAGAGAGAGAGAGAGAGAGAGAGGAAAAGAGAGATAAATTATCTTGTCTATCTAATTATTACCAGCCAGAAGTCGCTATGGCACACTGGTTAAGCGTGCTGGACTATGACATCATAGTAAGCAAGATCAAATTCCAGACATGCTAATATTTCACTTTGGACTAATACCTTGGGAAAGGTAAATGAACCCCCCCTGATCCTCCCAGCTATGCGCGTAAATAGTACACTACTATTCTTCAATAAGGATGGCTTGGCATCAAATAATCCACAATGTTTGATATGGGCATTAAACAAGAAAGCCAAACCTAGTTATACCTGTTACAAATCCGGGCTATGATAGAATTTTCTAAAATGCCTCCTCTCTCACTCTTTCTAAATATCCTCTAAATTAAGGGCAGTATATATATATATATATAATACTATAAGCTATATAACGTACTATTCGTCAATATTATCTCGCTGTGTGAGTGATCGAGAAACTGTCATCACTAATTATATCTGCTTCTGACCTATATTATACTCGAGATATAATCGTTCGTCCAGGTGCTGATCTACAGACTATATATCTATGTACATAATTCTTAGAGCTGATATGTTTTATGGTTACTGATAGTCATATACACAGCTGTATATATATCGCTTCTAGTACTATCTCCTGTGTGTATTCCTATGTCTTTACATGGCCTGCTTGTATTGAGCACTTGTATTTCTCTGCTGATCATGGACTAACCCTTGGATTCCTGCCAGTGACAGATACTTCTTATATGTCCCTATACGCGAATGCCAATCATTCGTGAGTGAGCAATATCACCGTGAGTAAATATATCTAGTGAGAGATTGACTACTATATTTCACTAGTATAGCATGGAACTACCCAATTCAGACGTCTGAGTTAATACACTATATAGATTCATACCTATAATATACTCTAAATCAGTGCTTGACATATATACACTGGCTGCAGTCTATAAAACTTCTAATATACAATTCGGTATATATAATTATGATGTATAACTGTTATATCATTACATATGCACTTTATACGGATTAATAATCCTCTAACTATTGATATATTCGTGTGATAAGAGACTAGAGTGAGACAGTTCTATGCTCCGTATACTATATGTGCTGTGGTAACATCTCAGCTCGTCCACAGTTCTCTTCTCTATGTCTCGTCATCTCCGTTCTCTCCGCATAAGTGTGCATAGGCTATCGCTATAAGTCTAGTATAACTCACCAATTGCGGCGAATATACATCGCACCATTATATCCCCGAGAGAGTGAGTTATATAATAACGACTGAGTGAGACGAGCGAGCACTATATATAACTCACTGTCTATGTATATATCGACACTTCTTCTGTAGCGTTTTTGCAGTACCTTAAGTGAATCTTTTCTTTATATATATTCACCTATATCCTTCTCGACGCGCGACGTGGAAGCAATAGCATCTACCATGGCACAGCTAATATGGAGCGATCCTGCATAGAGAGTGAGATGATGTACAAAGCATTCATTATATACTTCTTATCAGCGTTCATCTATCGTACCTTATCTCTATATAGTGGGTGGCTCTCTGTTCTGCATCTCCATTGTGCTGATTCGTCTCTATTCCACCTTTCTTACGCCATGTTACTCATCGTAGTGAGATATTACTCTGAGTACTACCTACATATGAGATCTAGAGCACCACATATAGTATACTGCTACTGTTGGAGTAGAGACTTGAGCCTGGGAGAGCTCTAGTAGCACGCACGACGAGAATACGATAGGCCTTTCACATCACCATCACTCTCTCTCTAGTTACCTCTAGTGTTATCTATCGAGGACTTGCATAGCTGGTGAATATATATCTACTCTTTATGAACCTTGATTATATAGCTGAGGCGAACTCCTGTTACTTGCCGACTCTGATGTTACGTGCGCATCTACGCTGTTGTTTGGCTGGGGGGGTCCAAGATACATATAGTATATACTATTCTTCACTCTTAACAGATATTGTGGCAACTCTATCCACAAGAAGCATTGAGAAGAAGTCAATATGTCATAATTGTAAGTCATCGACGACTCCACAATGATTCCGAGGAGCGCCTTATATATATATGTAGTACCCGGAGTACACCTGCGACTGAAGCTAACTGTTATTCAGCATGATGGTCGTTACATATATAATGCACCTGAAGCTATTTTCTCGTCTCACTACATCTTTGTCGTGAGTGCTTTATCCGTGCCGTGAATCTTTGATTTATATAGTGATACTCGAGTATCAGTGTCGCATCTTATTACCAATGCTGTGTGGTACTTGTCATGCTGTGCGCCTATATCTGAGATGATCTGCAGCGATGTGTACTCAATGGCGAGAGAGAATGTATCAATGGAAGCAAGAGAGTTCCATAATATATATATTTTCCTTTATCTTTCTTATACTATATTGGTTATAGCTCCTATATATATAGTACCTCAGAGGCATATGGATATATAGTAAGTATATAGTACGTAGATATGTGACGTAGTTGTCGCCTGTCGCGAAGTGCCTACGAACATATATATCAGTCTATATGGATATACAAGTCAGTTACAGGAAATATTAATAACTCATCTCGTCTAGGTCTATCTCACGATATCCTGAGTAGAGTGAGTACTAAGGTGAATGGATAGATAGATAGATAATTGAGTATTGTCGTTGTTAGATAGATAGTAGATAGATAATGAGTATTTTCGTTGTTAGATAGATAAGAATATAATGATCTATAATCTATCGTATACTGGTCAGGAGTATCATTCTAACAGGTAGATGAGAGTAGATATGAGTACTATATATGTGTATGATCGTATGTTATAATATGTTATTACATAGATGCTGAATGAATTGTGGGGTGTGTTGTGTAGGTTATGATATAACTAAATATAGGTATATATAAATAATATGACTAGGTGCGAATATTTGTCAAAGATGCTTCCATCAAATCTTCAGCCATGATGGAGAGAGAGAGGATTTTATTCCTTTTTCTATTATAATCTATATAATAGATATCTAGAGATGCGGGTGTTTCATGAGAACTATATATATATGTATACGCTATTCGGAGTCTCGAGAGAGCGATTATGATCTAACTTTGATAATTAATAGGAGTTGAGAGTGAAGATGCGCGTTATGCAATATACAAAGCTGAAAGAGTTATCTCATCGACAGACGCCCGCTAAACAACTATGGAAATATCTGAGCTATGTGAGCGGTCATAACGTAGACTATTGAGAGTGCGCGTGCCGCCCACCGAAAGTTGAATATTATTTCCAATAATAAAAAAAAGACATTTGTCCTATCACGAAGTCCGCGAGCGAGAGTATATCTCTATTTGATATAGTATATACCGTTTTCAGTGCATTGCGTGTTGATCTGATAAGGCTGGGGTGCGTATATACAACGGTCGAGATATGTATCTTTAGTACGGCGATATGAGTGCGCGTTGTGTTTTGTTGTGCTATCTGTCTCCTTTTTCCACTCTCTGGTGGCGTATTCTTTACTGAATTGTCTTGTTGTGTTTTTCTTGGTGAGTGAGTGCGAGACGAGGTTTGACACTGATAGCTTCGCCTTTTCCTTCTCCTCTCTGCCACCCTTCTCTCTCTCTCTCTCGTCGTCTCTACTCTCTCTCTCTCCATTCTCTCTCTCACACACACCAACCACACATCACACACACACACACCACACACACCATGACCTCTTTGCTCATTAGCTCCGCAGAACAACGACGAGCTTCTTTTTACGTATCTGAGCGTAGAATATCTAAGAGAGCGCGAACTGTATATATGCTGATTAGCGATATAGGTGTTTTTCGGATTTTTGTTGATTATGAGATTTTTGTCTCGGCTATTTAACTTATAACCCGTGAGACTTTGTAAACACTAGCCACTGAGAGTGATAGAGTGCGACAGTATGTTGCGAGAGCGTCTATGAGAGTGTGAGTGACCATTATGCTGCTACTAATAAACCGACGAGGCAATCGAAAAGAATTCTTTATTCAATGATCAAGAGATACCTGGGTATAACGACAAAATCCAATTGATTAGAATTTCCATTTAGCATTGATTTAAAATAGTTACCTTCTTGAACTACTGTCTTACTCTTACTGGGATATTTGCCCAATTCGACTTTTATTACTAAACTGAGATTCGGTCTTTTGTGTAACCGAACTATGTCACTGCTTCACAGCATCATCAATCCTATCTATGAACTTTCGCTCTAATAGAATTATTGTGACTTGTGGAATATTAGTGGAGTGAGTGCGAGAGAGTGCGAGTGTTGTATGTATATTATATATTTTCTTTCTCTAATCGGATACTCTGTAGCGTGATTTTTTAGTTTTTGACGAGAGAGATCGATATACAATACTAATTATATCTCTCAGAACACTAATACCTAGACTATACCACTGTTATCTTGATTGAGATCTGATGCGTTAACGTGGCAATATATTGCATTTATTTTCCACTCGATTCATAGGTAAACTATGATATCTGATATATACTTTCTATATCTATAACGTTCCGCGAGTGAAGACTCGGTGCTCTGAGTGCGAGAGACACTGTTTTCAAAACAACCATGTATATGGATGCGCGCGTGTTGAACGAGAATGTCTCTTGACTACCAGCAGCTAGTATGATTATGAATATCTATATATATTACTAATTTGGCTCTACTTTCGATACACACAAGTTAGAGTGAGATGAGTGAGTGTGTCTATATATAGTGTGCGCGTGATCTTCTTGTATAAGCTCAATTTCTTAACGTATTAAAATCAGTCATATTGGCGATTATGTAGTGCTAATATCATCAATATTAACTCGATCCTTGTTTTTATTGGGAGTAGTGTGAGAGTACTCATCTTTTTTAACTCTGTTTCTTGTGGCGTAAAGCCTACACTCATTTAGTATATCCATATAGAATAACTGTAAACTTACCCAGAAGGTCTATAAGTATCATGTTACTTAACTATATATATATACATCAGATTACTGTCTTTTTGTCCTCTTTTATAAGAAATTTCTCTATCGAAATAACTTACCAATGTATACTCAATTGAGTGGCGATTATAATAATGGTAGTTATACTGACAGAGAGACACCTGGCCGGTCCTGGTCTCACGCGTTCCTCGAATGTTTTGGAGTGTCATCTGTCTCGATTCTCTTGTATTTGAGTCTTTCTCATCGTATTTGATTCAAGATGAGAGTGAGAGAGACTCGACTTCACATTTGAAGGAGCGAGACGTATATTATATATATTCTAATACAGTAAATATACAGACGTCTGAGAGATATACAAATATCTAATAGCCTTAATTTTAGTCGTGGTTTAACACTGTGATGTGAGAGCGAGTTCATTATCATTTCCATGCTCCTATGTCATGGGTATTTTTAGTAATTCGTAGTATATATATTATCGCTTATATTATATAGAATCCTCCATCTCATTTATAACTTCCTGTTTGTTCAAAGAGAGCGTCAAGTGGTGCGCTTCCTTTTTATTATGGCAACTTTTATCCTAATGATATATAATACACATGAAGGCTTTTAAAGTATTAATTACAATATATTAATTTAATTGTTCTGAGACAAATCCATCTCAAACTAACCGTATAGAGACATTGTTAATAAATAAGATGTTAATGCTAATTAAAAGTAAATAATTATTATTTAAATAAAACTAAGCGAAATGTGACGTCATGGTGTTTAGTTTCTGTTACAGACAGAAAAACGCAGAATCTTCATTATAATAAGATTAATTCTAGAAGAATAGGTCAGATTAATGCATTGTTTTACCTTAACAGCGCATATTTCACTTTGGAAACGGATGGTTCTATTTTTAATTTTCATTTTCCCATTTCCCGAAAGTTATCTCTCTATGGTGTGAGATAAACACGGCATGCTTTACTTTAGGGAACCAAATAAGACTTAACTCTTACTGCGAAGTATTATATATATATATATATATATAATATATATATATATATATATATATATATATATATATATATGCGCCAGCATTTTTTCTTTTATGCATACTGCTGTTAAACAAGACGGGCATTTCATGTCTGACGAGATCTTTTCAACTTTTCTAGTGTTTGTCAAGCTGCTTTACTATCAGAGTTTCATATAATTTCTGTCGTTCTCCCTCCACTTACACCCAATGCGATTCGGAGTTAACTACCCTTCCATGTTTAAAAAGAAACCAGGAACCTGCGCTGATTATGCACTTCGGAGTGCTGAAAGTATAGGGGACAAAAACTTGGAGGACTAATCAACAGACTCCACCCTATATTTAAGAGGATGACCAGCAAAACTAGAAAAAAGATCCGAAAAGAAATCTCGATTTTACTTTATTGAGGCATTTTCTCTACAAGAACAGTTAGAGAAACTTGTGAAACTATCCTCTAAGTGTGTTGAACTACGGTGGATTCGTGAAAACACCACGTAAGTTCATTGCTCTCGGCTTCTCTACTTCCTGATTCGGGCCAGAACTTTTCAACACCCATTTTGGCCGCTTCTTTTTTTTTTAACTGCCAGATCTCCATTTTCTCGTTTACATTTCTGAATATTCTCTTTTCTCAATCTATTTATCAAGGGTTCGAAGTCATCCGTACTCAGAATACACTAATAGAGGACGTTGTACATTTTGAACTGACTACAAACCACAGTACGACATTACGTTCGCCAAAAAGAAAAACTGAATAAAAAGCTTAAACACAAAATTCCTTTGTCTGTGATTTTCAATAAAATATGTCACCAAGTAAATCTGCCTGTCTGAATGCAAATGCGTATATATATATATATATATATATATATATATATATATATATATATATATATAATATATATAGTATATATATATGAAAATGAATGGAAATTAACCGACAGAGTGAAATAATATTTAGAAAAACAAACACCATGATGAAAAATTCGCTGGACAGAATTCTGTTTCGCAACCCTTTATTGAAAGTGGTCTTCATCAAAGCGAGTTGGTGTATCGATAGAGAGAACGGTTGAAAGTAGGAACCGTTATAGACGAAAGTGCCGTGCAGTTGAAATGTTCAATATTATAGCCGGAATCTTCTTTTTTTTTTTAATTTAATTTTTAAATTTTAGAAAATGCGTATTCTGTATTGAAAATAAAATAAAATAAATTTTAGTTTATTAAAATCAAGAAGCATTATAGTCCACAAAGAAAACTCCAAAAGAGTTGAATGAAATGTGTTTTAAAATGTAAAAGGAAAGTATCAAAAAGTGTCAAAAATCCCAGCACTGTAGCACCACGATATCACCGGATAAGATGTAGAAATCCTTGTATTTTTTTTTTCAAAGACAATATGAAAAATGAATGGAAATGAATCCGACAGTGTAAATAAATATTTTTGAAAAAAAACAAACACATGATGTAAAATTCGCTGACAGGAATTCTGTTCGACCCTTTATTGAAGTGTCTTCATCAAGAGCGAGTTATATATGAATGCGGATGATATCCTGATAGGATTCAACCAAAATGAGAAACTCAAATATAGAATATAAAGATTTGCTGTAATGACTTTTACATATACGGAGTATTATAGATTAATGATTTAAATGACACGTTGGTAAAAATTTAGATATGGTTTCGCGATTTCTTTGCCGTTCCTCAGTCTGATTTTACTAATCGAAAACCTTTACACCGGTCTTATCGTTATGATTCATCCCGTTCACAGGATTTTGTTTTCAAATCCTAACGCAAACGCGAAGCAGGCAATTTGATAAAAAAAATTCAGGCAGCGGGAACCTCATACAAAGACGACGGCTGTGCAGGTTCTTCGAATTAGTAAAATTCATACACTGAGGAGGCCAAAGAAATGACGAAAAATACATTTAATCCTGTACCAACGTGTTCCATATACTATATATATATAATATATATTTTATAATATATATAATTATTGATAATTGAAATATCGAGCTTGAAGCTTTATTTTTTTAATGTTTAAATGAAGGCGTTTTCACAGCTTGCCCAACTTATATTAAATTAACCGTCTATCTAGACATCAAGACAACTGACATAGACTTCAACAAGACGAATTGGGTCTGTTTTGACAAAATTTTATGAACAAGACTGGTACACAAATTGGACAAGTGCAGTACCTCCATGACTCAACCGACCTACCCCCCCCGCCAATCTTTTTTTATGTTTCCTAAATGAACATTTTGCTCAATAAGTAAGTAAAAAATAAAGTCTCGGGGTGGCTATTGGGGTCGGTATCAGCAATCAGCGAGGGAGTCTATGCCCTTTCAATCAGCGCTAGACAGTAGATTGTTTTGTATCTGAGATGGAGCGTCCACACCTAACCATCAGCTCCTTACTTTACGCACAGATCTCTGTGCTACTCATACCGAAGTTGGCGAGGGCGGTAATCGAACTAGGAACCTTGTGGTTTCTAGCCGAACGCTCTACCGACTGAGACTAACCAAGAGTTAAAAACATAGAACACATTAATAACTTAGCAGGTATCTGTGGATGGTACTTCAGTATGATAATTCAAATCAGTTTGCATATGCTTACTTAAGACGCTTTCTTATTGTTATATATTGTTTATGTGTAGCATTTCCTTTCTTCCCTTCTTTCATTATAATGAAAAATGAATGATCCATTTTTTTTAGCCGAGGTGGCACAACGCTCTATAATTAAATAAGAATTTGCGCGATAAACGACACCAGATATCAGGATTTAAACTTTTTGTATTTCATTGGACGGTTCTCTTTTTAACCAGAGGGTGTTGGCCAAGATGATAAACGGTCGTACAATTAAGGAACAAAGTTTATTTAAAATAACGCTTACGGCGGCATATCCGCCGACCATATAACAAAGAGGACTGTGTAATGCTTCTGAACCAATGGAAAATTGGTATGGGCTAACCTATGTTTAGAATGTCCGGGGTGATATTTTGAAGAAAATTAATTTTTCATTCATGTTCATTTCGGTTTTAATAAATACAGTTTCTTACTACCTTTTTCGAACACACCTTATATATACTATATATATTATAAATACTATATACTATATATTATATAATAATATAGTATAGTATATTATATATGGAATTATTTGCGGATTTTTAAAAAAATAATGTTGCCGCGGGCTCTATTTCTTATGCCTAAAGGCAAATTGCAGTTTATCTATTGATCCACTCTATTTCTCCTGCGTTTCTGATTCATTCTCCTTTGAATCTGTGTGGTGGTTGTTGTGTGTGTGTTGTGTGTGCGCGTTTAAGCATGTGTACCCCAATTGTATATACATGTGTGTTCGCGTTACACGCCCCAACCTTTTTTTTTTCTTGGTTGTCATCCTACATCTTTTCTCCCCCTGCTTTTCTAAGAGAGAAGCGCCTGTTATCAGTCGCCGTTTAAATATCCCCAGAAATATAGGCAACATTCTAGGATTTGGTCGCCTGTGGACCCCTGACTGTGTATAAAGTGTCATCCACTCTCCAAAGATGGGAAATTGGTTAGGATCACTCAGATAGCGCGAAGACTGTGTCGTTTACCTTGCGCCCGCGCCGCGGCGCAGTAGATTTTTGTTTCCAGTTTCCCCGATTCAAACTCATACGTTCATTCTTTTTCGCGCGCTTTTTAAATCCACCTTTGGACCTCACCGTGCGGCTGCAAAAGCGGATAAAATGCATGAATTGATAGTGCAATATATTGATCCGTTTATGCGTATTTAACGGTGTGCATGAGATGTACTTGTCACTGTCTCTTTAAGGTGAAGATTTTCTACACGCGTTGAAATCAATGAAGGCTTATCAAGTTTTTATGTAGAATTGTGAAAACATATGTGAATTACCAGTCAACAATATTCTGAATGTGCGTAACGAGTATCCCCAAATGTGTATTCAAGTAGATTGAAATGTGTGCTGTGTGTATATAGATTATTATATAAGATTATAGTCCCGAGTAAACACGTACATAAATGCATCTTTGTTTGTTCCCCTGTGTGCATACGTATTTTTGCAAGTGTATATATTAGTATATCAATGCGTGCTCTGTCCGCATATTCAGTAAATATATATCCGAAGAATATATTTATATATACTAGCAGGACTGTGAATATAGCCCACAGTACAATAATTTAATTATTACAACGTTTGATATGCTTACTTATGAGCTATTGCTAAAATAGTTCAATATGTAAAGGTATAATAATCTTGATTTAACGTCTCTCCTCTCATTTTTTTTTTCACTTTAGTTATGTCGATTATTAGCGTTATCACCCGTGCATCACTCTTTAGTATTCCTTTCTCTCTCTTTCTTTCTTTCTTAATTAAAATGGAACAAGTGTATTAATACATAGATGATTGCTGACAGATCTGGTTGATCCATAGATAGGACCATAATAGTTACTATCACTCCAAGGCAGAGTGAGCCTGGGAGAAAACAGAGCAGTATAAAAATGACAACAGTAATCTGAATTCTTACTCTGTGGTTTGAGTTTCCTAAACATCATTAGCTCTGCATTAAACTTGAGCAAAAAAGAAGCTTTTTGAGTTGTCTTCCCTCTTCACGACATTGTGGATTATTGCAAATATGAGCAATTAAACGGAAGTACGCTTGCTTAACCAGTTATCAGCTGTAAAATAGCATTTCGGATCCGTCCACTGATAAAGGGGGGGGGTAATTCCATTATAATTTAGTTAATTTCATTTCGATAAAATAAAATGACAACATGCCGCTTTAAATACTGAATTGGTAGATTGGCTGATCAATTTTTCGCTACAAAAATTATAAAACAGAGAATTTTCAGTGCATTTTGTCTTTTTTGTCTCGATCTTTGATACTATCTTCCTCGAAAATTGGTTTTAAAAAACTAAGTTGTCAAGATTTTATTTTTGTATAAGTACTTAATAGACAATACACAACTTTCGGTCTCTCAGGAAATTTGATATTTAAAAAAAGGGTAAAATTGACTTAAGCAAAATATAGAGAATAAAAAGTTAACTCAGAACGATTAAGACACCATGTAAACGGGACGAGTAAGAAAAAAAATGAGTTTAAAAGAAGAGGGTAATCATTTTTCTTTAGTCTCTAAAAGGGGCGGGGAATATGAGACTCCAGAGATTATAATGCTCAGACATATATATATATATATATATACTATATATATATAACTATATATATCGCTGGGGGTAGAGACATTGCCAGATGTGTGGAGTTTCGATCCCGGTTGGAGTTAGCCTGCTAAGCTAGCCGCAATGAAGGGACGTGATACATTAAACCAGATTGTATGTAGAGTTTAGCTCAAGTTGCGTAGAGCGTTCGGCCAGGAAACCACAAGGTTCCTAGTTCGATACTGGCCCTCGCCAACTCAGCGAATGGTAGCACAGGCATCTGTTGCGGCTAAGTGAGGAGCTGATGGTAGGTGTGGCGGCTCCACCTCAGCTGCTAAAATAAATCTCCTGGTCTCGCGCTATTGAAAAGGGGATAGACTCCCTCATTGTTGGCTGAGGACTGACATTAGGCCCGCCCCACACTTTACTTTTACTCTCTCTCTCTCTCTCTCCCTCTCTCATATATATATATATAATATACTATTATGCCTCTCAGCAGAAGTTATAGACTGGAAACCGCTTTGTGTGTGATTGGAACCCTAATTGCCTAGCTGACAGGCGTGATTCTAACCGTTACACTAGCTATCTTCCCAGATTTCTCGTTTTGTTTATAAACTGATATATCCTACATTTTTGGAGACTTACTGCACGACAGTATAATATATATATATATATATATATATATATATATATATATAAGTCATCCACAGACAAGTGTTTCGGCGTTTCACATCTCACACTGTGGCTAAACACAACAACTAACTCCGACCCAGAAGCGAACTCCGACTGACTTGACGCCTGTCCGATCGTTAGCTTCTAGGCCATTGCCAGCTGCTGTTTTAAGGAGCGTGTTTTTAACTGTTTTAAATACATACATTTGTGTATATACTTTACGATCACCAGAGAGATCACATCTGTAAAACAGAAGATCATTGCCTTATGCTGGCGGTGAAAGTTTATTAAAGTCGCTCCTAAAGAGTTCTACCGGGTTACGGACCATATAATATATATACATATATATCATATATATATATATATATATATATATATATATATATTGCACCATGTTCATACAAACACACGCGCCACAAAATATGAAGGCGCGAAAAATTGATGCAATCACTCTTTACGGAAGCCCCACCCAAAAGAAGATGATTTCCTCTTCTTCCACCCAATCTGATTTTACCCACTTCAGAGGTTTTCATTCGAAAATCCTGTTCCTTTTACTCCACACCCCAACCCTTTTGTCCGTTAGACGATTCTATTCAGCATGTAGCCCCAAACCTAACCCCAGACGACAATATCAATCTCCTCCTACCTTTTCCTCTCTTTATCTGGTTTGAGCCTTCTTCTTCCTTTTCGACAATTTGAGGCTCATCGAGAAGGAAGATCTAGCAAAGGGAGCCTAAAGTTTAAAATATAAAAATCCAGTGAGTGGTGGAGTTTTATTTATTCATTAATTTATTTATTATCTGAATGTGAGAGAGTATAAAGTGTTAATGGTGGTTGGCCGAAGGGGTATGGTGAAGAGGTTAAAATCTGGTTGGGAAAAGAAGATTTCGCGGGAATTATTCAACACTGACCTCTCCATAATTAAGAGTTTGTTATACAACTTCCGCAAATGGCGTTGTGCACGCCGGGGAACGCAGAACGACGCTGCCGCATAAATCTCGAAATACACTTTATAATAATTGAAACCCAGGGAACAATTAACTGCAAAACATAACAAAATGCAGATAAAAGTATAAACACATAGAAGATGCACATATCAATCAGAACAACGTTTCCTAAATGCAGAAGCTATCTTAGATGCCCACTCGCATGTATTGTTGTATGCTAAACTTAAATTTAACGTGTATGTAGTATTTTTTATTTTTTTTTTTACGGCATATCAACCTCAGTGGGTCATTTAATGCCGATAAAGTTTTGAAATAAATCAATTCTTAATGGATAATACATTTTTTTAATAAATACATGTTTTCTATTTAACCCATAGATTGGGACCCTAACAGGTACTACCACTCCGGGTCAGAGTGGACCAGGGAGCAATAGATGAAGGGTGCTCCACATTCCCAAACCTCCAGAACTGGAACCTCACCATCAGATAGAGTTTAACGTCATTCCCAGGACATGTAGACCGCAGCCACCGCCTTCTGGCACCCATATGATAAAAAAGGGTTGGGGCTTGCCATAAGGCTATAGGGTTGGGAAAATCATATAGGGTAGGGCTTGACGTGTATATAGTATATTCGTCAAGGAAACTTATCTTGTTTATCGTGTAAAGCATACCTGTATACCTGTGGTTATACACAGGTGCACTTGTTTTGTTTTCTTACTCGGATACTTAGCTTCTGTTTCTTTTATCTTGCTATCGTCCATACAATACTTGTTACACAGCCTAGAAAAGACAGCACAGAATATCGGCCTATACATGAAATCTGATGAAACTGAGTTCATGTGTTTTAAAAATAAAGGAGACAGCTCCACACTCAATGGTAAACACCTAAACTCGGTGGAACAATTCGCGTATCTAGGCAGTAATATGTCATCCACAGAAAGCGGTGTTAATGCACGCGTAGGAAAGGCATAGTCTGCTATAAACAGATTATCAGTCATATGGAAATCCGATCTCCCTCACAGGTTAAAGCGACAATTCTTCAAAGCCATAGTTGTATCAGTGCTACTGTACAGCTGTACAACTTGGGCCCTACCGAAGTGCTAAGCAGAAGAATACTGCGTGCAATTTTAAACAAGTTGTTGAAACAACACCCCACGAAAAAAATAGCTGCACGACCACTTGCCCCATATCACCACAAACGATCCGAGTAAGACTACCAAGACACTGCTGGAGAAGCAAGGAACTAAAAAATGACGTTCTATGGAATCCAGCACATGAGTACGCAAATAAAGACGTACATTGATCAGATCTGTGCGGATACTGGATGCTGCGTATGGAACCTCCTGAGGGCAATGAGTGATAGGGATGATTTGGTAAGAGATTGTCATGGATATCCGTGCTACTAGTACGGCATGATGATGATGATGATGATGATGATGATGATGATATTCCATTTTAGCTTGGGCTCGGTCTGTTTATCTCTGGCTGGTATGGGATGGAGCTTGAATTCTTCTATTATCTGTATCTGGCCTGAGACATTGTTTTTGTTTTTTTTTAAATTATCGACACATGACTTTGCTTTGAGCTCATTTTTATTTTTCATTTTTTCTTATTTTTGACGATGTTTCTTCACTTGGGCTGGATCTTCTGTACTTGTCTTGTTTGTTTGTTCTTTAGTAACAACACAAGTATTTGCTTTGTTTTGAGCTCATCTTAATTGTTTAAGAACCCAGATCACAAACACGCGTGTGAGAATTTGGCTAATTGAACGGAATCATGGTCATTCTGAACCCTTTCCTACAGTGGCCAAGAATGATTTTCTCTAGCTAACTTGCCACTTTCGCTCTCGCGAACCGAAAGAGTAAGTTAACACAGGGTTAACAAAAGTGTCAATCAGCTTCCTTTGTTTTTCCATGAACCTTATTTAAAATCTACTACACATAATTAGTAGGCTACTTATCAATTATGCAACAGCATTTTACACTAAATTAAAATACAAAGTTTTTAGAGTGGTCTATTGTAGGCATCAGCCGAACAGTGAGGGAGTATATTCCCTTTTTGCTGGCGCTAGACCAGAAAGATTGATTTTGATGAGGTCATGCGCCACATCTGCCATCAGCTTCCAGATGCTTTACCACGCAGATCAGATTATACAAACCGTGTTACCCAGACCTGAGTTAGCCAGGACCGATATCAAACCCGGAGTCTTGCGATCTCCAAGTTGAATGCTTGATTTAAACGGCCTCTTTATACACTCGAAAAATGAACCTCAGTCAACACAGAGATCAATTGAAAATGAAATGCTAATAAGTGAATAAAAATCACAAAACGTTATGGCAACAACTAGCAGGACCTGTGATATACCATCTATTAATAATGGAGATTCGCTCCGGATTTTGTCTGAAACAAAAATTACGTCACACTTACGTCACATTACCCAACATCTCATAACATAGAATAAATACACTCAAAATTTGAACATGCAGCATTAGACAGTCCTCATTGTTTTTAAAACAAGTTTTAATATACATGACAGGTATTATAAATCTATAATAGTTTTGTTTTATTTTAATCAGAGGGTATCTAACGAATATGGAAGCATGTATTAGGAAAATGTAAAGATGAGATGTTTATTCCCTCGGCTTATGTACAGCTGTGAGTCGTTTGGAAGGGTTACGCAAACGGAGTTTCTTTTCCAGTGCATCTCGACCAGATCGTGTCTCTCTAATACGGGCTTCTTTTATTGTAGTCTGATCCGGTATGTGAAGTGCAAACAGCCTTGTCTAGGATTGAACTCGACCCTTCCTTACGTCTCTAGCATGCACCTCGCATTATACCATCACTAAGCTTTTTTGAGATTTGTAGAATATTTTATGTGAGACATCAACCATTTTAAATTAGACGCCATGTTGATGTTAAATGTGATACTAAGATAACTAAACGACGTCACTGCTTCTCTCCTGAAGGGAATTCACGGTCGCAAACAAAAAATGACACCTAAGTTTCTTTACAAGATTAAAACTCTCGTGTGAATTTATTGTTCATGATCTGAGGTTTATGGTTGTTGCATAATTATTAATATCCCCCATTATATAGAAAAATATTCGTTTTATCACAAAATATTTACTTATGATATTGAGCCAATTTCTTTTTCAAAAATAACTCGTCGTTTAAGTCAAACTCTAAAATATTTTTAAGCGAAGGCGAACGGAAAAATTTATAAACGTTAAGACATCTATAATGCACATACTCCTCTATATACATCATTGTGCTGTTTTAAAAGGTGGAACTAATTTTCAATTAATTTCCTCCAAACAAATTATTAGTTAAACCATACTAAAGTGAGGGTTGTTATTAATACCATGTGCGTTTTTAAAAATTAAAAAATGAAGCGATTTATATTTTAAATGAATTTTATCTAAAATTAGGCATATTAATTGCTCTCAGGGCGCATATGGATGGTGTTAACGGTAAAAACTATTAAAAAAGACGCTTCGATTTATTTCCATCTTGAATCAATTTGAGGACTCGAATCGAATTTAAATGAAATATCATCTCTTTCCACACTGAAAATTTGACACTCAAAATCAGATAATCCTGATTTTTGAGGTTTTATTAACTAAAGAATGAGTGAGAAACAAAAAAATATCAAAAATCAGCATAATATCTCGATTTTAATAAAATAAATTTTTCATTGTGGACTTTATCTAATCAATGACCATATCATTCATTAAATATCTGGGATTCGAGTCCCAATCAAAATTGATTCAAATTGTGAAATAAATCGAAGTTTTTTTTTAATACTTCATTTACCGTTAAACACCATCCATATGCGCCCTGAGAGCCAATTTATATGCCTAATTATTAGATGAAAAATTCATTTAAAATATAAATTGCTTAATTTTAATTTTTAAAAAACAAATGGTATTTAATAACAACCCTACTTTAGTATGGGTAACACTAATAATTTTTTGGAGGAAATCAATTGAAAAT
The DNA here is from genome assembly GCA_023376005.1 of Doryteuthis pealeii. Classification (NCBI taxonomy): domain Eukaryota; kingdom Metazoa; phylum Mollusca; class Cephalopoda; order Myopsida; family Loliginidae; genus Doryteuthis; species Doryteuthis pealeii. The sequence goes on from CM042144.1 coordinate 10,138,457, forward strand.
TTAGGTCCTCCAACCTTTTTAAACAGAAACAAACTACCGATGTATATAGAGAGTATGTCATTATAGATCTAACGTTTATAATATTCCGTTCTGCCCTTCGGCTTAAAAAAATATTTCAGAGTTTGACTATAACAGACGAGTTATTAGGCAAAAAGAAAGTGCTCAATTTCATAGTAATATTTTTTGGTTGAATAAAACGAATTGATTTTTCTATATAATGGGATATTATATAAATTATGCAACAACCATAACCTTCAGGATCATAACAATAAATTCAACACGAGAGTTTATAATGCTTGTAAAGGAAACTAGGTGTATTTTTGTTTGCGACCGTGAATTCCCTTCAGAGAGGAACAGTTGACGCTTCGTTTAGTTATCTTAGTAACCATTTTACATCAATGCGTCTAATTACAAATGGTTTGAAATGTCTCACATTAAAATTCTACCAATCTCAAAAAACCTAGGGGAGGTATAATCGAGGATGCATGGCTAGAGACGTAGAAAGTCGAGTTCAAATTCCTAGACAAGCGCTGTTTGCACTTCACATAACCTGCCGGATCAGGACTACAATAAAAGAAGCCCGCCATATTAGAGCAGACACATCTGGTTCGAGATCACTGGAAAGAACTTCCCGTTGCGTAACCCTCTCCAACGACTCACAGCTGTACATAACCGAGGAATAAACAGCTCATCTTACATTTTCCTTAAATACATGCACTTCACATAGCGTTAATACCCTCTGATTAAAATAAAACAAACTATATATAAGATTTATAATACCTGTCATGTATTTATTAAAAAGTGTTTTTAAAAAAAATGAGGGACTGTCTAATGCTGCATGTTCAAATTTTGAGTGTATTTATTCTATGTTATGACGATTTGGGTAATGTGACGTAAGTAGTGACGTAATTTTTGTTTACAGACAAAATCCGGAAGCGAATCTCCATTATTAATAGATGTGTATATCCACAGTCCTGCTATTGTTCCATAACGTTTTGTGATTTTTATTCACTTATTAGCATTTCCATTTTCATTGATCTCTGTGTGACTGAGTTCATTTTTCGCAGTGTATAAGAGGCCGGTTTAAATCAAGCATTTCAACTGGGAATCGCAAGACTCCGGGTTTGATATCGGTCCTGGCTAACTCAGGTCATGGGTAAAACACGGTTGTATCATCTGATCTGCGTGGTAAAGCATCTGGAAGCTGATGGCAATTTGTGGCGCATGACCTCATCAAATCAATCTTTCTGGTCTAGCGCCAGCAAAAAGGGAATATACTCCCTCGCTGTTCGGCTGATGCCTACAATAGACCACTCTAACATCTTTGTATTTTAATATTAGTGTAAAATGCTGTTGCATAATTGATAAGTAGCCTACTAATTATGTGTAGTAGATTTTAAATAACGGTTCATGGAAAACAAAGGAAGCTGATTGACACTTTTGTTAACCCTGTGTTAACCTACTCTTTCGGTTCGCGAGAGCGAAAGTGCAAGTTAGCTAGAGAAAATCATTCTTGGCCAATGTAGGAAAGGTTCGGAATGACCATGATTCCGTTCAATTAGCCAAATTCTCACACGCGTGTTTTGTGATCTGGGTTCTTAAACAATAAGATGAGCTCAAAACAAAGCAAATACTTGTGTTGTTACTAAAGAACAAAACAAACAAGACAAGTACAGAAGATCCAGCCCAAGTGAAGAAACATCGTCAAAAATAGAAAAAAATGAAAGAATAAAAATGAGCTCAAAGCAAAGTCATGTGTCGATAATTTAAAAAAAAACATAAAACAATGTCTCAGGCCAGATACAGAATAATAGAAGAATTCAATCTCCATCCCATACCAGCCAGAGATAAACAGACCGAGCCAAGCTAAAATGGAATATCATCATCATCATCATCATCATCCATCATCATGCCGTACTAGTAGCACGGATATCCATGACAATCTCTTATCAATCATCCCTATCACTCATTGCCCTCAGGAGGTTCCATACGCAGCATCCAGTAACCGCACAGATCTGATCAATGTACGTCTTTATTTGCGTACTCATGTGCTGGATTCCATAGAAGAACGTCATTTTTTAGTTTCCTTGCTTCTCCAGGCAGTGTCTTGGTAGTCTTACTCGGATCGTTTGTGTGATATGGGGCAAGTGGTCGTGCAGCTATTTTTTCTGGGGTGTTGTTTCAACAACTTGTTTAAAATTACACGCAGTATTCTTCTGCTTAGCACTTCGGTAGGGCCCAAGTTGTACAGCTGTACAGTAGCACTGATACAACTATGGCTTTGAAGAATTGTCGCTTTAACCTGTGAGGGAGATCGGATTTCCATATGACTGATAATCTGTTTATAGCAGACTATGCCTTTCCTACGCGTGCATTAACACCGCTTTCTGTGGATGACATATTACTGCCTAGATACGTGAATTGTTCCACCGAGTTTAGGTGTTTACCATTGAGCGTGTGAGCTGTCTCCTTCATTTTTAAAACACATGAACTCAGTTTCATCAGATTTCATGTATAGGCGATATTCCGTGCTGTCTTTTCTAGGCTGTGTAAAAGTATTGTATGGACGATAGCAAGATAAAAGAAACAGAAGCTAAGTATCCGAGTAAGAAAACAAAACAAGTGCACCTGTGTATAACCACGGGTATACAGGTATGCTTTACACGATAAACAAGATAAGTTTCCTTGACGAATATACTATATACACGTCAAGCCCTAGCACCTATATGATTTTCCCAACCCTATAGCCCTTATTGGCAAGCCCCAACCCCTTTTTATCATATGGGTGCCAGAAGGCGGTGGCTGCGGGTCTACATGTCCTGGGAATGACGTTAAACTCTATCTGATGGTGAGTTCCAGTTCTGGAGGTTTGGGATGTGGAGCACCCTTCATCACTATTGCTCCCTGGTCCACTCTGACCCGGAGTGTAGTACCTGTTAGGGTCCCATCTATGGGTTAAATAGAAAACATGTATTTATAAAAAATTGTATTATCCATTAAGAATTGATTTATTTTCAAAACTTTATCGGCATTAAATGACCCACTGAGGTTGATATGCGTAAAAAAAATAAAAAATAAAAAAAATACTACATACACGTTAAATTTAAGTTTAGCAACAACAATACATTGCGATGGGCATCTAAGATAGCTTCTGCATTTAGGAAACGTTGTTCTGATTGATATGTGCATCTTCTATTGTGTTATACTTTTTATATGCATATTTGTATGTTTTGCAGTTAATTGTTCCTGGGTTTCAATTATTATAAGTGTATTTCGAGATTTATGGCAGCGTCGTTCTGCGTTCCCCGGCGTGCACAAACGCCATTTGCGGAAGTTGTATAACAAACTCTTAATTATGGAGAGGGTCAGTGTTGAATAATTCCCGCGAATCTTTCTTTTCTTCAACCAGATTTTAACCTCTTCACCATACCCCTTCGGCCAACCACCATTAACACTTTATACTCTCTCACATTCAGATAATAAATAAATTAATGAATAAATAAAACTCCACCACTCACTGGATTTTTATATTTTAACCTTTAGGCTCCCTTTGCTAGATCTTCCTTCTCGATGAGCCTCAAATTGTCGAAAAGGAAGAAGCAGGCTCAAACCAGATAAAGAGAGGAAAGTAGGAGGAGATTGATATTGTCGTCTGGGGTTAGGTTTGGGGCTACATGCTGAATAGAATCGTCTAACGGACAAAAGGGTTGGGGTGTGGAGTAAAAGGAAACAGGATTTTCGAATGAAAACCTCTGAAGTGGGTAAATCAGATTGGGTGGAGAAGAAGAGGAAATCATCTCTTTTGGGGTGGGGCTTCCGTAAAGAGTGATTGCATCAATTTTCGCGCCTTCATATTTTTGTGCGCGTGTGTTTTGTCCATGAACATGCGTGCAATATAATATATATATATATATATATATATATATGTGTGTGTGTGTTGTGTATGTATTTATTATTATATTGGTCCCGTAACCCGGTAGAACTCTTAGGAGCGACTTTAATAAACTTTCACCGCCAGCATAAGGCAATGACTCTGTTTAACAGATGTGATCTCTCTGGTGGTCGTAAAGTATATACACAGATGTATGTATTTAAAGCAGTTAAACACCGCTCCTTAAAACAGCAGCTGGCAATGGCCTAGAAGTTAACGGATCGGACAGGTCAGTCAATCAGTCGGAGTTCGCTTCTGGTCGGAGTTAGTTGTTGTGTCCTAGCCACACTGATGAGACGTTTGAAAACGCCGAAACACTTGTCTGTGGATGACTTAGTATATATATATATATATATATATATATATATACCTTTCATACTGTCGTGCAGCAAGTTCTCCAAAAATGTAGGATATATCAGTTTATAACAAAACGAGAAATCTGGGAAGCATAAAGCTAGTGTAACGTTAGAATCCACGCCGTCAGCTAGGCAATTAGGGTTCGAATCACACACAAAGCGAGTTTCCAGTCTATAACTCTGCTGATGAGCATAATAGGTATATTATATACTATATATATGAGAGAGAGAGAGAGAGAGAGAGGAGTACAAAGTAAAATTCGTCGGGGCGGCCTAATGTCAGTATCAGCCAGACAACGAGGGAGTCTATCCCCTTTCAATAAGGCGATACCAAGCGAGCCCTTATTTAGCATCTGAGGTGGAGCGCCACACCTACCATCAAGCTCCTCACTTTACCCGCACAGACCCTGTGCTACTCATTCGCTGAGTTTGGGAGGGCCAGTATCGAACTAGGAACCTTGTGTGTTTCTGCCGAACGCTCTACAACGTGAGCTAACCTCTACATACAATCTGGTTTCAATGTATCACGTCCCTTCATTGCGGCTAGACTTAGCACGGCTACTCCAACCGGGATCGAAACTCCACCCACATCTGGCAATGTCTCTAACCCCCAGGATATAATATCTATATATATATATATATATACTACTATATATATAGTCTGAGCATTTATATCTCTGGAGTCTCATATCCCCCCCCTTTTAGAGACTAAAGAAAATGATTACCCTCTTCTTTTAAAACTCATTTTTTTTCTTACTCGTCCCGTTTACATGGTGTCTCTTAATCTTCTGGAGTTAAACTTTATCTCTATGTATTTGCTTAAGTCAATTTTACCCTTTTTTTAAATATCAAATTCCTGAGAGACCGAAAGTTGTGTATTGTCTATTAAGTACTTATACAAAAATAAAAATCTTGAAACTAGTACCAATTTTCGAGGAGATAGTATCAAAGATCGTAGACAAAAATGCACTGAAAATTCCTCTGTTTATAAATTTTTTGTACGAAAAATTGATCAGCCAATCTACCAAATTTCAGTATTTAAAGCCGGCAATGGTTGTCATTTTATTTTATCGAAATGAAAATTAAACTAAAATTATAATGGGAATATACCCCCCCCCTTTATCAGTGACGGGATCCGAAATTGCTATTTTACACTGATAAAATGTTAAGCCAAGCGTACTCCGTTTAATTGCCCTAATTTTGCAATAATCCACAATTGTCGTGAAGAGGGAAGACAACCAAAAGCTTCTTTTTTTTGCTCAAGGTTTAATGCAGAGCTAATGATTGTATTAAGGAAACTCAAACCACAGAGTAAAATTCAGATTACTTTGTCATTTTTATACTGCTCTGTTTTCTCCCAGCTCACTTCTGCCTTGGAGTGATAGTAACTATCATGGTCCTATCTATGGATCAACCAGAACTGTCAGCAATCATATCTATGATTAATACACTTGTTCCATTTTATTAGAAAGAATAAAAGATAGGAGAAAGATAGAGGAGAGAGGTGAATGCACGAAGTGATAACGCTAATCAATCGAACATAACTAAAAGATGATTGAAAAAGAGAGATGAGAGAGAGAGAGTTAAATCAGATTATTATACCTTTACATATTGAACTATTTTAGGCAATAGCTCATAAGTAAGCATACAAACGTGGTTTGTAATATTAAAATTGTACTGTGCTATATTCACAGGTCCTGCTAGTATATATAAATATATCTTCGGATATATATTTACTGAATATGCGGACAGAAGCACGCATTGATATACTTATATATACACTTGCAAAAATACGTATGCACACAGGGGAACAAACAAAGATGCATTTATGTACGTGTTTACTCGGGACTATAATCTTATATAAAGTAATCTATATAACAACACAGCACACATTTCAATTTACTTGAATACACATTTTGGGGGATACTCGTTACGCACATTCAGATATTGTGACTGGGTAATTCACATATGTTTCACAATTCTACATAAAACCTGATAAGCCTTCATTGATTTCAACGCGTGTAGAAAATCTTCACCTTAAAGAGACAGTGACAAGTACATCTCATGCACACCGTTAAATACGCATAAAACGGATCAATATATTGCACTATCAATTCATGCTATTTATCCGCTTTTGCAGCCGCACGTTGAGGTCCAAAGGTGGATTTTAAAAAGCGCGCGAATAAAGAATGACGTATATGGTTGAATCGGGGAAACTGGAAACAAAAATCATGCCCGGCGACTGGGCGCAGGTAAAACGACACAGTCTTCGCCGCTATCTGAGTGATCCTAAACCAATTCCCATCTTTGGAGAGTGGATGACACTTTATAATCAGTCAGGGTTCACAGGCGAGCCAAATCCTAGAAATGTTGCCTATATTTCCTGGGATATTAACGCGACTGATAATCAGGCCTTCTCTCTTAGAAAAGCAGGGGGAGAAAAGATGTAAGTGACAACAAGAAAAAAAAAAAGGTTTGGGCGTGTAACAGCGAACACACATGTATTATACACATTTACACATGCTTACGCGCACACACACACACACACACACACACACACAGATTCAAAGAGAATGAATCAGAACGAGGTAGAATAGAGTGGATCAATAGATAAAAACTGCATTTGCCTTTAGGCATAAGAAATAGACCGGCAACATTATTTTTTAAAAAAATCCCAAATATATATATATATATATATTATATTATAATATATATATATATATATATATATATTAAGGTGTGTCAAAAGTAGTAAGAAACTGTATTTATTAAAACCGAAAATGAACAATTGAAGAAATTAATTTTTCTTCAAAATGATCACCCCGGAATTCAACATATTCCATCCAATTTTCCCATTGGTCGAAGCATCTACGAAAGTCCTCTTTGATATGGTACGGATTATGCGCCGTAACGTTTATTTTAAATAATACTTGTTCCTTAATTGTACGACCGTTATCATCTTGCAACACCCTCTGGTTAAAAATGAGACCGTCCAAATGAAATACAAAAATTTAAATCCTGATATCTGGTGTCGTTATCTGCCGAATTCTTATTTATTATGAGCGTTTGCCACCTCGGCTAAAAAAAAATGGATCATTCCATTTTATTATAATGAAAGAAAGGGAAGAAAGGGAAATGCTACAACATTAAATAATATAATAACAATAAGAAAGCTCTTAAGTTAAGGCATATCAAACTGATTGAAATTATCATACTGAAGTACATCCACAGATCCTGCTAGTTTATTTTAATGTCGTTCTATGTTTTAACTCTTGGTTAGCTCAGCCGGTAGAGCGTTCGCTAGAAACCACAAGGTTTCCTAGTTCGACACCGGCCCTCGCCAACTCAGCGTATGAGTAGCACAGGGATCCGTGCGGTAAAGTAAGGAGCTAATGGTAGGTGTGGCGCTCCATCTCAGATACAAAAACAATCTCTTCGGTCTAGCGCTATTGAAAAGGGCATAGACTCCCTCGCTGATTGGCTGATACCGATAATAGGCCACCCCGACGACTTTACTTTTTTACTTATTGAGCAAAATGTTCCATTTAGGAAACATGAAAAAGATTGCGGGCGGGGGTAGGTCGGTTGAGTATGGAGTTACTGCACTTGTCCAATTGTACCAAGTCTTGATTCATAAAATTTTGTCAAACAAGACCCAATTCGTCTTGTTGAAGTCTATGCAGTTGTCTAGATGTCTAGCCATAACGGTTGATTTATATAAGTTGGGCAGCTGTGAAAACGCCTTCATTTAACCATTAAAAAATAAAGCTTCAAGCTCGATATTTCAATTATACAATATATATATATATATATATATATATATATATATATATATATGACACGTTGGTACAGATATAAATGTATTTTGTCATTTCTTTGCCTCCTCAGTATGAATTTTACTAATTCGAAGACCTCACGCCCGGTCTTCTTAGTATGATCTTCCCGTTTCCCTGATTTCTTTTTCAAATTCCTCCTTCCGCATTTGCGTTAGAATTTGAAAAAACAAAAATCTGTGAAACGGGATGATCATAACGATAAGACCGGGTGTAAGGTTTTCGAATTAGTAAAAATCAGACTGAGGAGGCAAACAAATCCCGAAACATATCTAAATCTTTACCAACGTGTCTATTTAATCATTAATCTATAATACTCCGTATATGTAAAAGTATACACGCAAATCTTTATATTTATATTTGAGTTCTCAATTTTGGTTGAATCCTATCAAGGATATCATCCATTCATATATAACTCGCTCTTGATGAAGACCACTTCATTAAAGGGTCGAAACAGAATTCTGTCAGCGAATTTTACATCATGTGTTTGTTTTTTCTAAAATATTATTTCACACTGTCGGATTCATTTCCATTCATTTTTCATATTGTCTTTGAAAAAAAAAAAAACCAGGATTTCTACATCTTATCCGGTGAATATCGTGGTCTACAGTGTTGGGATTTTTTGAACTTTTGATACTTTCTTTTACATTTTTATACACATTTACATCAAACTCTTTGAGTTTTCTTTGTGGACTATAATGCTTCTGATTTTAATAAAATAATTTTTTTATTTATTTCATAACAGAATACGCACTTTCTAAATTTAAAAATTTAAATTAAAAAAAAAAAAGAAGATTCCGGCTATAATATTGAACGTTTCATCTGCACCACTTTCGTCTCATAACGGTCCACTTCACCGTTCTCTCTATCATACACAACTCGCTCTTGATGAAGACCACTTCAATAAAGGGTCGAAACAGAATTCTGTCAGCGAATTTTACATCATGTGTTTGTTTTTTTCTAAATATTTTTTCACACTGTCGGATTCATTTCCATTCATTTTCATATATATATATATATATATATATATATATATATATATATATATATATATAGCATTTGCATTCAGACATCAGATTTACTTGGTGACATATTTTATTGAAAATCACAGACAAGGATTTTGTGTTTAGCTTTTTATTCAGTTTTTCTTTTTGGCGAACGTAATGTCGTAACTGTGGTTGTAGTCAGTTTAAAAACTGTACAACGTCTCTATTAGTGTATTCTGAGTACGGATAACTTCGACCATTGATAAATAGATTGAGAAAAAGAGAAATATTCAGAAATGTAAAGAGAAAATGAGACTGACAGAAAAAAAAAAGAAGCGACCCAAAATGGTGTTGAAAAGTTCTGGGCCGGAATAAGGAAGTAGAGACCGAGAGCAATGAAACTTACGTGGTGTTTCACGTATCCCAGCCGCAGTTCAACACACTTAGAGCATAGTTTCACAAGTTTCTTAACCTGTTCTTGTAGAGAAAAAGCCTCAATAAAAGTTAAATCCCGAGGTTTCTTTTCGATCTTTTTTTAGTTTTCTGGTCATCCTGTTAATATCAGGGTGGAGTCTGTTGATTAATCCTCCAAAATTGTTGTCCCTAGTACTTTCAGCACCCCGAAGTTTCGGAATCAGCGGCAGGTTCCTGTTTCTTTTTAAACATGGAAGGTAGTTAAACATCCGAATCGCATTGGGTGTAAGTAGGAGGGAGAACTCACAGAAATTATATGAAACCCCGATAGTAAGAAGCTAGACAAAAACACTAGAAAAGATGGAAAAGATGTCGTCAGACATGAAATGCCCGTCTTGTTTAACACAGTATGCATAAAAGAAAAATGCTGCCCATATATATAATATATATATATATATATATATTATATATATATATATACTATATATATATATAATACTTCGCAGTAGAGTTAAGTCTTATTTGGTCCTAAAGTAAAGCATGCCGTGTTTATCTCAACACCAGAGAGATACTTTCAGGAAATGGAAAATGGAAAGTAAAAATAGAACCATCGTTTCCAAGTGAAAATATCCATGTTTAAGGTAAAACAATGCATTAATCTGACCCTATCTTCTAGATTAATCTTATTATAATGAAGGTTCCGCGTTTTTATGTTTGTAACAGAAACTAAAGCACCATTGACGTCACATTTCCCTTAGTTATTTAATAATAATTATTTACTCTTAATTAGCATTAACATCTTATTTATTAACAATGTCTCTATTACGGTCTAATTGAGATGGATTTGTCTCAAAACAGCAGCCTTCAATGTGTATTATATATCATTAGGAATAAAGTTTAACATAATATATGGTGTGGTTAATTTGCACACTGGTTTTAACAAAACTAGGTTTAATAAATGATTACTTAGTGTTATTGATTTCTAATATTATTGTTTTATTCTAAAACATTAAAAGTAATCCTATGTATAATTCTATGTATAAATCAATAAAAATCAAATCAAAATAACTATAATCTTTTTATATAAGCGTTATTATTTACTTTTCTTAGTTTTTCTACTTTTAATGATATTTAATTACATTAAAACTTGAATACGTGCGTCCGACGGAAGCCGCATATTTTTTGCTAGTAATATAAATTTCATTGAAAATGTCTAAGTCATTTTGGATAGAAAGCAAGATAGAATTTCCAGAAAAAATTTCAACAAAAGAATAATTAATTCTTTTTATATACACTAGCAAGAGTATGCGTCCTCTGTGCGTAAGCATTTAAGTTTTAATGTAATGAAATATGTTAAATTATAAAGACTAACGAAATTAAATATGAATGAATATAAAAAAAAACATTACACTTATTTTAATTATATTTTAATTGGTTTCTATATAAAATCATTCATATGATTGATTTTAATACGTTAGAGAATAAAACAATAATATTAGAGATCAATAACACCAAGTAATTATCTATTAAAACCGGTTATGTTAAAAACAGTGTGCAAATTAACCAACCTATATATTATGTAATCCTTTATTTCTAGTTCTGACTCAGATTTTCATGGAGACATCGTTAATAAATAAAATGTATTCTATGTATTAATGATTTTGACTATAGATTAAATACTTATTGATAAACTTAGACAATTCCCAAGTATATTGTGATGTAAGCAGTGACATAGTTTCGGTTACAAAGACCGAATCCCTATTGTAATAAAATGTCATTGGTAAATATCCCATAAGAGTAAGAATAATGAATAAAATTTATTCTATGTATTAATGATTTTGACTATAGATTAAATACTTATTGATAAACTTAGACAATTCCCAAGTATATTGTGATGTAAGCAGTGACATAGTTTCGGTTACAAAGACCGAATCTCCATTGTAATAAAATGTCATTGGCAAATATCCCATAAGAGTAAGACAGGAGTTCAAAAGGGTAACTAATTTAAATCATGCTAATGGAAATTCTATCAAATTTTGATTTTTCGTTATACCATATTCTTGGATCATTGAATAAAAATTCCTTTTCGAAAATTGATGTGTTTAATTAGCACTGACATT
>CM042144.1:10160096-10215410 GCA_023376005.1 Doryteuthis pealeii
ACATAAGTACTTGTACATTCGCTTTTCTAGTGTAAAAGTGAATGGGGTAAAGACAGGTGGGTTGGTGTGTAGGGATTTTTTTCTATGGAGTCAGTCGGTTGACTTAGAAGAGAAATTAGATATTGGCGATACATCTATTGCAAAAGTCATAACACACGAGAACAAAATCAAATTCGAAAACGGATAAAACAGAAATCCAAATAGAAATATTCAATCCCAAAATCTTCAAAAACTTTCTGGCAACAAGATACTGATGACCTACATACCTCACTACCAAATGACATACTTCCCCTCATTCTGAGCCACCCTGACTATCAAATTCCCTCTGATACACATCAACACATTTGGCCCACACACCCATATCTAATTTCTCTTCTAAGTCAACCGACTGACTCCATAGAAAAAATCCCTACACACCAACCCACCTGTCTTTACCTCATCCACCCATTCGCCTTTTCACTATAAAAGCGAATGTACAAGTACTTATGTTCAATAAAGCTCTGAAGAAGCTTCATTCAATATGAGGCGAAATATCAATTGAATTTATGCTGTCTCTGCTGTTTTATCTACACTTTCCTCTATTTTCAACCACACACACACTCACACACACACACACACACACACACACACACACACACACACACACAATATATATATATATATATATTATATATATATATATATATATATATAAGCATTACCCGTCAGTGAAACTTGTTTTTTCATTTTTATAAATTATATATATATATATATATATATATATATATATATATAATTTTATGAAAATGAAAAACAAGTTTCATTGACGGGTAATGCTTATCAAGCCGACGAATCGTCGCGGCCTTTGCTATTTGAATTTAAAATATGTCTTTCTTATATTTGAATATAAACAGAAGCCGCCTCATACTAAAATCAGCGGGTCGCAGATTTCTGTTTACAAAAAAAAAAAAAATAAATAAATAAATACATGATGTCCCGACGATGGTTTGTTAAAAAACCGATACTCTGTTGGTTGTTGTTGTTCTAATGGTTTTTTTTCAAAATCGCATTATACTTTTGGGAACTATCATTTTCAGTTGTATCTTGGAAAGATAATACAATTCACTGCATTTCGTGAAAATCAAATGTACCTCGGGCGAATTTCACGACACCCTACCATAAACGGGGCCTTTTTAACGTTTTACTTTTTAAAAGGTTTCCAAATTCAATGAGGAAGAACACAGCAGTTAGTAGATGGTGCTTCAACCACGAATATATAATCAAGTGTACTTTTTGTGCGTATTTCATTTTTATTTGTATTCTTTAACATTTATCTTGCTGCTGTCTCCATCATCGTTACAAAGGCAAGATGAAGGAAGACGACGAAAAAGACACAGTATGAAAGATATACAAGGTTCAGCGTGTTCGATTCATTTTTGCACGATTTTCTTCTCATTTAGCATGTCGTGTTTTGCTAAATATCCCCGTGGCAACTTACACTAATTAGCTTCCACCTGGTCTAGAGGCCAGGATAACCATTAATATATATATATATATATATATATATATATATATATATATATATATATATGGACACAAGTTGTATATTTGTTTTTAAATGTCAGATTTCGTGCGTGCTTGTTATCTTAATGAATACCATATTACTCTCTATTGCCTCCCATAAAAAGTCTTCGGGTTGGCCTAAAGTCGGTATCAGCCAATCAGCGAGGGAGTATATCCCCTTTTCATATTTGGAATACCAGTTCACGTGAGGATCATAATTCTAACACCCTCAGTCATGGGTTTTTATTCTGTTTTTCATCTTTCTCAATTTATATATATATTTTTCAATCGAAATATATTGTGATATTTGTATTGTTGTGAAAATTCAGTTTGATATTCTTTTGTGTGCTTATAAACATATTTAAAAACTGACATTACACGGGCATTACATTCTGAAAAATGGATACAAAAATTCAAAATTGATGGGGGCACGAATAATTTCGTAGATAAAGGAATTATATATTAATTAAAATACCATGACCAGGAAATTTGGCAATCACCGTGTGTGACATGCGGAACACTGGACAGCTGTTTCGACCTTATTAAGTCTCTTCAGCACTTGAGATCGAACCAGCGACCACAAAATACAGAGCCGAACCTCTACTTTTGAGTCACCAGCCCACACAAAATCAACAAGTCATGGTAATCGCGCAGCTACTTAACTTTAATTTGTCTTCTCGTCCACCACGTAGCATGCGAGAACAAGGTCACCGTTAGGGCCAGGTCTTCCCAAGTCGGTGGTCCGTATCCATGTGACCTAATCTCATGCACAAGGAAATATAGAATTTGTAGATAGAGGAATTATGTATTGATAAAATTAAATTTAAATTACCACAACCAGAAAATTAGTGGTAATCTAATCTTATTATAATGGAGATTGTGTGTTTTTCTGTCTGTAACCGAAACTATATTACTAATCGAGTCACAAGTAACATAGTAATTTACATCACATTTTCCATGATTTTATTTATATTTAAATTCAATTATTAATAAAATTGCTTCACCTTTTTATTAGTGTTGTCCATATTTACATGCAAATAACATGCAATTGTATTTATATATACAAAAAATAGCGGTTTGCAGTGTGAATGGGAAGGTTAATTTGCATATTGATATTAAAAATGTGATTTTATTAAATATGTGCTTAGTATTATTGAATTCTAATTGTTTGGTTTTATTTTAATGAATATAAGCAAAAATCTCTTCAATGATTCTTAAATGAAATCCCTTAACAAGAAAAATAACTGTCATTTTATTCTTTATTTCCTAATTTAACTAAATAGTTAAATAAGTAAAATTCAGCAATGAAAGACGGGAGTGATAGAAGAGTAAGTTTCATTTCTATTTTTTTATTATACCCCCACTCTGTTACATATCTTTTTATCTGAATTCTTATTAGACTTTCTAATTTAATACGATATTTCATTACATTAAAACTTAAATACTTGCACCCGGAGGGTGCATATATTTGCTAATTTAATTAATGATTCAATCGCTGATTATATATATGAATGTGATACATAGTGTAACGGTTTACTGGGATTGCCTATTCTGTGAAGAATGCTAGAATGATTCGTTTCAAACGAAAATGTGACTCTTTATTAATAAGGGTTAACACAGAGTCGTGTAAGAGAGAAAATATGTTCAGATTACAATTGTATAATTTATTGATACTTGTTACAGTCCCTATAACAATCGAAAAGACTCTAACAATAGAACAACCTTTCATATCAGACAAAAAGCTCTAAGGATGTACTTAAGCTTTTTTATTTTAGAATACATTATCAAAATACGTTGGAGTTGATGGTCCAAAAATATATTCACATTTCATCATCTCTTTGTATTGTGGATCCATCGTATATTTTGACTAAATAGTTTTTCTTTAAAAGAGAGGAGGAGAAAAATGTAATTTTAATTATTTCGCCCGCAAGAAACTTTTCAAAAATTATTTTCGTATCTACAAAAAGGAAACTTTGTGCAAAATATCGCATGATCTCGTCAAAGAAGTTCCGCAAATAACGAATAGAAGAAAAAAATAAACACAAATATTTTTTTCTTAGAATTTAATGGATTTCCGTATAATATAAGTGGTGCATGTAATTTACTTCTAAAAATGGTTTAGGCATACGACGAATGTTTATGTTAAATACTACATCTGTCCCGTAATAGCTGCTACTAGCAGGACCTGTGGATATACCATATTATGATAATTTAATTATTACAACGTTTGATATGTTTACTTAAGAACTATTGCAAAATACTTCAATATATAAAAAGTATGATAATCTTGATTTAACACTCTCACTCTTTGTTTCCTTTATTTCCTTCTGTTCATCTTTTCATTATGTTCGATTGAAATAGATTAGTGTTATTCCTTTCGCGCGCTCACCAACTCTCTTTGTCTTTCCCCAATTTTCTTTCTTTTTCTTTCTTATTCTATTTTTCTGTGTAGCTTCCCTTTTTCTTCCCTTTCTTTCTTTATTATAATAACGGAATGGTCTATTATCTATCTAAGGTGACGAATAAGAATTCGGAGGATAAACAACACCAAATAATCAGGATATACATTTTGTTCATTTCAGATGAGATAACAGCCATAACAGAGCTACCAGAACTATCCAAGAAATACAAGATAAGTACATGTCAATTTTCAGAATGAGTATACAATTTGCGGATGAGCCGGAATAAGGAAAACTTGGTAATGGCTGGTTCCGTTCAATTAGCCAAATTCTCGCTCGCGTGTTGTTGATCTGGGATTCGTTAAAATAAATTATGAAAAAAACAAAACAAATAAAAAAAAACAACAGCCTTGTGAACAAACAAACAACACAAGTACAGAAGATCCAGTCCAGATTAAGAAACATCCACCAGATCCAAAGATAGACATATCCAGCCCAAGATAAGCTGGAAGATAGAAGAAACAGAAGCTAAATATCCAAGCAAAGAAGATACGTATACATGTATGCAGTCACGGGTGTACAGGTATACTATACATGAAGAAAGTAAGAAGATGGGATAACCGTGTTGGATTCCCTTAAGGTATAAGATGTACGAAAAGTCATCACATATTTATAGACTCTACCAAGGAGCAGGAGCCTTATTGACCAATGAAAAAACGAAGCATGTATATAAAGTCGTTGATAAATTTCCTAAAATCAGTTGCCTAATGGATTTCCTCCCAGAAGAAATACTACAAATTAACAGATACTGATTAGACTGATACTACAATCTTTCTACTTCAAGGAATAATAAAGATTAACAGACAAGGAGTAAACTGATACTACATATTTCTACTTCAGGGAATACTACTAGTTCAACAAATAAATATTAAATTGATTCTAGATGTCTCTACTTCAAAGAATACATCAAACGTTATATCCACTGAAACCGCACTCAATACAACTACTGAATTAAAAGGCTTAAAATGGCTACTGGAATCGTAACAAACAGTCATAACAGAACTACCCAGAACTATCGAAGAAATACAAGATAAATTCATGTTAACTTAAGAAGGTAAGTATACACTAAAAAAATGAAAATATTAGCTCGAAACAAAAATAAAGTCTTGTGTTGTTCATTAAAAACAGGAGTAATAACACGGGACGTCATAGAGATAGACAGATTCAGAATAACAGAAGATCCAGCTAATTAATAATAACATCCACCAGCCCAGACCAGCCTAGATAGCATAGGATCGACAGCTCCACGAAGAAAGTTAAAAGATCAGATAACAGCCATAAAAGACCTACCTAGAATTATAGAAGAAATATAAGATACGTACACGTCTATTTAAGAAGATAGTATACAACAATACAAATGCAAAATATTTTTTTTTTTTAATAATAAAAACAAAGATATATAGACATTATCAAAGATGAGAAAAATGTAAAAGAAGCCAAGTTTGTTGTCTTTTCGTTTTTGGCAAAGTCAATACAAACGCATTTACGATGAGATATTTAGTTTTCCAAAAATATCTGACTATGGATACGATTCAAATAATTTTATTGAACATTTTGTCAAATTTCGAGCAGCCAGTAAATTTGAATAAGTATTTATTTTATTTAGATTGCAATATCACTTATAATCAAATCTTATATCTTATTATAATGGAGATTGTGGGTTTATCTGTCTGTAACCGAAACTATATTAAAATAAATGTTACAAATCCCTTTGTTATTGACATCACATTCTCCATGATTTTATTTTTATTTAAACCTCAATGATTAATAAAATTGTTTTACATTATCAATACTTTTAACCATATCTACATACTAATAACACGCAATTGTATTTATATATACAACAAAATAGCGGATTACAGTGTGAATGGGAAGGCTAATTTGCATATTTATCTTAAAAAATTGATTTTAATAAATATATGCTTAGTATTATTGATTTCTAAATGTCTGGTTTTATCTTATTGAATATGAGCAAAAATCTCTTCAATAAATCTTAAAAGAAATCCATTAACAAGAAGAAATAACTGTAATATTATCCTTTACTTCCTATTTCAACTAAATAGTTAAATTAGTTGAATTTACCAATGAAAGACGGGAGTAATGGAAAATGATGGAAGAGTTAGTTTCAAAGTTGTTCTATTTTTCGATTATACTCCCTCTGTTCCAAATCTTTTTATCTGCATTATTATTCAGTTTTAATTGCCTTTCTAATTTTACATGATATTTTATCATATTAAAACTTAAAAACTTGCACCCGGTGGGTGCATAAATTTGCTAGTATTTTTAATAAACAATTCGCATACTGTTCAACGCAAATATAAGTTGACATTTACAGTTTGGAATGCCAAAATAACATTCATTTTCGGCTTATTCACAAATACGTACTATGTAAACCATATATATACACAAGGTATGTCATGAAAGTATCGAGATTGAAGCTGCATTAACCAAGATAGAAATGAACAATAAATGGAACGTTATATTTTTTAGAATACAAAATGTAACAAAAAGTACAAAAAATCTCGATACTTTTTATACACCTTGTATATATATATATATATATATATACAAATTTTTACTTGAAGGCACTTACAATGCATGTATCTCATAAAATTCGATACTTTTTCTTATAGAAAATGAACTTGACAAGTGTAATCCCGGCAAAGGATCGCTCGGTGTGTAGAATATCGTACAGACTGTTTCGACTTTATTAAGTCTCATCAGCGATATATACTAACGACTTCCCTCCGACAGAAATCGAAATCGGGACCTCAGCAGGCATAGTCAAACACCATACCGCCTTGGCCACAGTACACAGCTAACAATCCCTGCGAAATTAACCTTGTCAAATGATACTTACACGCGTTTTTGCGTCTTATCTGTTATTAGTCTATTTTTTGCTAAATAAAAAAACCTAACTGTACAATCTCTAAGTGTGCTAATTTCTTAAGTTTTCCCAGGAATAATATAAGAGACGCAAATCAGGAACATAAGATTATAAAGTTTTTGATATTTTGTTCTTTCTCTTGTAATAATATCTATTAAGCACATATACATTCACGATAAACTCTTGAAAAATTCCTGAATGTTTTTATATTCTGACATTGGAAAAATGTTATAGATAAAAGAAAAATTCTCAGTAAGGCGACATATAAAAAGCTTAGTTTCAATATAAAGTTACCCAGGTACACCATACTCGCGTCATTAAAAGGGGTTAGGGCCAGGTTCATTGCTTAATAACTTAAGTGGCCCTAAAACGATAACGCCGGCGGAGCTAAACTATTATAATGGAAAATCGAAAAAAATAACCATGGGAAAATCAAATAAATGCGTAGGAAATCAAAACAATGTATTGGAAGATAAAAAAAATGGTTGGTTTTTTAAGGCATGTCAACCCATTGAGTCATTTTATACAGAATAAGTTATTGTTTTATTCATTCTTGATGGGTATTCAATTATTTTTTAAATTCAATTTTTTAAACTCATGTTTTTCTATTTAACCCATGAATGTGACCCTTACAGGTCAACCTGGATTAATGGTGATGAAGGGGTTCTCCATATTCCTCAGAGCTCGAGAATCGGAGCTTCACCATCAGATAGTTTAATATCAAGAAAATAGACCCTCAGACACCACTTTCTCGCACATATATGATAAAAAGGGTTGGGGCTTGCCATTATGGCAATAGGGTTGGGACAATCATATAGGTTTATTTTCCCAGTACCCCACGCGTACCGAGTCAGGCACGAAGGCCCTATTTATGTGGGACCACCCACAAACCGAGACTCATGGGTGGCGGGTAAAAAAAATTGCGTCGATCCCGTCGGCATTCCCCCTCAAGCGCTGGGCAATAAACCCAGCCCTGCTCCTTTAAGTCAAGGGGGCAGGTATTGCCTGGAGGGATGGCCCTCTGGGATCGACGCTAATAATTTACCATCTCACCGGTCCAGTGGCCGAAGCAAACTGGACCCCCGTCCCGAATTGGGACAATCATATAGGTGCTTGGGCTTGAAGTGACCAGCCGATTGATAGGGAGCCCTCTCCAACCGTCATTCTAGCCTAAATAACAACCAAAGCGGAGTGTTGCATGCCATGAACTGCTCAGCCACCACGATTCCATCTAAAAATGTCGGAAAATTGGAAATATCTGTGTGGGAACATTATATAATTTTTTTCAGCAAAATCGGTTAGTTATTGCGAAAAAAATGTGTAAAAATTGAGAAAATAAGTGTGGTCAATCTGAGAAATAAATGTTGGAAAATCTAAAAAATAAATTTGAGGAAACTAGTAAACTAGAGAAAATGAAAAATCGAAAAAAAAATATTAGGTGACAAAGTGTCTTCAATATTTAAAAAAATTCCATCTAAAAATACAAAAAACCCCCAAAAACAACAGAAAATTAAAAAACGAACAGGGTTTGTCGATTTATTAAGAAAATTAGCACTAGTATTTATTTTTAACTAGCTTGACCTATGGATATATCAGAGTATGATAATTCAATTATTACTACGTTTACTTAAGAGCTGTTGCGTTTATTTCAATATGTAAAAAGTATAATAATCTTGATTAACTCTTTCACTCTTTTTTCTTTTTTCCCTTCTTTTCATCTTTTCATTATCTTTGATTGAGACAGATAAGCGTTATTACTTCCGCGCGCTCACCACCTCTCTCTATTTTCCTCTACTAGTTTTCTTTCTTTATTTTTCTCTGTAGCATACACATTTTCTTTCTTTCCTTCTTTATCATAAAAACGGCACATTCCATTATTTAGCTGAGGTGACGACTTTCCTAAGAAATAAGAATTCGGTGAACAAGCAACACCAGATAATCAGGATTTACAATTTTGTATTTCATCTTGGACGATTTGGACGGTCTCATATTTAAGCATACGGTGTTGCAAGATGATAACGGATGTACAGTTAAGAAACACTTGTATTAATATAGAGATAATAATAATTATGATGCTAATAATATATCTATTAATAATGGAGATTCGCTTCCGGTTTTTGTCTGTAACAAAAAATACGTCACTGCTTACGTTACATTACCCATAATCGTCATAACATAGAATAAATACACTCAAAATTTGAACATGCAACATTAGACAGTCCTTATTGTTTTTTAAAAACAAGTTTTGATAAATACATGACTGGTATTATATATCTATATATAGTTTGTTTTATTTTAATACATATTTAAAGTTTACATTTCAAATTGTTTTATTTTTAATCTTTAATGAATTTGATGATTTTACTTACTTAAGGTACAAACTCGCTGACATTGAATTTTTTACTCCCACCCCTCGGGCAATATGTATCAAAAATCTATTTTTACATCACCTGCAGGGTGTTTTTTATTTTGTACTAGTTAATAATAATGATAATTCTTCTTCTTTTTATTATTATTAGTACTATTTATGGTTGTCTTAT
The DNA here is from genome assembly GCA_023376005.1 of Doryteuthis pealeii. NCBI lineage: Eukaryota > Metazoa > Mollusca > Cephalopoda > Myopsida > Loliginidae > Doryteuthis > Doryteuthis pealeii. Next base: position 10,169,525 of record CM042144.1, read on the forward strand.
TGGTACAAGCTGTCGTAGTAGTAGTAGTAGTAGTAGTAGTAGTAGTAAATTGGTTTTGCACTAGATTTTAATATCATCTGTATTAAAGTCAATTGACGTGAGATATATGCGAAGAATGTCGCCTATTTTATGATCATTTAGAAAACTAGAATGAAACACTGATTGCCTTGACATAAAATAGGATTTCTTTACCCTCAGAGAATTTTCTGCTAATAATTTATGTTACCAACCAAGAACGGTGAAATGAATCCGATTTAAATCTTGTGATTCCAGAAATCTGTGCTCATTTATGCCTTTCTTTTTTGTGGTAACGATTGCCTTGAGCAGTTCCCATTCCAACACATTCTTCTTCCTTTTTGCCTGAGGTTCGGGGTGTTCTCGATATTTTACGAAGATGGGGCGGTTGGTTTTATTTCATTATTTCTCATTGATAACATATTTAACTCTATTTTGCACGCTCGCCAGACAGATTCTATATTTTGCCGTAACCTTTCCCAATAATCTAGAAGCATTTCCGGTTTAACAATAGTGACGAAAATGTTATTGATATGAAATTATCAAATGATTTTAATGCGCATGCGTGGGGATATTTCGTACATTTATTTTGTGGTGAATATCAAAGATATACATATTTGTATATACCGGTGTGTGAGCTAGTGCGTTAACACGCACTCGGGAACACAGAGAGGGGAAGAGGGAGAGGCACAAGAACAAACTGAGGTAGATATACCTACTTGAAGAGGAAGTAGGAGGAAGATGTAGTGCGAGGAAGATGGAGTGGGAGCCAGTGGTGAGAGGGGAAAAGGAGAAGCTATCGGAGAAGAGTGAGGAATATAATATATATGAAGTGGTATATAAGAATGTTCTCGGACAGAGTATCGCCCATAAATAAATACACCTTTAATTTTTTTAAGATGTTAATTTTCTTCTGAACTAAATATAAGGCATCTATAATAATCTTCATACAATAACTGCTATTTACACAGTAGCATTGCAACCAACATAGCCTTCATCAGATGATGACTCTGGGTTCAGGCATTGTTTCAAGGCCGAACCATCATTACCACTAACCCAAGGCGCCCCAGAGGTATCTCACGATACCACCAGACTTTGTCGTTTGATGTCACAATATAGGACTGCCATATCTACGCTGATGCGGTCAGAGCCTTCACCTGAATCTTTTTAAAGTATTTCCTCTTGTCTGGTGGAGAAAGTCCAAGTTTAGACAAAAATACCATGGTTGAGTTGGTAATAAATCCCCGGCATCCGACTTCAGTGGGAAATACATTTGTTATCCATCTGTTTCTGACGCATTGTTCACGTAGCTCTTCATGTTTTATATATTAATGCTCGTGTTCGTACAACCGTTATCATCAACACCCACTGGTTAAAAATGAGGCCGTCTAAATAGTCCAAGATAAAATGCAAAAATGTAAATTCTAATTTTCTACTGTTGCTTATGCACCGAATTCTTATTTCTTTTGAGTGCCGTTACCTCAGCTAAATAATGGACCATTCCATTTTTATTATAAAGAAACAGATAGAGAAAAACACAGACAACTACGATAAAGGAGAAAGAATGAAAGAGTAGGGGAAAGAGAGAGTGAGGGGTGAGAGCGCACAGAAGGTATGACGTTAATCGGTTTTAAATCGGAGATAGGGGAGGAAAGGGGAATGCTACACAGAAAATATGATAAGAAATTAAGATAGAGAGAAGGGGAGGGATAAAGAGGGGATGAGCGCACGGAAGTGATAATTCTAATCTGTTTCAATCGAACATGAAAATCGATATAAAGGTGTTCGTGTGTGCTCATGTGTCTATATTCTATTAAAATTATTAGAGCAATTTATCACCATTTATGTTATAACAACAAGTTTAAAATGCTTCAGATTATTTAATAAAGCAAGTTTCCGTCCAGTTAAAAACGTTAACTTATTTCTATGTCGAATTGTCAATATCATCATGGACCGTTTTTGACAACCGGAAGCTATGGTTCATGAGTCGTTTATTATATCGATAAAATTCTCAGTATGCTGATATGATATTTAGGCGCTTAAGCTGATATATATATATATATATATATATATATATATATAATATATATATACACCAGTCCATCTCTCCTTTCTTTTTTTATCGTTACATTTAAAATAATTTTATTGAATGCTGTGTGTGTAAACTAATTTTGGTCGAAACGCGTGTCGACAAATAAACAATAATAAAGTTCATCCATAACAAAATATATATTTTTTTCTTCTAATTATCTTTACAAGATATCGGATTCATTTCCTTTTTTGTTCACTTTAAACGTCATATCATATCAAGATTCTAATAGATCAATACATTTCAAATACTTAGAGAATAAAGCAATTTACAGTCCCTTTTGCAATTGAAGGATATTTAGTAGGATCTTCATCAGCGTTTAACAGCATCTCAAAACTTTTTCGATATGACATAAAATGATAATTAAACACTTTTCATTCCTTTCTAAATGGAAGCATCAATATCATTATGGACAACTATTAACTTTCTCCCCTTCCTAAATAAAAGCACCTATATCATCATAAAACTTTATTACAACGCCAACTTAACATATTCATGATTCGTCTATTAACAAACAGGATTCTTTTGTAAAAAATAAACCCAATAGCAGGAATCAGCAGAGTGACAATCGCACTTTCAAATGGCATTTTCAGGACTTGTGGATGTAGCACAATAGGATAATTTAATCATTAAAACGCTTGATATGTTTAAATTTTACAGCTATTGAAAATGCTTCAATATGTAAAATGTATAATAATCTTGATTTAACTCTCTCACGTTTTTTTCTTTCTTTCTTTCTTCTTTCTTTTCATATTTTTATTATGGTCGACTGAAACAGATTAGCTTCATTACTTCCACTCGCTCACTCTTCTCTCTATCTTTCCTCTACTTTCTTTCTTTCTTATTATATTTTCCTGTGTAGCATGTCATTTCCTTCCCTTTCTTTCTTTATAATGAAAATGGAATAGTATATTATTTACCTGAGGTGACTACACTCGCAACAGATCATAATCAAGATTTATACTTTTATATTTCATGTTGGGCCATTTGTACGGTCTCATATTTAACCAGAGCTTGTGGCAAGATGATAACGGTCGTGAAATTAAGGAACACGAGTATTTTAAAATAACGTAGACCGTGATTATTTTTGCACCGACCTAATATGTTAGTTTCTAAATTCAATTCGTCGCCTCAATGCAAGTGTCATTCACCAAAATGGACAACAGATTAAGTCTTTGGCACCTCTTTAATAAATAAATGCGAATGTCTGTGTATCAGTGTGTCACATTTTGCAATTTTAATACTAGTGGCCATAGCCCAACATATCATACCATTTTGGAACCAGACCGTCTACGTGAGCTAATTAAAAACATTCCGGACCGAATCCAGACCCAAAATCCTGAAATTCTGGATTCACAAGTTTTAATTCATATTTTTCTACCGTGTTAATTGTTTTTGGCGATTTTTTACGTGATTTTTTTTTTTTGACGATTTTTTTTATACAATTTTTTTTATTCATTCCTTGTGTTTAATATAGTTCTATGTTTTCTATGAATGAATTCTCATTGTTGGGCCAAAGGCTAAATCAAGAACCCTCCGCAAGAGCTCACTTAATTGCCACCCAATATAGCAGCTTTTAAGCTAGTAACTTTTCTTGCAAGCATGGCTCAAAAAGCACTATGCGGGATGTAGCTACAATCCAGTCAGGATGAAAGCATTATTTCCCGACAGATCACCAATGTTAAGCAGCAACGAACACGTTTAGTACTATAAGAATTGGAGAGGTGTTAATTCTCGTTCTTATAATACAATCGGTTATTAAATTAAAGACGTCAATTAATACTATATGACTTCATAAAACTTCAAAGAGAGAACTATGATCCTTCCCAGGCTATAGAAGAGTCTCAATGTGTTCGGGGAACATGAAGAAAAGTCTGAATCACAAAGAGGTGGAAACCACTTACTCTTTTTCAGATCTGGAAACAAAGACAGTCGAGTTCCAAAAAGAGGGATAATTTTTGTCATGTGACCAAAACGGATTCGTGACGTGGGAGAGTTCCACCATCCCTGTTACAAAGGCGACCACTCCATTTTCTCTCCTAACAACACTAAGATTGATCCCGTTATAATACTAGGTACTGTAAGCAACCTTGTAGGCAAGGCTATGACTGGTAAATGGTAATAACTATCAGGGATTTTGCTGTTTTGCTTATTTTAAATCTACATGGAAGGTAAGTGTATCGGAACTTTCAATTATGTATGTTGCCTTTTATTATTTTACTAGCAGGACCTGTAGATATACGACAATGTGATGATGTAATTATTACAAGGTTTGATACGTTTATTTAAGAGTTATTGTTAAATAGTTCGATGCATAAAAAGTATAATAATTTTGATTTAACTCTCTTATTCTTTTTTTTCCTTCTTTTCCTTATTTTTTTCATCTTTTCATTATATTCGATTGGAACAGAATAGCGTTATGGCTTCCGCGCGCTCAATACTCTCTATATTTACCGTACATTTTTTCTTTATTTCTTATATTTTCTCTGTGTAGCATGTACTTTGTCTTCCGTATTTTCTTTATAATAAAAATGGAATTGTCCATTGTTAAGCTGATACGACGATACTCATGAGAAATAAGAATTCGTAGATAATCAGGATTTACATTTTTGCATTTCATCTGGAGGATTTGGACGGTTTGATTCTTAACCATAGGGTGTTGCAAGATGAAAACGGTCATACAATTAAGGAACACGAGTATTAATATAGAGATTATATTTATTCATTCAGTTACTCTTTACTTTTTGGACTTCATGTGGCCAAACTTTAATTCTTCTTTTTTACAATACCAATGTTCGTTTCTCCTCAGTATGTACAAATTCTCCCTAAACACCCCCCCTCTCTCTCTCTCATTCTTTCTCTCCCTCTCCCTCTCTCTCTCTCTCTGGTATACACAGGTTTCTCTTTACTTTTGGACACCATGTGGTCAAAATTTGATTTTTAATTTTGCTGTAAACTTTTCTACAATACGTATGTTCATTTCTCCTCAGTCTCTACCTATTCTCTCTCTCTCTCTCTCTCTCTCTCTTTTATATATATAATATATATATAATATTTCTTTGCCCTCCCCCTCTCTCCCTCTCTCTCTCTCTCTCTCTCTCTTTTCTCTCTCATATACATGGTTTCTCTTTCTTTCTCTGTATCTCATTCATGCACTCAGTCGTTAAATACTGATTCTCCCGTCATTAAGGACTTTCTTATTTGAATAATTATGTCTCGATGGTCTCATCGCTTACAACTACTTCTCCGTTCTTTTTGCTTTAACTTTTGTCATTCACATGCGGGCGCACCTGAGTTCTTCATATCTTCATAAATTGAAATAACAAAGACTATAAAAAATTTTACCGCCCTATAAAAAAAAAAGAAAAAGAAAAGAAAAAAGAAAGATTCATTTTCCAGCAAGTCAAATGCCTTAAAGCGGTTTCAAAGCCCGGCTTCCAGTTCTTAGCTTCAACTTTTGTTCACTATCGATATAATATTTTTACTGGAGTGAAAATTGCTTTCAACAACAGGAAATTAATATCACGCACTTTGAAATCACCAAAATCATTTCCAAATTTCGTAAGATGAGAGGGTTTGGGGGTGGCTGTCAGGCGTCAAATGACGACGAAGAAGCAAAAAAAAAATATATATATATATTAAATTTCAAGAAAAAAAAAATAAGAATAGCAATAGTTTTGGAATTTAATCCAGTTACGTATTTAAGGAATTTGTGTATTGATATCCTTTGTAGATATTTTTCAAAGACGAAATGGCTGATTTATTGACAATTAAGCTAAAAAGCAAAATAGAGACTTTGTGTCTTAAAAATTATATACACGATGTTTGGTTGGTTGGTTTGTTTTATGGTATATCTACTTTATTCGTGTCGTTTAATGCCGAATCGAGTCATTTTGATATCAGGTTTCTTACACTACCTGCTGTTGCTTAAATGATCACCCATCTAATTATTGAACAGGCTCATCCAGCTTAACTTCGGTAATCTAGTGGGATGCTTGGTTGTTTTGTTTTACGGCATATCAACCGTTTTGGGGTCATTTAATGCCGAATCAAATCATTTTGATATGTGGTTACTTACAGTACTTGCTGTTGCTTAAATGGTCACCCATCTATGTATTAAACAGGCTCATCGCTGCTTAACTTCGGTGATCTAACGGGAACCGGTGTTTTCAACGTGACTTGACCGTAAGCTATACGACATTTGATCCCAAATTGTGTCGCAAATTATGTTTGAACATGTATTTCCTACTATATAAAATCATATTCAAACATATTTAGTGAGTGGGTTGGTTGGTTGGATTTTACGGCAAGTTACTCCTCAGCGGATTATTTTATGCCGAAGACGTTTTTTTTATTCATACTACCACTCCGGGTCAGAGTGGATCTGGGAGTAATTGTGATAAAAGAGCTCTCCACACTCTACATAATTGGAACTTCAGCATCTGATAGAATTTAATGTCATACCCTGGACATTAAGACACTCAGGCACCACCTTCTAGCGCATATATGATAAAAAGGATTGGGGGTTGACATAAGGGAAATATAGTTGGACAATCATATAGGTGCTAGGGCTTGACGTGACAAAGCGATTGATTGGGAGAGGTATCTCCGACCACCCGTCTAATTTAAGTAAGGACCAAAGTGGAGTGTTGCATGTCATGGACTGTACAGCCACCAGGGTTCCGTCTTTGAGCATCACGGGTCGCCACCGATGGCTAACAGGTGGCCTCATTGGGTTGGGGATCTTACCACTCTGCACAGGAGCAGTCGGTGTATTTTAAAGCCCTAGCCGACCGGGCTTATACGACGTTTAATCCCAAAGTAAGTTCTCATACCTATTGTGTCGCAAATGCTATACATAGAAACATGTTTAAACATATATTTTCTACTATATTAAATCATATTCAAACCTATTTAGTGTGACTTTACAGTGTGATGGTATTAAGTAAAAGAGATTGTGTCTGAGTTGTGTACAACGTATTGCGATAGAAAAATGCAGTCCTGTCGGTAGAGGCTTTAGACTACACCGAGTGCACCTCCAATGAGGCCCGCTGTTGGCCCTAGGTGGCGACCTGTGATGCTTAAGGATGGAACCCTGGTAGCTGAGCAGTCTATAACATGCAACACTCTACTTTGGCTCTTACTTAGTATAGACGGTAGTCAAAGAGGCCGCCTTCCATCAATCGGCTAGTCACGTCAAACCCTAGCACCTATATGATTGTGTTAACCGTATTGCACTTATGGCAAATACCAACCCTTTTTATCGTATATGTATTTACCAACCCCTCCGCACGAGCAGGATGTGACACAAGGTCAATTTCTTAAGCTGAGTTTAACAGTTTTGAATTCAGAGTTTTCCTTCTCCTAGACCGGTTGCCTAACCAAGGTTAAAGAGCCCAGTCTGCCCTACTATTTACCCATAGCTGGGGAGAGTAGGATTCATACCTTTCCCAAGGGTATTAGCACCCTTTTTATCGTATATGTGCTTAGAAGGCTGATGTCCTGGATATGACGTTAAACTCAGATGCTGAAGTTCCAATTCTGATGCACTGGGGGAAAGTGGAGTACCCTTTCATCACCATTACTCCCAGGTCCACTCTGACCCGGAGTGGTTGTACCTATCACGAAATGCGTTTTAAAAATGTGTTTAAAAATTTGAGTTTAAAAAAAAAACAACCTATCAAGACTGAATAAAACAAAATGTCTTCGGCATAAAGTAACCCAACAAGGTTTGACATGTTGTAAAATCCATTCATTCAATCAACCAACCAGCCAACCAACCAATCAACAAATATTTCAAACGGTTATAAGCGTGAAATTATCACTTGTTGGAGACCCTGGGAAAAGTTTAATTTGGCAAATAACCAAATCTTTTGTCTCCAAAGGGAAAATAGGAAACGAAAGAAGAAAAATTATTTTATCCGATTCAGAAGTGATAGGCAATTCTATCAAAAGTGAAGCAGCATCCAGTGTCTGCAAAGGGCTGACGAATATAAGTTTTTGCTGATCGGCTAATACTGGTGTGTCCATGCATAGTAGTCTACAAGAGAACGTCGCTTGTGAGTTTTTCCTTATTTCTTCACCAGTTTTAAGGAGTGCTACTTACAGGTTTAGTTCAGAACAGCACACCGTATCCTTGCGTAATTCCCATATGTCTTTTTTCTTCAACGCTTTGTTAATGTACACATGGTGCAGTCATATCATATTACTAGCACAGCTACAGATTAGAAGAATTCCCGTTTTATTTCATCAAAGCGATCAGATTTGCATATGGTCGTAAACCTGTCGATTACAGTCCACGATTCTCCTATGCGTATGTTGATATCGGTTTCAGTAGAAGAGATATTGCTACTGATGTTTGCGAAATGGTCTACTAATTAGTTTTGTCCCTTGATGTGAAAATGAAGAGGTGATGGTTTTTGCCGCCTGCTCTAGGCTAAGCATCGGAGATTAGGTTTGGACAGGTGTAATTGCAAGAAGCACTAGATCATCTGCGTAGTCTGTATCCGTGTTAGTTCCTGTGGAATACCGTTTGATTCTGTGCTTTTTTATTCCGAGACAATTTTTTTAGTTTAAAGTTATTTCTATATTTTTGTATTTTTGTGGAGGACCAGAAGATTAAAGTAGTACCTTTAAAGCAACATGATCGATCTGTATAAGTGACGTTTTTAGTACACAGCAAAATCCGTGATGATTCATGAGGAAGCCTCAAGAAGCATCGCGGATTAGTTTATCTCTTATTATAATGGAGATTGTATGTTTGCTTGTCTGTAACCGAAACTATATTACTATACAAGTCACAATTCCCTTTGTTATTTACATCACATTCTCAATACTTTTATTTTTTAGTTAAACCTCAATTATTAATAAAATTGTTTTACATCATTAAGACTGTTGACCATATATACATACTAATAACATGCAGTTGGATTTATATATACAACAAAATAGTGGTTTACAATGTGAATGGGAAGGCTAATTTGCATATTGATCTTAAAAGTTTGACTTTAATAAATATATGCTTAGTATTATTGATTTCTAATTGTTTGGTTTTATCTTAGTGAATATGAGCAAAAATCTTGGATAAATCTTAAAAGAAATCCATTAACAAGAATAAATAACTGTTTTTTCTGTCTGTAACCGAAACTATATTACTATACAAGTCACAATTCCTTTAGTTATTTACATCACATTCTCCATGATTTTATTTTTATTTAAACCTCAATTATTAATAAAATTGTTTTACACTGTTGACCATATCTACATACTAATAACATGCAATTGTATTTATATATACAACAAAATAGAGGTTTACAGTGTGAATGGGAAGGCTAATTTGCATATTGATCTTAAAAAATGATTTTAATAAATATATGCTTAGTATTGTTGATTTCTAATTGTTTGGTTTTATCTTATTGAATATGAGCAAAAATCTCTTCAATAAATCTTAAAAGAAATCCATTAACAGGAAGAAATAACTGTAATATTATTCTTTACTTCCTATTTTAACTAAATAGTTAAATTGGGAAAATTTACCAATGAAAGACGGGAGTAATGATGGAAGAGTTAGTTTCAAAGTTGTTCTATTTTTCAATCATCCCCCCTCTGTTCAAGATCATTTTATCTGCATTCTTATTCAGTTTCATTGGCCTTTCTAATTTAATATGATATTTCATTATATTCAAACTTAAATACTTGCACCCGGAGGGTGCATATATTTGCTAGTATTTTTAATGTTTCTGAATTTCCCTTGCTTAAACAGTAACGTTATTGTCAGGTATAGTCTATTAAGGGACCGGTTTAGTTGAGTTGGTAGAACACCTGCCTTGGGATCGCAAGGTTCTAAGTTCGATACCAGTCGCCGCCAACTCTGTGTATGAGTAGTACCGTTTGCTTAATCTGATCTGTGCAGTAATATTAGGAACTAGCTCTAGCTAGAGAAAAGGGAACAGATTCCCTTACTTCCCGGCTGATACCGACAATAGGCCACTCCACTAATTTTCCTTTTTTTATAATTCTTCCCTGTAAGGTAAAGGAAAATTAAAAAAATCTAATCTACTGGTACGAGATCACTTTCATTAAAAACAATGTTTTCTGTATCTTTCTATTTCTCGTCTTTAGGTTTTATTGGGTTTGTTTGTTTAATGGCATATCAATCTCTGTGGGTTATTTAATGCTAAAACCATACTTGTACAAGAACATTAGTGTAACTACTTAATAGCTGGAGGGATGAGAATATCATACTCTTTCCAAGGGAATTAGTCCGAAAGTGAACGTAATAGCACGACTGACACCCGGCCATTAGCATTATCACCATTTACTAGATGATCAAGAGAATGATAGTCGGGTGATTTTCTTTCTTATATATATATATATATATATATATATATATATATATATATATATATATATGATGTGACAGTTTCTTCACCATCTGGATCCCAATTTGCAGAAAACTACACGAATACTTGAAATAATACTGCTAAAGATTATAAAGAATAAATATTCCATGGTCTTCAACAATAACTACCTAAATAATAACTTGCTGCCAAAATACACAACACACACACACACACACACACACATATATATATATATATATATATATATATATTATATATATATATATATGTTTCTGTGGACTAGGCTGTTTGCATTTCATATAGCGCTAATACACTTGGGAAAGATATGCATCCAACCTCTAGTTATGGGTAGAAAGCAGTGCAGACTAGGGTCTTCAAGCATAGTATGGTAACTGGTCTTGGAAAAGACTGAATTCAAAATGTTAAACTCCGCTTAAGAATATAAGAATATATATATATATATATATATATATATATATATATATATATATATATAAAGTAAGTAAAGTTGTCGGGGCGGCTTAATGTCGGTATCGGCCAGACAACGAGGGAGTCTATCCCCTTTTCGCTAGCGCTAAACCAAGGAGATTATTTTAGCGTCTGAGGTGGAGCGCCACACCTAACATCAGCTCCTTACGTTACCGCACAGATACCTGTGCTACTCATAACGCTGAGTTGGTGAGGGCCGGTATATATATATATATATATATATAATATATATATATATATATATATATATATATATATATATAGCCAAAGGTAAGGTCTCCAAAATATCTAGAAATCACAGAAAGGTTCATGGATTATTTTCAATGATGTTTACAACCTTTTAAAGTCTGAATATGTATACATTTTTCTTGATAAGCACCATTTCGGTCGATGCATTTTTGTAGACACTTGTAGTTTTTATATGCCCACGTCCTACCAGTTGGCCACCATTTCGTTGAGAAAGTGTTAGACCTCATCGTCTTTCGAAACTCCCTATATCGACCGTGAGCTTGATAGCGCGACTGGAGTTCGAACTCACTTACTTTGATGTCACAGTCTAGCCTCGTCAGTTCCTCTGCCACAGTGTCTCTTTTCGTATTTGATACATTAGATTACGCTTATGAGGGAAACCAAATCAGAAATATATCGTTATCTATGATATTGTTGTCTAAAACCCCAAAATAGCAGTTTCGATATGGTAATATTAATCCTCATTAATATCCAACTATTCTAGTATTTTTGAAAAATAATAGCAGAAATAAAACAGCAGTTCCGAAACATGCCTATGGTTATGTCCTTACTTAATATTTTCGATGTAGACCGATATTTCTCCAAAAGGTATATCTATTCTCTGATAATAAAATCACTTTTTATCTAATGATGTAACATTTAGGATTTCATTAACGTTGCATTGTGAAAGTCATCAGTCTTTGGGCCATTCAATTTTTTCTACTGCAAACTAATAACTTTATTGTTAGGAACATTTACATAAAGATAATTCTTTCAATCATACACGTCCTGTCAGGCGCTTAAGCACATAACTTATATATCTATATATATATATATATATATGTGTGTGTGTGTGTGTGTGTGTGTGTGTGTGTGTGTGTTTGAGGGAGTGAGATAGACAGAGGAATCTTTCAGAGTTTTATGCATATAAATGTGGATTTTTATAATAAAAAAAATTCAAAATGCATTATATTTTCAGTTTAAGACAACTTTTAAACCAAAATTTAAAAAAAAATAATTTGATATTAACGATGCTCGCCATTTTAAACCTTCTCCTCCCCGTCTCTTTCTCTCTCTCTCTTTCTCCCTTCTCTTTCTCTCTCTCCCTTCTCTCTCTCTCTCTTCTCTCTCTCTCTCTCTCTCTCTCTTCTCTCTCTCTCTCCTTTTCTCTTTCTCATATAGAAAATTACACTCATGAATATACATTGATTTATTCTATAAAATACCATAACTTAATTGTACTACAGATTATTTCAATGATTGATCATGTCTGTATATCTCCGGACTGTTTAGGGGCTGATATATCTGCGGCAGTGGTTGACGTTCGATCCTTTGAGGAGTGCCAGTATTTGAATACTGATTTTCATAGTAAGCTTGACCTTACTACTTATGTACTACACCCTTTGTATAAAAATGTCTTACAATTAGCTTTGATTCAGACTCATCAAAAGTAATTAAGTAGGTGGGGTGGCCTATTGTCGGTATCAGCCGGACACCTAGGGAGTCGCTCCTCTTTTCGCTAACGCTAGACCAGGGAGATTGTGTTTGCTGAGGTGGAGAACTACACCTACCGACTTCTCCCCACTTTACCACACAGATCGGATTATCCAAGCATAGCTTAGTTTTACACAAGACTAGACGTACGGGGATCCAGTTAGAACCGTGCTTATTAATTAGTATCAACAACGACACTAGCCTGCTAACTACTATACAACAGTGAAGATCCCCTTTAGTTTTTCCAATGGTGAGGTTCTCAATTTAAGTTAATATTTTGTGTCCTCATTTTGTCATAGTGACAGTTTTTGTTGCTGTATTCTCCAGCCGTCTTGAAGATGACTTCTGTAAGCTTTTAGTATTATCGAATCGAATTGTCTATATAATTAAAGAGTGGTAAATAGTTCTCATTCTGTTTTCCTTTGTATGGTTTGATTTATTTGTTTAACGGCATATCAACACATTGTGGGCTATCTAATGTCAAAATTTGATTAATTTCTAAATATTTGATTACAATCATAACTATTTATGTTTTCAACGTTCCATTATAGTATTTATTTAGTAGCACATTTTATTTACCTATAATAATTCTTGGTGTAATGATTAGAGTCGTGGGAAAGGTATGCATCCAACTACTTTCCCTCTATCTATGGATAAATAGTAGGGTAAACTTGGCTCTTTAACCTTAGATAGGTAACCAGTATAGGAGAAGGAAAACTCTGAATTCACACCTGTTAAACTCCGCTTAAGGAATCGCCCTTGTCTCACATCCTACTCGTACGGAGGGGTTGTTAAAATTATACAATAATCGTTTGTTTTCACAGTTATATGGCATCAAGTGTTCCTATAATCTGCAAGCAATTATACGGTTCCAAGTAATTAATAATAATTACCTTTAGTATTCAATTTTATCTTCATGTAACTATTCTTAACACAAATAATCTGTACAGAGTTATGTTATCAAGTAATCCTCTCTAGTATTATGAATTTTCAAACATATCTATTGAGAAATAGATTGAGCCATAACAGATAGTGCTTCGTGTCAGAATGGATCTGGGAATAATAGCAATTAATGGGTGACTCCAATATCCGATACGTTGTATTAATGTCTGAGTGATCAGCTTAGGAATACTGAACAAATGATATTGAAAAAATCATACTTAATGATGCAGATAATGTAAAAAAAATAGTGCTTTAAAACTTGCTCTTCCTAACGTCGTTTCCCTGTATCAGTTATATTTATACTTGAAAATGAAACTTACATCCTCATTTTGTCATAGTGACAACGTTTTGGTCGTTGTATTCTCTAGCCTTTTTCAAGAGTCTTCTGTGAGCTTTTAGTAATATGAATCAAACAGTTTATTTGATTAATAGGGTTAGATTGTTCCCATTCTCTTTTCCCTGTTTAGAGGATATACAGTTTGGTTTATTTGTTTAACTGAATATCAACACGTTAGGAGCGCAACACGTGTATATGTTTAAACAAATATTTTCTCTTGTATATCGTATATATCAAACCACAAGCTTTATGGTTTAGCCTTCTGGGGATTTAACACAATGTAATAACGGTGTATTTAACACAGTTTAATAACGGTGTATTTATCACAATGTGATAACGGTGTATTTAATTATATCGATAACTACAGTTTTTTTCTGTTATGCTAAATATAAAAGGAGAAAATTCAACCTCTAATGCCATATCACCAATATCTTATAGGTTGTATTAATGTCTGAGTGATCAGCTAAGGTATTTAGAAATAATCTTTATAAATGATATTTATACTTGAAAATAAATGATGACAGCAAACTCGTATTTAAGTATTGCCATTGCTTGATACAGTAACAATAATAACAATAAAAAAAGCTCAATAGTTCAAACAATATAATGGTGAGCTTCAAAAAAGTTCAACACGAAAGTGACTCTTTAGTCCTGCCAAAGTCTTGCACACCTTCCCACAATTACAGGTATTTCCAGGGAGCACAGGGTATTTTATTAGTCCATCCCGCCGATGCACAGATTGGTGACTGATCAAGCCAGCTTTGCTCATACATAGCCTTCCACACTGGTCACATAGTAGACCGATTTGAAGCCCTTGATTGTTTACTTTTTTATTCTTGCGAATATCTCTTTTCAACTGCTCATGCTGTATACGGCCGGTCTCAAACCTTTCCGTGCCCTCCTGCACAGCTCTTCTCCACTGCCCACGGTCCAAAGACTTACTCTCCCAGGTCTTCACATCAATGTCACATTTTTTCAAGGTCGACCTCAGGCAATCCTTGTATCTCCTCTGAGGTTGTATTAATATCTTATAGGTTGTATTAATGTCTGAGTGATCAGCTAAGGTATATAGAAATAATTTTTATAAATGATATTTATACTTGAAAATAAATAGGGGCATCACTTCAGGAGCGAAACTCGTGCATATATTTAAACAAAAATTTTCTCTTGTATATAGTTATTTCAAAACTACAAGTTTTATAGTTTAGCTTTCTGAGGGTTTAAACAGAATGTAATACATGTTTATTTGATTATATTGGTTCGTTGCTAAGATTTTACGGCATGCCAACTCTTGTTGAATCATTTTATGCCGACGACGTTTTTTATTCATTCTTGATGGGTACTCAATTATTTTAAACTGAATTTTTTAAAAACGTTTTTCTATTTAACCCAAAGATGGGAACCTAACAGGTAATACCACATCGGATCAGAGTGGACCTGGGAGTAATGGTGATGAAGGGGTGCTCCCATTCGCCAGTGCTCCAAAATTGAAACTACACTATGAGATAGTTTAACGGTAATTATATTGAATAAATACAATTTTGTCTGTTAAGCTAAATATCAAAGGAGAAACACATTTCTTAAAAAAAAAAAATAAATAAAAAAAAAACACGTTTAAAATAATTTTCTCTTCATTTTGTCTTTGGTTTCTTGATATAGTGGATTTTTTTTAAAAACAAAAGCTTTTATCTTGGAGGAAATTACATGGAATGGTAATCCACTTCATTCCTGCTAGGATTTCATTTTGAAAATCTTCCACGCCAAAATGCCGTTGGCCAATTCCTTGTTCAACTATCTTGTCGCCGTTGCTTTTATACAGGTCATTAAAAATTCATATTTCTCACGCCGTTTCGGAATTGTTCTCCGAAGTAGGAAGCTGAAAGTCACGCATTTTGAGCGTTTTACTTTGATGACACTTGGAATTCAACAAAGAAATTTAAGGCCAACAAAGAAAACAAATGGTTGACGCCAAAGAACAAATAGACGCAAAACGAAGAGGAAATAGAATTTGAACAAAGAAAAAAAAAAAGAAAAACAAAAAAAAAGGAAAAAAACAAAAAAACAAACCCTAACGTAACACGAAGAAAGACAATAATGAGGAGATGCAACTACATTGCAACGACATCCTTTTTGAAAACTAAAGCAGAACTTGTAATTTTGAGATTACATAATACCTTGTCCGTCAAGTGCTTTTTTTTTTCGGCTACATAATGGAGAGGATAAGATCGTATTTTCAGCAACTTGGTTATTTTTACGGCATATCAACCCTTTTTGGGTCATTTAATGCCAAATGGAACCATTTTAACATGATGTTACTTTCAGTACCTGTTATTGCATAAATAGTCACTCATCTAAGTATTGGACATGCCCATCACTGCTTAACATCGGTGATCTAGCGGGAACCGGTGTTTTCCGCGTGACGTTCCTGTTAGCTTAGCAACTTGGAGCACTCCTCCATTTTCATTAAGATATATATATTTACCAACCCCTCCACACGAGCAGGATGTGACACAAGGTCAATTTCTTAAGCGGATTTCAACAGGTTTGAATTCAGAGTTTTCCTTCTCCGAGACGGGTTGCCTAACCAAAGTTAAAGAGCCCAGTCTGCCCTACTATTTATCCATAGCTGGAAGGAGAATATGATTCATACCTTTCTCAAGGGTATTAGCGCTAAGTGAAATGCAATTACCAAATCCAGGATTTGAAATCGGGGCGACGAGTCCATTTCTTCAAGACTTTAACCATTACGTCACGCTCTTTTTCATTAAGATATAAGATCTTGTGCTAATATACATAATTTTCATGCCCACTGGGTTAGTAAAAATTGATTGATTGGTTGGCTGTTTGCTTGGTACTTACGGCATGTCAACCCTTGTTGGGCTATCTTATGCCGAAGACGTTTTGTTTTATTTCTTCTTTGTGGTGGTAAGGCTGTTACTTGTGCAGTTATTAGTATATTATATCAGGTGATAAATCTATTGCTAATTGGATATTCAGTATCTATATATTAATACTCGTCTTCCTTAATTGTACGACCGATATCATGCTGCAACACCTACGGGTTAAAAATGCTACATAATAGAGAGGATATTTTTAGCAACTTTGGTTGTTTTTACGGCATATCAACCATTTTGGGGACATTTAATGCCGAATGGGTTCATTTTGACATGAAGTTGCTTACAATACCTGCCATTGCTTAAATGGTCACCCATCTAAGTATTGGACAGGCCCATCGCTGCTTAACTTCGGTGATCTAGCAGGAACCGGTGTTTTCTGCGTGACGTTTCCGTCAGCTTAGCAACTAGGAGCACTTCTCCATTTTAATTAAGATATAAAATCTTGTGCTAATATTCATAATTTCCAGGCAGACTAATATAATAAAAATAGGTTAGTTGGTTGGATTTTACGGCATGTAAACCCTTGAGTTATCTTATGCCGAAGACGTTCTTGTTTTATTTATTCGTTGTTGGCGTAAGGTTGTTATTTGTGCAGTTATTTATATATCAATACTCGTGTTCGTTAATTGTACGACCGTTATCATCTTGCAACACCCCCTGGTTGCAAATGAGATAATTCAAATCGTTCAAGATGCAAAAATCTAAATTCTGATAATCTAGTGTTGCTTATCCGCCGAATTCTTATTTCTTATGAGTGACGTCACATCAGCTAAATAATGGACCATTCCGTTTTTATTATAAAGAAAGAAAGGGTAGAAAAAGGGCATACTACACTGGGAAAATATAATAAGAAAAAAAGAAATTAAGGGAGAAAAGAGAGAGGGATGACTGTGAGGAAACCATAACGCTAATCTGTTTCAATCGAACATAATGAAAAGATGAGAAAGAGAAAGTTAAATCAAGATTATTATACTTTTTACATATTGAACTATTTAGCAATATCTAAACATATAAGTAAGTATATCAAACGTTGTAATAATTAAATTATCACACTGTGTTATATCCACAGGTACCGTTATTATTATTATTATTATTATTATTATTATTATTATTATTCTATCGGCTCGTATTTTGTCTTTCGGGTTACCATAAAACTTGTCGCTGACAACGAAGGACCGATACAATAACAATATATCTGTCATCGAAAAAAAGAAATAGAGATCTTTCTTTTATAGCAGAGCTGAAAACGAAAACAATTTTTATTGTATAAAAACATCTGATCATATCTGATGAGGGTGATGTATATCAAGAGGCAGACTGTAATTTGTTTGGCTAAATTCACACTTTAGGTGACCTCATGGGTCTCTTTCTTTCAATCTGTTTGATCACTCAAGTATGTATGAATTCTTTTCAATAATTTTATCCTTCAGTGCATGTAAGTGGACATCTATCTATCTATCTATCTATCTAGTAAAATAGAAAAACGAATATTGCAAAAAGATGAATTCATTTTTGATGGAGAGTCTGTGTTATGACATTTTGGTTTTAGCAACCTTCATCGGGACTTGAATTAGGAAGACTGTTTGGATGTCATGGCGATGAAGTGTTATTCCACTTTCCCCAGAGCTCCGCAACTGGAATCTCACCACTAGATGCAGTTTAACGCCATACCAACGTCCGAGAGATCGGATTTTAATATGGTCGATGACCTGCCAATAATTGATGATAACCTTTCTGTGCTCCATGGTAACATAGAAAAATAATTATTAAGCCAGGTTTTTATCCGATTATTTTTTTTTAATGAGATGAATTTTATGAAAAAATGACCAAGTTTTTTTTAAGGGATTTATATATACACGTGATTGTAAAGTAACTCCCTATTCTAAAAATCTTATAATATATTTCCGAATCATTATTTTTACAAAGAAATGACTATGAGAAGAACACACATAGCATGGGAGTTTTATTTAAAATCTTATATGGGCACCAGCATTCACCTCCAGCCTCTCCAGGCGCTCGGGAATCACATCAACTGATCTTCCCAGGAACTCTTGTGGAATGGCAGAAATAAATTATCGTATTTATCCAACAAATTCTTCCAAAATCGTTAGTTTCGTAGACTTTCTCCTTCAACCAACATAAAGAAAAGAATCGCAGGGTGTTAAATCAGGGCTTCTGGCCAGCCACTCATGCGGACCAAGTCCATCTCCAAGGAAAATGGTGATTCATCCATTCACAAACAACAATAGCAAAATGTGGAAAAGAAATCAAGTATTTAAAGAACATACATTAAAGAATTGAGAAAAATGTAACTGCATATAAGAAATATAAATAGTTTGAAATAGGGAGTTACTTTTTAACCACCCTCTCTATTTTGTCAATAAGCGTTAGTTCTACGGTAAGTGCTTATATATATATATATATATATATATATATATATATATTATATGCCTTATAAGTACTTGCCGATTACCAACTGTCAGTATGTTTAGCCGAATTAAAATGCCGGGATTTGAATACATATCTACAAGACAGGTAGATATGTAGTCCTTCTTCACCTAGGCTCTTGGGGCCATATAATCTTGCAGTTTCCAATTTAATAATTGACCTTGAACCAGTTTTAAGTTAGCTGAGAAAATGAATAGAGATAGTCCATTTAAATCACTGCGTAGATGGGCCCTTTTATTAGGAGACCGAATCAAGCTTCTTGAATATCTCAAAACCACCTCCCATTTTTTTCTCAGAATATCATAAAAGAAATGCCAACTGAAATATGCTTCAACACACTGTACGCTTTACCGTCAATTTAGATTTCAATTGTGATAATCTTCAACTAGTCAAATACTCTGGTCATTATATACCTCCTTTATCATTTCGACGACTCATTGTTGTTCATTATATTATTATTATTATTATTATTATTATTATTATTATTATTATTATGAACACTCCAAACACCCTTTCCATCTCTTTCTTTTTTTCCTTCGTTTATTTCCGTCACCCCTCGTCGCTTTTCATTTAAACACTTCACACCCACTTTTTACCCTCTTCACGAGATTAGGGATCATCTTTGTCCATTTACGACCATTCACAGTCCATTAGTGTTCGTCTCCTTTCTTTATTGAGTTTTTTTTTTCGAAAACTCTCCAAAATACCTCCCACTGCCTTAACTGCCAGCGGTAAGTGTGGGTCTCTCTCTCTCTCTCTCCTCTTCTTCTCTTCCCTCTCTCTCTCTCTCACTCTTCTCCCTCTTCCTCTCCCTCTCATTCAATTAAAGAGACATTCTGCTCGTTTCTTTGTCAGCGACCTCAACTACGAAGCTAATAATTTACATTTTCAAGTACTTGCGGGTTTAATTCAAGTGATAAAGGTGAGGTTTAAAAGGCATGAGGTATTGTAATTGTGATCGAAAAGTAGTTTACCCAGATCTCTCAAAACAATCGTTTGTAAATATAATTTCGAACTGATAGATTATTTGCTCGCGGTTAATTACACTTTGAGAGCTCTTTAAGATTCATAAGAGAAAGGTCTTCTTTTTTTTTACCATAATCTTCTTTTCCTTTTATAAAAACAGCAATAGATCTGTTTATTTATTACATATTAGTACGCATGTTCTTTAATTTTACGACCGTTATCATCTTGCAATACCGTCTAGTTAAAATGGAGACCATCCAAATCGTCCAAAATGAAAATCCTGATTATCTGGCGTTGTTTGTTCGCCAAATTTATATTTCTTAGAAGTGTTCTTGACTCAACTGTTGTTATAAAGAAGGGGAAGAAATAGGACATGTTACACAAGAATTAGGATAAGAAAGAAAGTAATTAATAACACTAATCTGTTTTAATCGAACATAAGAAATGAAATTATTTTAAATATAAAATAAAAACAATTATAAAAGGCATTATATAAACATTAGTCTTTTTCAGAGCACATCTTTTTCTTAGCACTATTGTTTTTCTTTATCCATTTTATATATTTACATATATGTTATAAGTATATGATGGTATCAGATGAACATGAGGAAAATTGAGTCGATTAATTTGGACCAGGGGATGGGTGGGGGAATAAGTTCTTTTAGGTTCATTTTTTATTTCTTTTATCAAGAGACTAAAAAAGACCAGATCTCATGCGAGATGTATTTTTACGAAAAAGACAAGTATTTTTTGGACAATGGTACAAATAATGGAGAACAAAAATGGTGTCAATGTTAGTTGTATAAAATAATTTGAACTGATATGATTATACATTTTTGCAGACACACAGACCATACATTTTTGCAGACACACGGACCATACATTTTTGCAGACACACGGACCATACATTTTTGCAGACACACAGACCATACATTTGTGCAGACACACAGACCATATTGAAATACTGCTGAGAAATATTGAGAAACGAAAGATGAAAAAAGAAAGAACAAAAGTGTGTGTGTGTGTGTGTGTGTGTGTGTGTGTGTGAGTGAGAGAGAGAGAGAGAGAGAGAGAGAGAGAGAGAGAGAGAGAGAGAGAGTTAAATGAAGATTATTACATTTTTTGCACATTGAAGTATTTGCAATAACGTTTAAGTAAACATATCAAACGTTGTAATAATTAAATTATCACATTGTGGTAAGATTTCCCTTTTAGTTTCACAAAAGTCTTGTTTTAACTCTTAAAGTCCTATACCACCTCATTCCACCCGGCTGGAAGTCTCATTTGTTTTCATAATCCACTCCAAACGATAACCTTTGTTTAAATGTGATATTAAACATATTTAGAAGTCTTTGATTTAAGGGAAATAACAGGCAACTTTAGATGCAAAGGTCATTTTTAACCATCTTTTTTATATATTCTTATAGGAATGCTCTGGACTTAGAAAATTCTCAACAGGATGTTAAGAGTTAAATGCATTACACCAATCGTAGTTGAATTGTCTTGTCATCGTGATTTTCTTAAATGTTTTCTAAAAAGTAAACACAATCCAACTTATATTTGGTTCTTTTATAGTTGGAATTCCCAGCAATGGGTTAAAAAATATCGCTAGTGTTTTTTTTGTTTGTTTTGTTTTCTTTTACAATGATGGCTTTGGCATTAATTAACCCAAGAAGGTTGATATGCCATCACACAAAGTATCCACACCCTTCAATTTGAATTATAGTATAAACTAGAAGCGGCTACCCAGTGGTAGAATGTCAATGGTAATTCTCTGTTTATCTTGATTTTTAAATATCTTCGGTTATAAGTCAAATCTTCATAATTTTTGCACAGAAAGTAAGAACCGGTGATATTTCATGTGCATATATATATATATATATATATATATATATATATATATATATATACTTTGGTGCGGTACCAAGTTTCTTGGTACAAGGTGATTCTAGGTGGGTCCTAATTCTCTACCAGTAGTTTGTTGTAGAGTTCAGGTTCCGTATGAGAGCTCAATGTTTAATTATTGTAAACAGAGCATACTCGCGAGTGGAAATGGTCCATAACCACGATACCCATGGTATTTAAGGCCTTTTTATTCCAATATATATATATATATATATATATATATATATATATATATATATACAGTGATTAATTGCTTTATTTTCATACTTTCAGTCGGACATAATTACATACATACACACATTCATACATACATACATACACATACATACACACCAACTGGTCTTTAGATAGATTATGTGATTACTACAATATTTCTGACTAATATATTCGTTCCTTTACCTTTTAAAATTTTTAATCAATTTTTTGTCTCAGTTGCAGTAAAATTAAGAGGAATTTCAGTGTTTGTTACATTCAAGAAAAATAAATATTGATTCTATTAAATGAACAAATGGTCTATTATAATTAATAGGAAAAATAAATAATTAGAATACCGTGTTTCCCCGAAAATAAGACAGAATTATATTAATTTTCAACTAGGACTTATCTTAAGGGGAGGACTTATATCAAAATCACCCTTGATCTTATTTTGCAGGCAGGTCTTATTTTCGGAGAAACACCGTAAACGTCTAGTGATTCTATTAAATGAACAAATGGTATGTGATACCCAATAGGACAAATAAATTATCAGAATAATAGTCTAGTCAACTTTCATTGTAAAATAACATTTATGCAAAGTAGGAGATCCTTTTTCAAGAATATTTTTGCTGTTTCTCAACGGTAATTATTTATAATTATTTTTTTTTCCTTTCCTACTTCACTTTGTAAAGATCTGATTATAAAATATAATCTTAAAATTGCTTTTTTTTTTTTTTTTTTTTTCATTCTGTTTTATATTATCTTTTCCCTTAAGAAATCTGTTTTCTTTCTTTGGTACTTTTTTTCGTATATTTTTCTTTTCTTTTTTTCTTTTATATTTTTTCTTTCTCTTTCTCTTTTGTTAATTTTTTTCGACGTTACTTTATTTCTCTTTTACTATTTACTTTTTGAATATCTTTCATTGATTTTTTCATTCTTTCAGTTTTCTAGTTTTTTCTTTCTTCGTCTTTCGTTTTATCTCTATTTATCTTACTTTCAGATTTTCTTTCAATTATTCTTCATCTCATTTTGTTTTCGTTTTTTTGCTTGTTGTTAGATTTGATCAGAATTTATTCTGCTTTCGTTATCTTATAATTTTCCTCGCTCATTTTGCAATCTTATTATAATGGAGATTCGATATCTGTATGTAATCGAAACTAAGTCATGATTTACGTCACAACACCCACAGGAACTGCGTAAATTTACCAATGAGTATTTAATTTATAGTTGATATCATTAATACACAGAATAAATTTTATTTATAAACGATGTCCCTATGAAAATCTGGGTTAGATTTGCCTGGAAACAGCCCACCTTATTAATGCATTTAAAATCCTGCAATGTGTGTTATATATCAAAGAAATAAATGCTTACATAATATATGATGTCATTAATTTGCATACTGGTTTTAACAATTATTTATTTGATGTTATTGATGTCTAATATTTTTTTCTCCAACGTATTAAAATCTATCTCATGAATGAGTTTATATAGAAACCAATTAAAATAAGTGTAATCTTTTTATATGCGTTCTTATTTAATTTCGCTAGTCTCTCTAATTTAATATATTTCATTACATTAAAACTTAAATACTTACACTCGAAAGGCGCATATTCTTGCTAGTCTTAACTAATTCTCCATTAGTTCACATATTAGTTTTTATTTAATACTCCTTCTTCAATCTATTCCCTCCTCATCTTTCCCTTTCCTCCTCTTGGCAACCTTTGAGTTGGGAATTCCTGTTTCTTTACCTTCTTTAATCTCTATCCTTTCAATACACACTTTTTCTCCCTTACTTCTCCACTGCTTTCTACTTCACAATATATTCTATCTATTTGCTCTTCATTTATACCCCCCCCCTCTTTTCTTGTTTCAATTCTTTCTCTTTTTTTCCCCGTTTCTTTTTACGTTTTTTTACGTCCCTCGTTTATTCGTTATTTTCAAATATTTTGTCTTTTTTTTTCCATTATATTCCGCCTGAACTTTCTTGTAACCTTTTCTGAACATATGTCTCTCCCTCCCTTCCTCTTTAACCCCTCTCTCTCTATCTGTCTGTCTCTCAAACCCACCCACACTCTCTCCTCCTCCCTCTCTCTCATTTTTATTCAAATTTATTAATTCTTTCTTTCTGTCCTTATTACGCCTTTCAGATTTCTATTCTCCCTATTTCTCCAACATTCTGTTTTTATTGATTTCTTTTTGTCTTATATTCCCTTCAGATTCTTTCTTTCTTTCTCATTCTCATGATTTTTTACCATTATATTTCGCCCAACCGTTTTTTATAATCTTTTCTAAATATTCTCTCTCTGTCTCTATAACCCTTTCTCTCCCTCTCATTCATTCTTCCGTCTCTTTTCTTTGTCCTTATTTTGCTGTATGCTCTCTCTTCTTTGCTTCTCTTTGTCCTCCTCTCTTTCTCTTTCGTTTCTCTCTCCTTTCTCTTCTCTCTTTCTACTCTCATATTTTCTCTCATTCTCTTCCTTAATCCATCAATCATTTTCTTCTCCCACCCTTCTTTTTTCTGTCTTCCATCTCTCTCTCTCTGTCTGTCTGTCTGTCTGTCTCTATCTATCTATCTATCTATAGCACCTTTCCTTTTCCTTTATCTGTTTTCACATTCTCTCTCTCTCTCTCTCTCTCTCTCCTCTCTCTCTCTCTCTCTCTCTCTATCTATCTATCTATCTATCTATCTATCTCTTCAATATCTCTCTCTTTCTCATCACACTTATTGATTTCTCTTCTTTTTCTCTCATTCTCTTCCTTTACCCATCTATCCTTTACTCCCGCTTTAAACTCTCTGATTTTCTTTCTGTCTTCCCTCTCTTTCACCACCACTCCTTCGATCTATCTATCCTCTCTCCCCTCTTTCCCAACTTCTCATAATCCTGTCTCGTATTTATTCTTCCATATTTTTATGCAACTTTTTGTCATCGCTTTACCCTCTCTCTACTTCCTTTCTCATTTTTATAATATCTCTCTCTCTTTCTCTCTCTCTCTCTCTCTCTCTCGCTTCCTCTCTTCCATATCCCTCTCCTTTCTCTTGATTCTTACTCTGTTCTCATCTTTTCTCTCATTCTCTTCCTTTATCCATCAATTCTTTTCGCCTCCACTTTTACCCCTCTGATTTCTTTCTCTTTGACCACCCTTTCCTTCTATCTAGATTTGCATTCTCTCTCTCTTCTCTCCTTTCCTCTAATGCCAACTCTCTCTTCCTCTCTTTCTTTCTCCTTTTTACAACCTTTCCTTCTTCTCTCTCTCTCTTTTTTTTAAAACTCTCTGATTTTCTTTCTGTCTTCCCTCTCTTTCACCACCCTCCTTCATCTATCTATCCCTCTCTCTCTCTCTCTCTCTTCTCTCTCTCTCTCTCTCTCTCTCTCTCTCCATTTTTCTCATTATCTTTATCATTCTCTCTCTCTTTCATATATCTATCCTTTTCTCCCTATGATTTCCTTCAGTCTTCCATATCTCTCTCCCCCTCTTTCTCTCTCTCTCAGTATCAATCTATCTCCCTCCTAATTTTCTCTCTCTCAGTATCAATCTATCTCCCTCCTGGTTTTCTCTCTCTCCCATATATTTAACCACCCTCCTCGTCTATCTGTCTCCCCCTCCCCTCCCCATCTTCCTATAATCTTGTCTCGCACTTATTCTTCCATATTTTTTCTGCATCTTTTTTTCCTTTTCTTCCATCGGTTCAATTTGCGTTCTACAAATCGAAAATCCTAATGTCCAGCCATTCATCGTTGCTATTTTCCGTTCGTGATAAAAGCTTTGCTAAAAAACCTCTTTCCATTCTTTCGCTTTACTCCCATTCATAGAAATGGACATGAGGATATTTGACAAGCCTTAATGTCTTCCCCTCTATATCTGCAATTAATTTTTCATGTTTCAATGGAAGCTGTGTACTTTTTTTCATAGTGAACTTAATGCATTTAGTGTCCGCATTTCTCTAACTTCAGATAAATGTGCCCCACGATTTATACTTTCCGACAATACAATCATTATGGAAAACAACTGTATACAGACACATGCATTTATGTATCAATATACAATGAAAGGATAATACGATATATACAAATGTATATATATATGTGTGTGTGAAAGAGAGATAAAGGGTTGTGGGGTGTTTGTGTGAAAGATATACTCGTACAGACATACATATTTGATGTATGTCGGCCTATCTAAGATCGTAAAGGTGTCCAGTCAGCGGATTTTATCTTTGAAACTTCCAAGGATTTACAAGATTCCTTGTCAGAACAATAAAATATGTAGCTGGTTTTTCTTTTAAGCGCTGTGAAGTTTGGGAATTAGTTGCAAAGACTGCCAAGTTGTTATGAGAAAAGATATCAGCGTTTAATTTCAAACCATCCAATGTTTCTTTTTAATTTATATCTTATATATATATATAGTATTAGTAGAGGAAAGAAATTAGGAGTCTGCCAAGGTTTCAATCTAAAAGATTTCATCAGGACCAGCCCTACACTTAACTAAGTCGATGTATTGGTTTGTTTGTTTGGTTTGTTTTGTTTTACGGCATATCAACCTCAGTGGGTCATTTAATGCCGATAAAGTTTTGAAATAAATCAATTCTTAATGATAATACAATTTTTTTATAAATACATTTTTCTATTAACCCATAGATGGGACCCTAAACAGTACTATCCACTCCGGATCAGAGTGGGCCAGGGAGCAATGGTGATGAAGGGTGCTCCACATTCCCCAAACTCCAAATCTGGAACCTCACCATCAAGATGAGTTTTAAACGTCATTCCCAGGACATGAGACCCGCAGCACCAACCTCTAGCACCCATATGATAAATAAGTCGATGTATCCTTATTAAATTCTTAGTTTAAACTAAGATTACATCGAATTAGTTAAGGCGTAGGGTAGGTCCTGCTTGGTAAGACTCTTAACTTTTTCTCTACTAATATAATTATTATACTGCTCTATTGTTTATAATGAATACTGGATTATTTACTGATGCCACTGCAACGAACGTAAAGCCGCAACTAAGATATATATATAATAATATATATATATAATATATATTATATATATATATGTGTGGTGTGTTGTGGTTAGTTGTGTGTGTGTTGTAGTGTGGTGTGTGTGTGTGTTGTGTGTGAAATAAAAGGAAATTAATCTGACAGTGTGAATTTGATTATTTGAAAAACAAAATGATGTTTAACAAAGCTTGGGATCATCAGCAGAGAATGTGCACCGTTTCGGGCCCTTCCTTCTCAACGGTTTAACTGCACATCCCTCCCCTCACTGTTAGAGGTCCTCGGAATATCTGTATCGAACCGTTATGTCATAGATTTCGGTCTTTAACAAGAACGGAAATGAAATACCGTAGAAGAAGAATCGAAAAACAAAACGCTGTAGTCAAAGTTGGATTTTTCGAAAAAATGCGTTAATGTTGTGTGTGTGTGTGGTGTGGTGTTGTGTGTGTGTATTTGGGCAGCACTCTTTCATTTATCATGTAGAATTAAACAAAAGGCACATCTGTTTAACAATTTTATTTTTATCTTCTAATTTTTGGCCAACTTTTTAATGTTTGGGTGGAATTGGTGGATAAGTCCACCAAAGTTCAATTCCCGAGTACTTTCGCACTTCGAAGTGCCATCATCAGGGTGATGTATTCCAGTTTTTTTTTAAATTATATTAATGTGGAGGCTGGAAGGAGAAGAATGGGTGAGAAAGGTGTTATAGCATTTTTAGAATGTGTGTACTGTATTGGAAATTAATTTTATTTAAGGATGTTTGTATTGTTTTATGTATAAAGCTACTAGTATTTGGAGTTTTGGTTTATTTTTTCTCGAGCAGAATGTGTGTATTTTTCCGTTAGAATTATTTCGGTAATTAAGGTGGGGTATTATTATATATTATATATTATATATATATATATATATATATATATATATATATATACCTAGCAAATATACGCCCTGTGCGCAGATATTTAAGTTTAATGTAATAACATATTATATTAAATAAAAAAGAATAACGAAAATAGATAAGAACCAATATAAAAACATTACACTTATTTTAATGTTATTTTAATTGATTTCTCTATAAAATCATATATAGGATTGCTTTTAATACATTTTAGACTAACATGATAGTATTAAAAATCAGTAACAGCAAATAATTATTTAAACCCAGTTTCGTTAAAATTATGCACATTATTCCCACCATATACTATATAAATCTTATAACACATAGATAACACATATTTCGGGATTTTAAATGCATTAATAATATGGGCAATTTTGCGGCAAATCTAACTCAGCTAGACTTTAATAGAAACATCGTTAATAGATAAGATGCTAATTAAGATTAAATAATGACTATTTCATAATGGTTGAGAATATGATTTAAATAACTAAGGAAATCGTGACTTCAGTGGTGACGTAGTTCCGGTTACAGTCATATAATGGAAATTATATATATATATATATATATATATATATTTATATATATTATATATATAAAGTGTATACTGGCAAATATATGCACCCTCCGAGCTCAAGTATTGAAATTTTAATGTAATAAACTATTATATTGAATTAGAAGGATTAACGAAACTAAATAAGAACGTATATAAAACATATTACACCTATTTTTATTTCCTTTTTAATTTCTATATAAAACATTATTTTATGGGTAAATATTTTTGAAAATTTAATATTAGGCAAAGAAAAAATAAAGAAAAAGTAGTATAAAATATTACTTAAAACTAAATTATTACCTTAAAATTATTTGAAACAGGGGAGGTATAAACGAAGAATAGACCAGCTTGGACGTTAGCTATTCTTATCACTCTCACCTTTCATTGCAAACTTTTCCTAAGTTCAGTATTTAGCTAAATTATTCAGTAAAGAATATAATTACATTTGATTTTTGTAATCGATTTCTTTTAACATTTATTGACGGGATTTTTGCTTGGTTTTGTCTGATTAATCGGACAAGCAGAAACTGCGGATATAATCCAGTATGATAATTTAATTATCAAAACGTTTGATATGTTTACTTAAGAGCTTTTGTAAAATACTTCAATATATAAAAATATATAATAATCCTGATTTAACTCTCTCATATTCATTATTTTTCTTTTTTCTTTCATTTCATCTTTCATTATATTCGGTTAAAACAGATTAGCGTTATCGCTTCCGCACGCTCACCCTTTCTCTCTATATTTCCCCAACTGTATTTCTTTCTTATTATATCTTTTCTTCGTAGCATGCCCTTTTTCTTCCCTATCTTTCTTTATAATAAAAACGGAATGGTCCATAATTTAGCTGAGGCGACGACACTCATAAGCAATAAGAATTCGGCAGATAAGCAACACCAGATGACAGTCGTACTTTTAAGGAACATGCGTACATATATATTAATATATATATATATATATATATATATATAGGTGATCACTTATTACCAGAAGGTAGTGTATGTTAATTGAGACCAGTGTGCCAGACTAGGTAAGACATCACTTCAATAACAAATACTGCATGGCTGTTCTTTTATGTACAAATTACACAGTATTAAAGTATTATCTTGAATGCAAATAACGCCTTTATAAACAGGAATGCTATCACCAAAATCAGAATTTACCAACTCTAACGTCACTAACTTTTCAATTACAACAATCAGCAGTACAATCTCGTCTTCTCCGCCCCTCAGTCCGCCCAATAGAGTTAGCGCCGCGAAAACCGTCATTATGAACACATCCCCAGAAAGCTCGCTTTCATTATCGTTTTTATCTCTCAACTATCTAGAATATCCCCCCTAACAGCGTGGATTTACGAGCAGGGATGGATTTTCAACTGATGGTGACCGCTTCCGCGTTAGCTTTGCCGTGGCAAAAGCTTTGTAATTATTAGAAATCGTGTAACTGCTGCTATTATCATTGCCTTCCTTACAGTCAGGTCCGTTTCGTGTGAAAAGGATTCAGTTTCGGATACTTTGAGCGAAAATCAAGTTGCTTTTACTACGGATTCCTTTTATTGTCCAATCTTCTGCTTCTTCTGCCGCTGCCGGTACCTCTACTGCCAATGCGGCTAATCCAGACTGTCCGTCTCTTTGCACCCAGCTACCAAAACGTCGAACTTACTCGGCGAGCGATAGATTTGAGCTGATAGACTGAGTTGTGAACCTGGTCTATTCAGGACTTTCTGGGGATTTCTAATTACGACTTTTCAGTCAGGATTGATAACATCATTTCATTGGGAATTACGTATTTTGGTTTTAGTTTTCGTTTTGAAAAGCGAATCGCTGATCGCAAATAGATGCGTACAAGAAGTGGACAGGTTTTGTTTGATTGAGTCAGGAGAAATAGAATTGAAACGGATTTAATAAAACTGTGAAAGAAGATTGACGAAAGTTGACGGGGGTTTTAGACAGAACTATTTTCGATAAATGTGTTCAATGGGAGGGAGAGAGATCCGAGAAGGAATGTCGCAAATTCTATTGGCAGATCGGTTCTTCACCCCCAAGAGATTAGATTCGTTTTTAAATATTGGTAATATGAGTATAGATGGATAATAGATATTTTCAAATGCTGCCATGTCCCAGATACGAGACACACTCCGAAAGTATTGCCTCTTTTTTATTTCTATGGAAACTACAATCTATATATTAATAGTCTTCTTCCTTAATCTTCCGACCGTTAACATCTTGCAACACGCTCTGAAACCGTCCAAATTATCCAAGATGAAATGCACAAATGTAAATCTTGATTATCTAGCGTTGCTGATCCGCCGAATTCTTATTTCTTATGAGTGTCGTCACTCAGCTAAATAATGGACCATTCTGTTTTTTTTATTATAAATAAAGAATGGGAAGAAAAGGGGATACTGCACAGAAAAAATATAAAAAGAAAGAATGGAAGGGAAAGAAAGAGGGGTTGAGCACGCTAGTCTATTTCAAACGAACATAATGAAAAGAAGGAGGAAAAAGAGGGAGAGGGAGAGTTAAATCAAGATTATTATACTTTTACGCATTGAAGTATTTTACAATAGCTCTTAAGTAAGCATATTAAACGTTATAATAATTAAATTATTATACTGTGGTATATCCACAGATCCTGCTAGTGTATAAAGAAAACATTAATACTGTTGGCTTTATCAGATTTTCAGTCGTAGAATACTATATAGCCTATATTATAAGCATTTTATCCGGTGATAAACAAGAGCCTGTATGCGACACTTTTAAGCGAGTCTGTCCGAAGTTAAAGCCTTCTAATTCATGTAGTCCCACAGCGTAGAGGCAGTTGTTAGTCGTAGGTCAGTGGTGTTTGAACTTTCGTCGGGAGAGTAGCCTATTATCGGTATCAACCAGACAACGAGGGAGTCTATCCCTTCTTCTCTCGCGCTAGACCAGTGAGATTGTTTTGGGCGTCTGAGGTTGAGTGCCCCACCTACTATCAGCTCCCCACTTTACCGCACAGATCTAATCTGTGCTACTCATCCACTGATTTGGTGAGAGCCGGTATCGAATCCAGAACCTTGTAGTTCATTGGCAGATACTCTACCGATTGGGTAAAACCGGCCCTAGTCCATGATTTGTAATGTGACAACAGAAAACAGCATTATTAAGCTCGGCTAGAATACTCAGAAGAATGCTGGAGATCTGATGAGACTTGTCATTTAGACTTTAGTAGAAGACCACCAACTTATGCTGGTGTGAAAAAGCTAATAATAATAATATCTTGATTTCAAAGAATCACACTAAAAATACAGCCATATTTAGGACAGTGTGGTGTTAGCTTCCAATGTGATCTTCCACCTAATTTCCCTAAATACAAAATACAAAAAAGAAAAACAATATAAACAAGTTACAAAAAATCAAATAAAAAACAGAAATTGTCCTCATCTTCATTGTTATCTGTACAACGTTTCAGTCGATGTGCTCTCCGGCCTTCTTCGGCTATTTATTGCTGGTAAATGTTATATGGTCCCTGGCGGTCCATATGGACCCCGGTTGAGAACCACTGATCTAGACTGATCAACCCCCTCTCTCTCCCCACTCTCTCTAAACATCTAATTACTCTGAGTTCAGACCAACTGTACTCCACTTTTAAAATTGACTTCGTGTAGCATCCTGTCTATGGGGGAATGTACGGGTAAATACAAACACACAACTAATATACACACATCTTTATTCTTTCAACTTTTAAGTTGAACAAATCTGCTCATATCTTTACAAAAACACAACAAATCTCATACATTTCTGTGCATAAAGTAGGCCCTACAATGTCTCTCCTTTTTATTATTTTCTATACTATTTTTTAATACTTGTTATACATTTATTAAACATCTTGCAAGTCATTCATGATTATTTCTTTATCATAATCATCATCCTCATCCTCATTATAATTTACTTATCTATTTGTCTATCTATTTATCTATCTATTTATTTCTTTATTTCTTGCCAGTTTATTACAAGATTTAACTTGTACTCTCTTGCTCAAAACAGTTTAAAATGGTTAGCCAGACAGAGGAAAACCTTTCAGTTTTAAGTCCACTACTCCAACCATCAAGCTGTACGAATCAAGCCTAACAAGTAAATTCATTCAACGAGAAAGAAAAAAAAGTTGATGGGATAAGTTTGAAGAAGAAGAAGAGCAGAAAAAAGACCTGGAAAATAATAGAAAGTAAATTAATAACAAGACAGGGAACGGCATAAGAGAGAATCTATAAAATAAAAAAAGGAGAAAGTAAGGGGAGATAAATCTTAAGGATTATATGAAACCGATTTGCAAGTCAGTGGAGCCGGCAAAGATTGATGGATAATCCGAATATTGTGATCAAGTGACAAGGGCGAATGAAATACGGTAAGCGACATGGGAAACACGTCAAAAATTGTCGATACGTTAAAGAAATCTGTTCATTAATGGATTCTTATCTGTAAAATGAACGTATCGGATTAATGTGATGAGGCATTGCCTTTTTTCTCCCCTCCCCCACACTCCATCTCTGCTCATTATCAGTTGCCAAAGGTTCCCATTTGCTCATCATATAGGCTCACATAAATGCATCAATTTTTATGACCGATACGACCAGTACACGAGTATAGATTCAGTATATCTAAAACAACGTAGTTATATCAGAACACACACACACATACACACACACACACACACACACACATATATATAATATATATATATATATATATATATATATATATATATGTATGTGTGTGTGTGTGTGTGTGTGTGTGTGTGTATGTGTGTGTGTTCGGGAGAAATATGACAGTTTCATAAGGAAAAAGAAAAAGTGCTTGGTAACAACAAAATTTAATGGATTGTAAAGAAATTCAACAGGCACGGAAATTACACTACTGTCAACAAGTTTCACTCAAAATAATCACCATTAGTGTCGATCACAGCCTCGATCCTGGTGCAAGTTGATGTTACGGTTTCCCTGGGAAGGATCTCAAAAACTACCTTAATTATGTCGATTAACTGGGCTTTTTGTAGTACTGGCACGGCGATTGGTGTCTTTCTCAACAGCGCCACATACATAATAATCCATGGGGTTAAGATCTGAGGAGTTCGGAAGCCAAACATTGGGACTGGTGTAGTCGTAAAAATTTTTTGACTTTTCCCAGAGGTGTGGTGGTGGTGGTGGGGGGGGGGCAAATCTTGCTGCCATAAATATGGCCTACCATTAGCTACTCTTGTTATCCAAACTTGACTACAGTGTTTAGCAACTCCACGAATACATCTGAATTCAACCTGATACCCTCTCTGAAAAAATGCGAGAAATTCTGCTGTGCGAACGCAATCAGATCGTCTGTTATGTTGATCGTTTGTTATGTTGCCACTGTCTCGTAGTCTCCATTGCAATTCTCCAGTTCATGCCTGATTGCTTTTACAATGTTCAGGGAGCATTGGGCAGCAACCATAATCTATTTTTGATGTCCGGTGCAGATCATCATGATACATGTTATTTCTTCCATGCTGCAAGGTGGGTTCCATACATCCATTCTTTCTGTTATCACGTGTATGAATGAAGAAAGATCTAAGCTTTTAAATGATGCGTAATGTGCCTAATACCTCCAACCTACGGAGACATATACCAAATATAAATAGTCAATTTATCCGAACACTATATATAATATATATTATATATATATATATATATATATAATATAGTGTTAGGGATACTCCTCCTCTGCATATGCTTAAATTCAGAGTTCTCCTTCTCATAGACTGGTTGTTAAACCAAGGTTAAAGAATAGTTGATTCTTACCTGTCACAAGAATATTAACGCTATGTGAAATTTAAACTGCCTCGTCCAGGAGCGTACTCTTCTCGCCGTGTCCATTTCCTACTTCGGTAACCAATTACACAATAGTCTACACACACACACACACACACACACACATATATATATATATATATTATATATATATATAGAGGCCAAATGGTGTGTGTGTAATGCATGTCCGGAGGAAACTATGAAGAGAAAACATTAACGACAAAAGTAATATATATATATATATATATAATATATAATATATATATAATATCACTATCACCAGATCTTGCTTTTTGAGCAAAACTAATGAGGAAATTATCTATATTTGTGAAGATAATTAAACAATAAAATGTATATAGTACAAGAATAGAATTCTTCTTTTTTTTTTTGCATTTAATATTTTATATAGGAGACATTAATTTTTCTTTTCAGAGTGTCTGTGCCCTTTTTTTGTCCCATATAGGCCGAATCAAAGCAAGGTACTTTTACGTAGGGATTTTAATGGGGCACCCGGTGAGGCTCTAACTCGCAGTTCAGAAATAATAGATCGGCGAGAACTATCCAGCCGATGCCGGGTAGCCACTTCTAGTATTTATATATGAGCGAAAAAAATTGATTGAAGACGCTCTTTTAATAACTAGGAGTAGTTTCATACGATGGGCATAAATCATATGTAATATAATTTTGAAGAGCAATAACGAAAAGATCATTGACTACTTCAGGTTGTTGTCCTATCATTCAATTGAATCACAACTTGTTTTTTTATATATGGGGATTAGATTTGTAATAAACCTTCGACTAATAAAAAAAAAAGAAAATAAAGTTCATGCAGCGTCGGGGTAACATGTTATAATTAGAATCGAAATTTTTTCATATATTCATTTAGCGATTGAATAATATACGTAGTATGCAAGTATGCAGAGTTGTGGTTTTTTTTGGGGGGGGGGGTAAACAGATGGATTTTGCCGGTTTGACTGTTACACGAGAGAGACTCCGTCACTTGAAATAACTGATTAAACTTGTGCGTTTAATGAAATAACCAAGAGAGATGATAAGTATGTTTTAGCGCTCGGAAAAAAAGAGATAATCCAGGGATGCTTATTGTTACGTGACCCTCTATGGGAAAGAAAAGTAATACAAATCTTTTATACAAGTTCGAAAAACGTTTATAAATTGTTTTCTTCTCAATCGAGCCTTTGTGTATTTGTTTCAATCTTATCATAATGGAGATTCGTTGACTATCTGGCTGTCTGTAATTGAAACTAAGTCACTGCTTATGTCACAATACCTTTGGGAATGTGTAAGTTTATCAGTATTCATTTCATAGACAAAATCATTAATACATAGAACAAAATAAATCTTGTTTATCAACTAGGTATCTATGAAAATCTGAGTAAGATTTGCCTCAAAACAGGCCATGCTATTAGTGCATTTATAATCCTACAATGTGTGTTATATATCACTGAGAAATAAAGGTTTACATAAAATATGGTGTGGTCAATTTGCATACTGGTTTTAAAAAAACTGGGTTTAATAAATAATTACTAGGTGATATTAACCACTAATATTATTGTTTTATTATAAAAAGCTATGTTGACTAATGACAAAAATAGCAAATAAAATTAAACCGTATTTTTTCCATTAGAAATAAATGTAACTGGAATCACTTCCGATTCTGTCGTAAATTTTTTTTCTTTACTCTTAAACAAAGCAACTTAATATTTTAATATTAAGATTTTTATATTTTAATTTTAGTGTAAAAAATATTTACTTTAAAAATTGTTTTTTATCTTGATTCTGAATTACGTAAAAGTATTTTCCAGACAAGCAGATACGAAACCGGATATACAATTGTATACAAAAAATATATTAAAATTTAAGGTATATGAAGATTAAGGGGGATTTTCTTGTTTGGAGATAATTTTCTCGTAAAACTGTATGTTAAATAACTTTAAATATATATAGAAATGAAAAAAAAAAAACTATATACAAATCAATAATACCGTGCAGATATTTATTTAAACTTATTTTAAAACTCAAGGGAGACCATCTTTTGTAAAGTACTTACTTCTGAGTATATCTATAAATCGATGTTGTTCATAATTTTATGAAGTAATTATAATTAATTTAAATTACACACTCATTAATAATCTTGCTTAATTCCTGAAGTGATTGTGACGTAAGCAGTGATGTAGTTGCGGTTACAGACAGAAAAATACTGAATTTTCGTGATTTAGAGTACAATACTATATTTATATAGAACATTGTAATACATAGTTGCACCATATTACCACGAGCTATTTTAAGATAAATAACATAATTACACTTACTATTCTTTATAAATTAAAACTAAAGTAATTCCTCAATGAGAGTTCTATTTGATTGCGCGTTGTTTATGCTAATTGTTATGTGTTTGTCATGTTAAAGGCATTTTGAGGGCAACGTAAAGGTAATTACAATTTTAATAATTGTGTTCATTATTCTTTCGAAAATACGACTAAAATATGCATTAATGTTCTTTTATGATTTAGCAAGGGCTATATTTTTTCACAGGTTATTTACGCTAGTTTTACGGCGTTTGTTCTCATTTTACAACCATAAGACATTAGGCAAAAACTAGTTTGCGTCAGCCCCTTTAGAAATAACTAGAAGCGGATATCCAGTGTCGCCTGGGTAGAAGGGGGGTGGTGACCTTGTGCATTGATTTGTTTACTTTTGAGATTTAAAAATGCAGGACATTTTTAAATAGATTTCCCTTCTTTGTATATTTATATACTAATTTTTAATTATCTTTGAATATAAATCATATCTTCATAATTTTTGCACAAAAAGCAGTAACTGGTGATATTTAATATGTTATTTCTCTGAAATTTTGAAGATGAGGCTTGATGATTAGTATTATTTGTATTATTCGGACTATTGACCTCATCTTCATTTTATCTGTACAACTTTTCGGCCGATGTGCCCTCCGGCCTTCTTCAGGTATTTATTGTCGACTCGGGAACCCCTACCTATTCAATTATGTATGAGTTTTATTGGGTGTTTTTTGTGTATATATATATTTTTTTCTTCCGGACATACATACATACAAACTAACTGCCTTTCATATATGTAAAGATAGATTAAACATGTAAGGTGGGCTATGAAATTCGATGTTATAACTGCCTGTCAGAAATTTGAACTCGCTTAATGCGATGTCGGAGTTCAGTGTGTTAGCCACTACGACACGGTGACTTCCCTAGTAAAAGAAACGGGAATAAAACATTTGAAAGATTTGGGACAAAAGTAAAGACAAATCAATAGAAATACGATAAAGAAATTAAGAAACAGATAAAATAGATTTAAAAAAAGAATAAAAGAAAGATATAAGATTAAAAAAAGTACAGACGTTTGAAAAACAAATGAGTAAAAATAGTGGAAAAAAGACAAAAGAAACATATGCAACTAAACAAAAAAGAGTAAACAATTTAATAGAGAAGAAAAAATTGTAACGGTGAATTTTGGATATAAATACAAAAATAATAATAATCATGAGAAAGTTTGTCTGATGCATTAATATTTCTGTAGAATCAGTAATAAGAATTTTCCCTAAACACCACAACACACACACACACACACACACACACACACACATATGAATATATGTATATGTGTGTGTGTATATATATATATACATATATATATAATTCACAATATAAAAAATTAATTAAAAATAATTTGATTTAAAAAATGATTAAAAAAATTGGATAAAAATTCTAGTTAAAAAAATTGATTAAAAAGAATTTAAAAATTAATTCGGTTAAGAAAAATAGTTAAAGAATAGTTTTATAAAAATTCGGTTTGCAAAAAAAAAAAAAAAAAAAAAAAAAAATTATTTTAAAAAGAAATTTGTTAAAAAGATTACTTAAAACTGATTAAAATAATTTGGTTAAATGGAATTCGCTTAAAAAGAATTCGGCTAAAAAATGTGTTTTTTTCAAAAAAAATTTTGATTAAAAGATTTTGCTAAAGCTTTAGTTAAAAATAAATTTAATTGAAAAGAATTTGATCAAGGATTTAATGAAAAATGAAATCAGAGAAAATCATTTTCCCCAATTTGTTTATATACATGAAGTTCATGAAAAACCTCCGATAAAATTATTTCTCCCAGTTTAATAATTGATATAATGAAATGACCTGAAAAGTGTGAATTCTTTATGGATAGATTGAAATATCTGGGACAGATAATTGATCAAAGGGTCGAAAACCTGACCCCAGAGAGGGCTAAATCCATAAAATATATGCCTCACCGGACAATGTAACGAAGCTACAGGCATTTCTAGTCTAGCAAGTTATTATAGCGTTATATACTGTGAATGTATGAGCTAAGAGCCCCATTAAATGAACTACTAAAAAAGGGTAAAAAATGGTGTTTGGTCTAAAGAGTGCGAAAAGGCATTTCAAGGAAATAAAAGAATGTCTACTATCAAGACCTCACACTAACACACTTCGCCCAAATAAAAACTGATCGTAGCAGCAGACGCAAGCCAGTATGGACTTGGAGCAGTTCTATTGCATAGACTTGAAGATGGTTCGACAAAACCAATAGCTCATGCACCCAGAACATTACTATCAGCAGAAATAAATTACAGTCAAATTGAAAAGGAGCCTTTCAATTATTTATGCTATCAAAAAATTTCATTAGATTCATACATGGTAGGGTATTCCACTAACAAACGGACCATAAACCTCTACTAACGATTTTTGGATCAAAAAAAAGGGAATAAACACATACAGCAAACCGGTTACAACGATGGGCTATTAATACTTCTAAACTACAGTTTTCAAATGGAGTATATCTCATCGAAAAAAAAATGGGTCACGCAGATGGTCTCTCGAGACTAATTACAAACGAACACCAAAAACCTTGGAAGAAACAGTGATAGCATCATTGAAGAGAAAAAGAGCTTTCAGGGTTACTGATTAATACTTTTCGGAGAATTACCCGGTTACCCGGAAGACATTAAAAAAAAGCCGCTGAAAAGGACGATTTTATTCAGCAAAAGAAAAAGCAAAAGTCAGATTGAATGAAAGAGATGGAAAGGGAACAAAAGTATCGCCATTTTCAAATCTGCGATCAAACGCTTTATGTACGCTGATAGGGTGGTAATGCCACACTCTTTACAAAAAAAAGGATGTTAAAAGAGTTTCACACAGGACATCCGGGTATGTTCTCGTATGAATCCTTGATGAGGAGTTATACGTATTGGCCACATACGGAACAGGATATGAGAAATGATTAAAGAATGCAGGGTTGCCAACTAGCAGCTAAGGCCCTCCGATTAAAACTCACCCTGGCCAAGGACCGAATATCCATGGAAGCGGTGCATATAGAATTATGCAGGACCATTGAACGGATACTATTAGTTGATCATCATTGATAGTTTTTCTAAATGGCCGGGAATTTAACAAGTTCAGACACCCTACACCATCAAAGCATTGGACGAAGTGTTCAGTCGCTTTGGAACTTCAAGTATATTGGTCAGCGACAATGCTACCAGTTCACAGTAAAGATTTTAAAGAATATCGCCTTCATTGGCTATAGAACACATCATGACACCTGCCTACAATCCAAGGTCCAACGGGAAGTAGAAAGGTTCGTGGATACATTCAAAAGAGCATTAAAGAAGACCAAGGACTAGATAACGGACGATGTAGTATACAGAAATTTCTTGCTGTATACAGGATACACCAAATCCACACAGTGCAGAAGCTATCACCAGCAGAACTAATGTTTGCACGAAAGATAAGATCCGTATTCGACAGGTTACTACAAAGGCCGAAAAAGAACATTCCTAAAAGAAAAATTTTTAATACAAAAATTTATAAATGATAAAGTTTTTTTTAGGAACTCGAACGGAAAGAGTTACTGGACGGTATTCCAAAGACAGTGATCTAGATAATCAAAGGGAAAGCGATTTGATCACAAAAGACATTAAATCAAAATCAGGCCACGATATATTGAAAATATCGAGCATTACGACGAAGAGCTTCCTATGGAAGTGTTATGCGACACATTTGAGATCACACCTCCCATTAACCAAAAGTACTGTAAATGTGCCGCCCTGCACCATCAACTTCTTATCTCCGCAAATTCCACGAGCATCCCATCGTCAACCGTCGGGCGAGAGAAAAAAGTTGAAGAGAAAAGAAGAGCGGTAAAAACGACACGTCCAAATCAAAAAAGAAGAAATTAAAAGTTCAATTCCAACGGAAAAAGAATTTAGCTCAGGGAGGGGGGATATAATGGAATGATCCATCTCCCCCGTACCTTAACAGTGGTGATGGTTCTAAACCACTATTTAAGAACACACAGATTACTCTGTGCAGAATTCACCTGAAGTACTTAGACGACGGACTCTCCACCTAATACTCACGTGACCTTACTATATATCAATAATATATATGAAAATAATGAAAAATATCCTACCAGTTTATAAAGTCGAACAAATGTATTTACCTACAAACTATTCAAAATTAATGAAAATGATTTCTACCAGTGTTTTGATACACGTGAAGTAAAGGAAAAATAAGTTTATAAAACCAAAGCAAAAAAATATGTTCTAACAAACTATTCGCTTATAAATCATATATACAAGATCAAGCATACAAATAATTTCTAACAATTTAATAATAGGCATGATGTTAAACACACAACACTATATATAATATATATATAATATATATATATATATATATAAGATTTTGGATTAAATAACCTACAAATGTTATTCCTAAATAAATCCACCGTTAAACCCCGACCAACCAACACAATTGTAAGATGATTGTATGATACAAGTAAAACTTTAAGAATACATAATTTTAATATTTTAGTTAAAATATATATTTACATATAAATAATTATATAAATATGAAAAATCATATATTCAGAGGATGTATTTATCAATAAATGAATAGTTCGTCCTTGTTTTAGCATTTCGGTTAAAATTAAAGCGGCAATTGGATACCACACACACACACACACACACACACAAAACAACAACAACAACAACAACAACAACAATACAATAATATATATATATAATTAGGATCCAGCATCACAGAATATTTTCTTTCAGGGTGTCGATTATTCATTTATTTAGGGGCTCATTGTTTTTATATTCATTTACTTATTTTGTTGAATGTTTTAAACATTTGTTTTTAATATCTAATTTTTTAAAAAAAAACTTCAGCATTCTGACGCTGTAAAAGAACTCAAGAACAAAGCGCTCATATATCAGGAAAGTATTTATTTTTTCATTATCAAAATGGAGATTAAAATTTATTTTCAGAAAATTCAAGCGTGGCTTCGGAGCTTTACTATCGTTACCACTAGTCAAGGCACTACTAACAACATAAAATGCCACCAGAATTATTGACAGACATGGGATTGATATATTGGCTAGATCTAAATTTATAGTAAATTCTATTAAATGATATATATAGAAAAAAAATAGAACATAAAAAATGACAAATAGAAAAACTATTTGTATTAAGAATAGTTACACGCAGCTATAATTGTTTACTAACGAAAAGGATTATTAGTTATTTGATACCATATGACGAAGATGAAAAACAAAAATAATGAAAATAACATCAACAAAAAAAGTTATGTGCCGTAAAAACCAAGTGAATCAACCAACTAAATTCCAAAAAAGGTGTCTTGTAAAAACCCCCAATAGATAAAACGGCGAAATATCTCTTGCAATATCTTATAATAATGAAGATTCGCTGTCTGTCCGTCTGCAATCGAAACTACATCACTGCTTACGTCACAATATCCCCGGAATCATGTACGTTTATCAAATGCGTATTTAATGTATAGTCAAAATTATCTATACATAGTATAAATCTTATTTAATTAACGATGTCTCGAAAAATCTGAGCTAGATTTGCCTCAAATACACCAATGTTATTAGTACATTTAAAAATCTTGTAAATGTGTCTTAATATATCACTAAGAACTAAAAGGTTAACATAATATATGGTGTGGTTAATTTGCATAGTGGTTTTAACAAAAGCGGGTTTATAAAATAATTACTTAATATTATGATCATAATATTACTTATTCTCGATACGTATTAAAATATGGATGTTTTATATAGAAACCAATTAAAATATAATTAAAACAAGTATACTCTTTTTATTTGCCGTTATTTAATTTCGTTAGTCTTACTAAGTTAATATATTTCCTTATATTAAAACTTAGATACTTACACCCGGAGGGTGCATATTCTTGTTAGTTATTGAAAAAAATGGTTCACTTATTATTTTTTGCTTCCTAGGAAGAGCGCTGAAAAGACAGTAGTTGTTTTTTTTAATGATTTAAACTCCGTATTGATTGGGCCCCATTCTTCCCTGCTGATTAGACGGTAACTAACGCAACTGAAATGCTTGGGTCATTGCCATTTCATAAAAGATAAGATTGGAAAGACAATCTCCGACGCTGACACTGGATAGAATTTGATGCCCGGTCGATAATCAGTTTCTGGATTTTTCCATCTGGTCCTTTGTAGTAATAAAAGATGTTTCTTAGTATTTTGTTAACGTAGTTGTCTATATTCAATATTAACCGCGATCTTACCAGCTTCTGCATTTAATACATTTTTATAACTATTCGCTACTTTTTTGTACAGTTTCCTTACCGAATTCGTTCATTAATGTTTCGTATTTCTTTGTATCCATTTCTTTAAAAAAATATCAGATTCGTCAGCTTCTACGAATATACTTTTAGATTTCATAATATTCTTTCCGTCCTGTTGTAATTATTTTGAAATATGTAGGTTAAATTCAAAATATCTTTAATTATTGACTATGCTCAAAATATCTTTTTCAAATGGTACCAAATCTAAATGTTGGGAAGGATATTTTTTCTTTTTGAAACAAAACAAAAATTAAGTACCCATCAAAAGTAGTTAAAATGCGTATTTAATTTATAGACATCGTTAATAAATAAGATTTATACTATGTATAGATAATTTTGACTATAAATTAAATACGCATTTTAACTACTTTTGATTTACTATTAAATGAAATAAGGCACAATCTAACAAAACTTTTTAATACGTTCGAGAATAAAATATATTAGAGATCAATAATATCAAGTAATTATTTATTAAACCCGGTTTTGTTAAAACCACTATGCAAATTTAACACACCATATATTATGTTAACCTTTAGTTCTTAGTGATATATAAGACACATTGCAGGATTTTAAATGTACTAATAATATTGGTTGTTTTGCCGCAAATCTAGCGGCAGATTTTTCCGAAGACATCGTTAATAAATAAGATTTATACTATATATAGATAATTTTTGACTATAAATTAAATACCATTTTAACTACTTTTGATTTACTATTAAATGAAATTAGCACAATCTAACAAACTAACCAACCAACCAATTTCAAACAAGGATAAATACGTATAGAAATGAATTAAAGAATTCGGACAGTCCAAATAAAGAAAACTACATTTATATTAATAAATAACACAATGACATGTCGACACATCGATATCAATTTGCTTCTTTTGTTCACTAAATTGTTTTCGCATATTCTCGATGCACC
This sequence comes from Doryteuthis pealeii, assembly GCA_023376005.1. Taxonomy (NCBI): domain Eukaryota; kingdom Metazoa; phylum Mollusca; class Cephalopoda; order Myopsida; family Loliginidae; genus Doryteuthis; species Doryteuthis pealeii. The sequence continues at coordinate 10,213,767 of CM042144.1, forward strand.
ATTTTTTTTCCAGACTCGATCTGCAGCTTTTGTCACCTCCATTGTAAACTTGTGATTTCTTTTCACATATCCCATTATTATAGAAAATATGCCCCGTTTTATCTTTTATTTGCATATATATTTTGATTGTGTAGGTCATTGGTGTATTTTCTGTTGTAAAGCAGAGGCTATACGTATAACTTCCTGGGGCGTAAATTCACGGTATACTATGGAAGCCCCGCAGAATCATTATAGCTTGTTAGTTATTGTAGATATTAAAGCTCAAGCAATGATATAATCATGGAACCTAATCAGAAACTATTTTCTCTGACTCCTCTTATCAAATATTTATCAAATCAAATATTTTGTCAGTTGTTCTGAGAGAATCCCCCGGCTAATTGCTTCATGATATGACGCAGAGTAGATGGTAGGATAATGAGTTGCTAACGAGCTAATTTCAACTCACGAATATCCAGTATTAGCTTCGTTTGTATTATTTGGATTTAATGGACTATTGTCCTCATCTTTATTATTGTATACATAACGTTTCGGACGATGTCCCTACCGGCCTTCTTCAGATGTTTCTTGTCGAACTCAGGAACCTTCTCTTCGAACTCGGAAGCCTGTATGTCGTAATTGGAAGCTTTAACGGAACTTCCAACCTTATATCAGTCGTGCCAAGTGTCTAAGTGAAAAAACTAGGGATGAAAACTTTGAACTAATGAACAGACTCTATACCGATATAAGAAGCTGGCCAGAAAACTAGAAAATGTCGAAAAGAAACTCGTCAGACATGAAATGTCCGTTCTCTTCAGAAAAAGACAAAACCCAACGAATATGCCAATGGAATCTATGTGCATGCAATGTTTATGCTATTAGGGCATAAATGTTAGAAATAAACAAAAAAAGTAAGTTAGTGAAGCGGCCTATAGGCGGTATCAGTATCAGCCGGACAGCGAGGTAGTCTATCCCCTTTACCTTAGCGCTAGAACATGGAGATTGTTTTTGTATCTGAGGCGAGCCACTACACTTACCTCCCAGCTCCTCTCTTTACCACACGTTCAGATTACCCAAGATGCGCTAACTCATGCGCTAAATTGGCTGGGACCGGTATCGAACCATAAACCCTTGCGATTCCGAGGCGGGTGCTCAAAAAACTGAGCTAAACCGACCGTATTTAGAAATTGCAGTTCTTAACAGTTCTTAATGCACTAGAAATTATAACTAACCATATCTTGACAGTTAACCCGGTGTAGTCGAGTACTCAAACTAGTCGATATATAAAGGCATAGATCAAATAACAGATGAACAGCAAGAAATATGTAACATACGTGCATCTATGTCCTGCATATAAAGTGAATGTTAGAAAATGCCAAAGGCATTTTATATGTATTATGTGTCTATTTCTACGTGAATTAATCTCTTTGTATAGTTCTGTGTATTGATATATTCTTACTATGATTCCTTTCAAAACATGTCTATCCGTGCATTTTTTCTTCTTCTTCATACGGATCTACTGTCTGGGAATACAGGACCGTTGTGATAAGTGGATCGCTTGCAGGTTGCTAGCTCTAGTTACAAAACCTGTACCGTCATTGACGCCTTCCTTAGAAAAAATACCAGCGTTGATAGTAATAAATACATAAATATAATCGTTTTTTTTTT
>CM042144.1:10215510-10245510 GCA_023376005.1 Doryteuthis pealeii
CTGTCTTAGACTAATCCTTTATCCAATTGGACGTATAGCCTAAGTAGGAGTAAAGGAGTTAGGATTTTAAGACGAGTTCTAGTGACCGTTATCCAGACGCAGATCAATCCTTGTCAGTGGCAGCGAGTAACATAGAATTAATAATAAACACAACTTAACACCTCAGCTGGAAGGCCGAGGGACACATCCGACGAGTTGTTACAAGAAAATGAGAAGGACATTTCTGTTTTTATTTGATATGTAGCTGTTTATATGTTTTTCTTTTGTATGTTTGTATTTAGTGTGAAATGAGGTGGAGAGATTACATTGGAAGGACTAGAAACCAGCAGCTGTGGACTAATATGCAGAGGTAATTTTTTGAGTTTGATTTTGGAAGATCAAGATGATTATTTGATTATTAAGCTTTTGTCACACCAGCATAGTTGGTGATCTTCTACTAGAAAGTCTAAAATGACCAAGTTCTCATCAGATCTTCAGCATTCTTCTGAGTATTCTAAGCCGAGCTTAATAATGTGTTTTCTGTTCCACATTACAAAAATTCTGGACTTAGGGGCACGGTTTTAACCCAATCGGTTAGAGTATACTGCCAGATGAACTACAAGGTTCTGGATCTAGCCGGCTCTCACCCAATCAACGGATGAGAGCAAGAATTAGATCTGTCGGTTAAAGTGCGGAGTGATAGTTAAGGTGGAGGCAGCTCAACCTCAGACACCCAAAACAAGCTGCACTGCTAGCGCAGAAAGGAAGGAAGGGAGTAGACTCCCTCAGTTGTCTGGTTTGAACCGAAGTAATAGCACTCTTCCCCGACCCGAGTCAAACACCGCTGACGCACGACTACAACTGCCTCGTACGGTAGGGACTACATTAAGGCTTACCTTCGGACAGACTCGCTAGTGTGGCATACAGCTCATGGTTTCAGTCAACGGATAAAAGATGCTATTATAAATGATTATTAAAAGTCTAATACTTCAATTGATAAGTTATACTGAGAACGATAATCTTCTATTGTATAAATGGAGAGTTACTGTAGTCTAGATCTTTAACCAACAGAGTAACTGTCAATTGTCCATTCAATTTGTTACAAGTAACAACTAATCCAGTCTGCATCATTTTGTTGGTGAATATTTCTCATATACCATTCAGTATTATTATCAATAATACGTCAATCATCATTTCAAAATTTCTATTAGCAATATCTTATTGAAGTAGCGTATTAAATTCTGAACTGAGTTCACTGTGAGTGATTTGACTTCAAAAGACAGCGCCTCATATTATTTATGACGTTTTAAAATTCCTTGTCCAATTACTCAATAGAATGCGTAAATATAAGGTTACATCGTATTAATATTGAGGTTTATAACTTTGATAGTTCCATACTGCGCCTCTCTCACATCATAAACCGTGTGTGTTTAACACAACGTATATCATACTTTTACAATTCTATCACCTAGTATGTCTTCATACAGAGCAATTATCATCATCATGACAAAATATGTATACTAGGAACGTGAGAAACCGTTACCTCCGGAATACGCGTCCTTTCTTGAAATATGCAGATTCTTTTATTATACCCTTGCTAGCATTCAAGTGTTTACAGTTCACTCTACTCTGTAATAAGGGTCGTTTCCCTTTGTTGGTCGACGTAGATCACCACACCTGTTTACCTACTATTCATCCTTCCAATGTGGGACTCTGGTCTAGAGTGGGGTAATCCATATTCATTGCCTCATTTTATTAATACTCAAATGTCCATTCTGACATGCGAAATTCTAGCACACCCATATGTTATATGAACTTAATTTATGAAGGTGCATAATAAGAAGCTGTTTAAAAAAACTGATTCCTATTCGAATTATGAACCAGTGCTCCAAAATAAAACTTAAAGAAATAAATACAGAGAGATACGGAGATGGTACATTGAACTCCTATGGCATGAAATATAACAACCTAATTAAAGACCTACTTTACAGACAAGATTAGATATAAACCACCAGCCTGGTGTTGTTGAAGCGATGCCTTTAAAAAATCCGCCCATCCGTTTCTGATCCTTTTAAAGGTGAAAACTAAATTAGGGCTCTATTACGATCCAAAGCTCACGTTAAAAGGGAGCGCAGTGTTTGTATCGCGCATAGATTTATCTGTGAAGGTAATCTCACCGTGATTTTAACTCCGCAGACAAGAGCAAGTAATTACTGCTAGGGAAATAATTAAGTAACCCAGTATGAATAATATTAATTATCTCCCAAGAAACGTGTTGTGATTTTTAGCTCACGAGCTTTTGAGTAAAATACATTAAATAATATAAAGAAGAAACTCATAAATAATACTCTGTACTCTCTCTCTGTGCATATTCATTATTTTGCTGGTGTTGTTCTCGTATATCATTTCAGTGACACTCTTGCCAGTTCATTCTCGGTATAAATACTACGTATATTTATTCCAGCGCTTAACTCGTTTCGCACGCTCCATCCCATTTACTACTCTATATATATCTCTCTCACAAACAATCTAATATTTCTCTCTCGTTAATCTTTAAAATATCTTTTCTTCGTAGCGGATGCGCGCTTATATATAGAATTCCCTGAAATTCTTCCTTTATATAATAAAAAGACGAAATTTTGACGATCGGATCTATCATATTACTCAGGCTGGAGGACGACTGCTCTACTCCATACATGCAATAAGAATTCTGCATAGAATAACAGACAACATTAAAGTACTGAACAGATTAGCGTATTCTTTTTATACGAATAACATGGAACCACCGCACATCACAACAACATATATATTATTTGATTATATATCAATTCTTTTCTTTTATTCTTATATACTCAAGAGTGATCATTAGTACCAGAAGGTAGTTGTATGTAATAATGAGTACCGATGTGTTCGATAGCTCTACCTGATCTTATCGTTCGTAGAGACCATTCACTTCTACATAAACAAATACTGCCATGGACTGTACATCTTATGTCACAAACATTTCACACAGGTATATTCGAACAAGTTATTTATCTTGAATGCATATTACGCTCTGAGTAAAACAGAGAATGCTCAAATGCACGCATTTTCTCCGAGCCTTTACCTATATCCTAAATCACTAACTTGCAATAACAAACAACTCAGCAAAAGTACCACTCGTCTCTCCAGCACCCCAGTAACTTCCCACACATAGAGATGTAGAGCGACGCTGAAAACCTTCAATTATAACCAACTCATCCCCATGACAAGCCTCGCGTAATTCATATATCATTTAGTGTATAACTTCCTCACCTCATGAAATAAGAGTACCTATTCCCCCCTAACAAGCAAGCTAAGGTATTTACTGCACCAGAGCATGATTTTCAAAAACTGATGGTCGATCGCATTGGCTGCTTACCTTTGTCCGATGTCGCAGCATTACGCATATAGTAATCTATATTAGAATATCGCTCGTAAACTGCTCGCTCGGATCTACTGCAATGGTGTCTCTTCACTTGAGCAGTCAGGCTCAGTCTGGTCTGTGTGTGAGAAAGGATAATCGAGTTTCCTGAGTGGAGCGTTTTGAGCAGAAAGTGCACGTGTGACTTCTCCAGTATCTGACGGCATTCCTTTATAGTTGCGCTCCAACGTCTCTCTGCTTCTTCTGGCAGTAGAGGCACCGCGCGGCGTACACAGGCGCTGCCTCTGGAGAAGATCGAGCGAACGTCTTACTGACCAATGCAGGGCTAAGTCCATGAGCTGTCCACGTCAACATGGTAAGTCCAGCCGTATCCAAACAGTACAAAGCATCTTGACGAAGCTCTCCACCACAGTAATCCCGCGGAACGAGTCGATAATATTTGAGCCTGATAGACCTGAGTTAGTGATACTGGGTCTAATTCCCAGGACTTTCTGGGGATTTCTAATTACGACTTTTCAGTCAGGATTGATAACATCATTTCATGGGAATTACGTATTTTGGTTTTAGTTTTCGTTTTGAAAAGCGAATCGTCTGATCGCAAATAGATGCGACAAGAAGTGACAGGGGGGGGGTTTTGGTTGATTGATCAGGAGAAGATAGAATTGAAAACGGATTTAAAAAACTGTGAAAAGAAGATTGGACGAATGACGGGGGTTTTTAGACAGAACTATTTTCGATAAATGTGTCAATGGGAGGGAGAGAGATCCGAGAAGGAATGTCGCAAAATTCTATTGGCAGATCGGTTCTTCACCCCCAAGAGATAGATTCGTTTTTATGAATATTGGTAATATGAGTATAAGATGGATAATAGAATTTTCAAATGCTTGCCGTGTTCCCAGAAGATACGAGACACACTCCCGCGAAAGTATTGCCTCTTTTTATATTTCTTATGGGAAAACTACAATCTATATATTAATAGTCTTCTCCTTAATCTCCGGACCGTAACATCTTGCAACACGCTCTGAAACCGTCCAAAATTATCCAAGATGAAATGCACAAATGTAAATCTTGATTATCTAGTGTTTGCTGACCGCCGAATTCTTATTTCTTATGAGTGTCGTCAACTCAGCTAAATAATGGAACATTCTGTTTTTTATATAAATAAAGAATGGGAAGAAAAAGGGGATACTGCACAGAAAAAAACATAAAAGAAAAGATGGAAGGGAAAGAAAGTAGGGGAGCACGCTAGTCTATTTCAAATGAACATAATGAAAAGAAGGAGGAAAAAGAGGGAGAGGGAGAGTTAAATCAAGATTATTATACTTTTACGCATTGAGTATTTACAATAGCTCTTAAGGTTAAGCATATCAAACGTTATAATATTAAATTATTATACTGTGGTTATATCCACATATCCTGCTAGTGGTATAAAGAAAACATTAATACTGTTGGCTTTATCAGATTTTCAGTCGCAGAAATACTATATAGCCTATATTATAAAAGCATTTTATCCGGTGATAAACAAGAGCCTGTATTGCCACACTTTTAAGCGAGTCTGTCCCGAAGTTAAAGCCTTCTAATTCTTGTAGTCCCACAGCGTAGAGGCAGTTGTTAGTCGTAGGTCAGCGGGTGTTTGAACTTTCGTCGGGAGAGTGGCCTATTATCGGTATCAACCAGACAACGAGGGAGTCTATCCCTTCTTCTCTCGCGCTAGGACCAGTGAGATTGTTTTGGGTGTCTGAGGTTGAGTGCCCCACCTACTATCAGCTCCCCACTTTACCGCACAGATCTAATCTGTGCTACTCATCCGTTGATTTGGTGAGAGCCGGTATCGAATCCAGAACCTTGTAGTTCATTGGCAGATACTCTACCGATTGGGTTAAACCGGCCCTAGTCCATGATTTGTAATGTGACAACAGAAAACAGCATTATTAAGCTCGGCTAGAATACTCAGAAGAATGCTGAAGATCTGATGAGACTTGTCATTTAGACTTTAGTAGAAGACCACCAACTTATGCTGGTGTGAAAAAGCTAATAATAATAATATCTTGATTTCAAAAAATCACACTAAAAATACAGCCATATTTAGAACAGTGTGGTGTTAGCTTCCAATGTAATCTTCCACCTAATTTCCCTAAATACAAAATACAAAAAAGAAAAACAATATAAACAAGCTACAAAAAATCAAATAAAAAACAGAAATTGTCCTCATCTTCATTGTTATCTGTACAACGTTTCAGTCGATGTGCCCTCTGGCCTTCAGCTAGAGGTGTTAAGTTGTGTTAATTATTATTCTATGTTACTGCTGCCACTGACCAGGATTGAATCTGCAGTCTAGAGATAACGGTCACTTAGAACTGTCTTAACCTAACTCCTTTATCCACTAGGCTATACGTCCAATTGGATAAAGGAGTTAGGTTAAGACAGTTCTAAGTGACAGTTATTTCTAGACGGCAGGTTCAATCTTGGTCAGGGGCAGCAGTAACATAGAATAATAATTAACACAGCTTAACACCTCTACCCCAGCTATGGTTAGCGGAATGAGAACAGGATACCCCTGTGGACTGAATAAAGGGTTAGGTTCAAAGTTCCGTGATGGTTCCCGAGTTCAAAAAGAAGGTTCCCGAGTCCGAGAAAGTTCCCGACTCCGGCAATAAATAGCCGAAGAAGGCCGACTGAAACGTTGTACAGATAACAATGAAGATGAGGAAAATAGTAGAATAATACAAATAATACTCAAATAATAATTATCAAGCCTCATCTAAAAAAATTCAGAGAAATAAAAACGAGAAAGTGACCAAAATAACAACAAAGCAATACACCTCAGAATGTGGCATTGTTCATAGGTACAGAACATGAAACGAGGTAAGCATTCAGATAGAAATAAATAAAAACAAAAATCACATGAGATGAAAGAAACTAAAATTAATAGTCTTGTATTTAATTTCCGATCTGAAAAATGCTATTCACTTAATGATCGGGCTGAACATTGTCGATTAAGAAGAAAAACGATGGGACGATTTTTATACTTATTAAAATCCTTTTGACCTGGGACACACGCAGTGAAATATTTAGTGAGCTAAACTATCAGAGCAATCTAACACCCTACTGAACTCTCACCTCATACAACACCAACACCTCATACAACACCAACACCTCATACAACACCAACACCTCATACAACACCAACCCCAGCGTTTTACACATCAAAGAGACTCTTAAATACTACTATATATTACATACCATTTCCTTTGAAACACTTAAACATACACACACATACACACATACAAAATGAATATCTTCTAATGACTTTTGCTGCCTTTTACCCAAAAACATTTTTTAGCCATCTCTTCAGAAACCTTTCATAAATATTGTATATTTATAGGTTTATCAAACTTTTTGTTATTGTTAAATCTGCATTTTTTTTATATTACTTATATCATATATGTGTGAACTAACACAGAGGGTATCTATCTCTAGTAGTCCTCACCACAAACTCATTAAATTCTGACCTTATGCCAAACTAAACTAAACTTAGTAAACGATTACGACGTGCTTCACGTGGTGCAATGCCTATGTAACAGACCAAAGTAAGTTCGATTTTAAACGAATGCCCCTATACTGTTGGTCTTGTTCCAGACTTGTAAAGTTACACACTAGAATAGTGATGGTTTCCAGAATTAGGTTTCTGTCAAGCATGCCATATATGGAATTTCATACTAAATTGAATATTATATACATACTAGCTAAAGTACCCGGTCCATGACCGGATTAAAAAGAAAAGGAATACCAGAGAATGAATAGGGGAGCACAAATTTGTCAACTTCAAATTACCAGCAGCGGGATCACGGCTGAATATAGGCAGCAGTCAGGCGAATTTTCTTATATTAACAGCAGCAGCTATGTCAGGATTATCGCAAATGGTTTGATTTTTGTTTAATTAATTAATTATATCCCTTTAATCAGTAAAGAATCAATAACAAAATTTGGCGTGTTTCTTAGTTAGAAGGATATTATGTGTATGCAAGATTTTAGAATCTGAGTGACCTCCCGTTTTGGACTTATACGTCGACACGTACATACCTAACTTCCTTTTATATATATATATATATATTGATTCCTTTTACAGGTCAACAAAGATTGGCTAACGATCCAGAAGAACTACCACCATCAAATATATCAACAATACCATCTAGACCAATGGTTCTCAACCTTTTTATTTACCTATTGACCCCTTGATCCTATTTTACTCTGATGGACCCCCCTAACTATTCGTTGGTTAAAATGCGATTGTACTTTTATAGTCAAATACATTTTACTTGCCTGGGCCCCAAAAATGTTATATGGTCCCCGGCGGTCCATATGGACCCCGGTTGAGAACCACTGATCTAGACTGATCGACCCCCTCTATCTCCCCACTCTCTCTAAACATCTAATTACTCTGAGTTCAGACCAACTGTACTCCACTTTTAAAATTGACTTCGTGTAGCATCCTGTCTATGGGGGAATGTATGGGTAAATACAAACACACAACTAATATACACACATCTTTATTCTTTCAACTTTTAATTTCAACAAATCTACTCATATCTTTACAAAAACACAACAAATCTCATACATTTCTGTGCATAAAGTAGGCCCTACAATGTCTCTCCTTTTTATTATTTTATATACTATTTTTTAATACTTGTTATACATTTATTAAACATCTTGCAAGTCATTCATGATTATTTCTTCATCATCATCATCCTCATTATAATTTACTTATCTATTTGTCTATCTATCTATCTATTTATTTATTCATTTCTTGCCAGTTTATTACAAGATTTAACTTGTACTCTCTTGCTCAAAACAGTTTAAAATGGTTAGCCAGACAGAGGAAAACCTTTCAGTTTTAAGTCCACTACTCCAACCATCAAGCTGTACGAATCAAGCCTAACAAGTAAGTTCATTCAACGAGAAAGAAAAAAAAAGTTGATGGGATAAGTTTGAAGAAGAAGAAGAAGAAGAAGAGCAGAAAAAAGACCTGGAAAATAATAGAAAGTAAATTAATAACAAGACAGGGAACGGCATAAGAGAGAATCTATAAAATAAAAAAGGAGAAAGTAAGGGGAGATAAATCTTAAGGATTATATGAAACCGATTTGCAAGTCAGTGGAGCCGGCAAAGATTGATGGATAATCCGAATATTGTGATCAAGTGACAAGGGCGAATGAAATACGGTAAGCGACATGGGAAACACGTCAAAAATTGTCGATACGTTAAAGAAATCTGTTCATTAATGGATTCTTATCTGTAAAATGAACGTATCGGATTAATGTGATGAGGCATTGCCTTTTTTCTCCCCTCCCCCACACTCCATCTCTGCTCATTATCAGTTGCCAAAGGTTCCCATTTGCTCATCATATAGGCTCACATAAATGCATCAATTTTTATGACCGATACGACCAGTACACGAGTATAGATTCAGTATATCTAAAACAACGTAGTTATATCAGAACACACACACACACACACACACACACACACACACATATATATATATATATGTGTGTGTGTGTGTGTGTGTGTGTGTGTGTTCGGGAGAAATATGACAGTTTCATAAGGAAAAAGAAAAGTGCTTGGTAAAACAAAAATTTAATGGATTGTAAAGAAATCAACAGGCACGGAAATTACTACTACTGTCAACAAGTTTCACTCAAAAATAATCACCATTTAGTGTCGATCACAGCTCGATCCTGGTGCAAGTTGATGTTACGGTTTCCTGGGAAGGATCTCAAAAACTACCTTAATTATGTCGATTAACTGGGCTTTTTTAGTACTGGCACGGTGATTGGTGTCTTTCTCAACAGCGCCACATACATAATAATCCATGGGGTTAAGATCTGAGGAGTTTCGGAAGGCCAAACATTGGGACTGGTGTAGTCGTAAAATTTTTTTGACTTTTCCCAGAGGTGTGGTGGTGGTGGTGGGGGGCAAATCTTACTGCCATAAATATGGCCTACGCATGGCTACTTGTTATCCAGAACTTGACTACAGTGTTTAGCAACTCCACGAATACATCTGAATTCAACCTGATACCCTCTCTGAAAAAATGCGAGAAATTCTGCTGTGCGAACGCAATCAGATCGTCTGTTATGTTGATCGTTTGTTATGTTGCCACTGTCTCGTAGTCTCCATTGCAATTCTCCAGTTCATGCCTGATTGCTTTTACAATGTTCAGGGAGCATTGGGCAGCAACCATTATCTATTTTTGATGTCCGGCGCAGATCATCATGATGCATGTTATTTTCTTCCATGCTGCAGGTGGGTTCCATACATCCATTCTTTCTGTTTATCACGTGTATGAATGAAGAAGAGTCTAAGCTTTTAAATGATGCGTAATGTGCGTCAATACCTCCAACCTACGGAGACATATAACCAAATATAAATATGTCAAATTTATCCCGAACACTATATTATATATATATATATATATATATATATATATAGTGTTCGGGATACTCCTCTGCATATGCTTAAATCAGAGTTGTCCTTCTCATAGACTGGTTGTTAAACAAGGTTAAAGAATAGTTGGATTCTTACCTGTCACAAGAATATTAACCCTATGTGAAATTTAAACTGCCTCGTCCAGGAGCTGTACTCTTCTCGCCGTGTCCATTTCCTACTTCGGTAACCATTACACAATAGTCTACACACACACACACACACACACGCACACACACACCACCACACACCACACACATATATATAATATATATATATATATATTATTATAAGGGCCAAAATGGTGTGTGTGTATGCATGTCCGGAGGAAACTATGAGAGAAAACAATTAACGACAAAGTATATATATATATATATATATATATAATATATAATATATATTCACTATCACCAGATCTTGCTTTTGAGCAAAACTAATGAGGACATTATCTATATTTGTGAAGATAATTAAACAATAAAATGTATATAGTAACAAGATAGAATTCTTCTTCTTTTAATTTTTTGCATTTAATATTTTATATAGGAGACATTAATTTTTCTTTTCAGAGTGTCTGTGCCCTTTTTTTGTCCCACATAGGCCGAATCAAAGCAAGATCTTTTTACGTAGGGATTTTAATGGGGCACCCAGTGAGGCTCTAACTCGCAGTTCAGAAATAATAGATCGGCGAGAACTATCCAGACGATGCCGGGTAGCCACTTCTAGTATTTATATATGAGCGAAAAAAATTGATTGAAGACGCTCTTTTAATAACTAGGAGTAGTTTCATACGATGGGCATAAATCATATGTAATATAATTTTGAAGAGCAATAACGAAAAGATCATTGACTACTTCAGGTTGTTGTCCTATCATTTAATTGAATCACAACTTGTTTTCATATATGGGGATTAGATTTGTAATAAACTTTCGACTAATAAAAAAAGAAAGAAAATAAAGTTCATGCAGCGTCGGGGTAACATGTTATAATTAGAATCGACACTTTTTCATTTATTCATTTAGCGATTGAATAATATACGTAGTATGCAAGTATGCAGAGTTGTGTGTTTTTTTTTGGGGGGGGGGGTAAACAGATGGATTTTGCCGTTTTTGACTCTGTTACACGAGAGAGACTCCGTCACTTGAAATAACTGATTAAACTTGTGCGTTTAATGAAATACCAAGAGAGATGATCAGTATGTTTTAGCGCTCGGAAAAAAAAGGAGATAATCCAGGGATGCTTATTGTTACGTGACCCTCTATGGGAAAGAAAAGTAATACAAATCTTTTATACAAGTTCGAAAAACGTTTATAAATTGTTTTCTTCTCAATCGAGCCTTTGTGTATTTGTTTCAATCTTACCATAATGGAGATTCGTTGACTATCTGGCTGTCTGTAATTGAAACTAAGTCACTGCTTATGTCACAATACACTTGAGAATGTGTAAGTTTATCAGTATTCATTTTATAGTCAAAATCATTAATACATAGAACAAAATAAATCTTGTTTATCAACTAGGTATCTATGAAAATCTGAGTAAGATTTGCCTCAAAACAGGCCATGCTATTAGTGCATTTATAATCCTACAATGTGTGTTATATATCACTGAGAAATAAAGGTTTACATAAAATATGGTGTGGTCAATTTGCATACTGGTTTTAACAAAACTGGGTTTAATAAATAATTACTAGGTGATATTAACCACTAATATTATTGTTTTATTATAAAAAGCTATGTTGACTAATGACAAAAATAGCAAATAAAATTAAACCGTATTTTTTCTATAAGAAATAAATGTAATTTGAATCACTTCCGATTCTGTCGTACCATTTTTTTTTCCTTTACTCTTAAACAAAGCAACTTAATATTTTAATATTAAGATTTTTATATTTTAATTTTAGTGTAAAAGATATTTACTTTTTAACATTTTTTTTATCTTGATTCTGAATTACGTAAAAGTATTTTCCAGACAGGCAGATACGAAACTGGATATACAATTGTATACAAAAAATATATTAAAATTTAAGGTATGTGAAGATTAAGGGGGATTTTCTTGTTTGGAGATAATTTTCTCGTAAAACTGTATGTTAAATAACTTTAAATATATATAGAAATGAAAAAAAAAAAAACTATATACAAATCAATAATACCGTGCAGATATTTATTTAAACTTATTTTAAAACTCAGGGGAGACCATCTTTTGTAAAGTACTTACTTCTGAGTATATCTATAAATCGACGTTGTTCATAATTTTATGAAGTAATTATAATGAATTTAAATTACACACTCATTAATAATCTTGCTTAATTCCTGAAGTGATTGTGACGTAAGCAGTGATGTAGTTGCGGTTACAGAGAGAAAAATACTGAATTTTCGTGATTTAGAGTACAATACTATATTTATATAGAACATTGTAATACATAGTTGCACCATATTACCACGAGCTATTTTAAGATAAATAACATAATTACACTTACTATTCTTTATAAATTAAAACTAAAGTAATTCCTCAATGAGAGTTCAATTTGATTGCGCGTTGTTTATGCTAATTTGTTATGTGTTTGTCATGTTAAAGGCATTTTGAGGGCAACATAAATAATTACAATTTTAATAATTGTGTTCATTATTCTTTCGAAAATATGACTAACTATTCATTAATGTTCTTTTATGATTTAGCAAGGGCTATATTTTTCACAGGTTATTACGCTAGTTTTACGCGTTTGTTCTCATTTACAACCATAAGACATTAGGCAAAAACTAGTTTGCGTCAGCCCCTTTAGAAATAACTAGAAGCGGATATCCAGTGTCGCCTGGGTAGAAGGGGGGGGTGACCTTGTGCATTGATTTGTTTACTTTTGAGATTTAAAAATGCAGGACATTTTTAAATAGATTTCCCTTCTTTGTATATTTATATACTCATTTTTAATTATCTTTGAATATAAACCATATCTTCATAATTTTTGCACAAAAAGCAGTAACTTGTGATATTTAATATGTTATTTCTCTTAAATTTTGAGATGAGACTTGATGATTAGTATTATTTGTATTATTCGGACTATTGACCTCATCTTCATTTTTATCTGTACAACGTTTCGGCCGATGTGCCCTCGGCCTTCTTCAGGTATTTATTGTCGGACTCGGGAACCATCTACCTATTCAATTATGTATGAGTTTTATTGGGTGTTTTTTGTGTATATATATATTTTTTTCTTCCGGACATACATACATACAAACTAACTGCCTTTCATATATGTAAAGATAGATTAAACATGTAAGGTGGGCTATGAAATTCGATGTTATAACTGCCTGTCAGAAATTTGAACTCGCTTAATGCGATGTCGGAGTTCAGTGCGTTAGCCACTACGACACGGTGACTTCCCTAGTAAAAGAAACGTGAATAAAACATTTGAAAGATTTGGGACAAAAGTAAAGACAAATCAATAGAAATACGATAAAGAAATTAAGAAACAGATAAAATAGATTTAAAAAAAGAATAAAAGAAAGATATAAGATTAAAAAAAGTACAGACGTTTGAAAAACAAATGAGTAAAAATATTGGAAAAAAGACAAAAGAAACATATGCAACTAAAAAAAAGAGTAAACAATTTAATAGAGAAGAATAAAATTGTAACGGTGAATGTTGGATATAAATACAAAAATAATAATAATCATGAGAAAGTTTGTCTGGTGCATTAATATTTCTGTTAGAATCAGTAATAAGAATTTTCCCTAAACACAAACACACACACACACACACACACATATGAATATATGTATATGTATGTGTGTGTGTATATATATATATATATAATATATATATATATATAATAACATATAATATAATTCACAATATAAAAAATGAATTAAAAATAATTTGATTTAAAAAATGATTAAAAAAAGTGGATAAAACTTCTAGTTAAAAATAATTTTATTCAAAGAAATTTTAAAAAATTAATTCGGTTAAGAAAAATAGTTAAAGAATAGTTTTATAAAAATTCGGTTTGCAAAAAAAAAAAAAAAAATGATTTAAAAAAAAATTTGTTAAAAAGATTACTTAAAAACTGATTAAAATAATTTGGTTAAATGGAATTCGCTTAAAAAGAATTCGGCTAAAAATGTGTTTAAAAATTTTGATTAAAAAGATTTTGCTAAAGCTTTAGTTAAAAATAAATTTAATTGAAAAGAATTTGATCAAGGATTTAATGAAAAATGAAATCAGAGAAAATCATTTTCCCCAATTTGTTTATACACATGAAGTTCATGAAAAACCTCCGATAAAATTATTTCTCCCAGTTTAATAATTGATATAATGGAATGACCTGAAAAGTGTGAATTCTTTATGGATAGATTGAAATATCTGGGACAGATAATTGATCAAAAGGGTCGAAAACCTGACCCAGAGAGGGCTAAATCCATAAAATATATGCCCTCAACGGACAATGTAACGAAGCTACAGGCATTTCTAGGTCTAGCAAGTTATTATAGTATATATATACGAGAATGTATGAGCTAGAGGCCCCATTAAATGAATTACTAAAAAAGGGTAAAAAATGGTGTTGGTCTAAAGAGTGCGAAAAGGCATTTCAAGGAATAAAGAATGTCTACTATCAGACCTCACACTAACACACTTCGACCCAAATAAAGAACTGATCGTAGCAGAAGACGCAAGCCAGTATGGACTTGGAGCAGTTCTATTGCATAGACTTGAAGATGGGTCGACAAAACCAATAGCTCATGCATTCAGAACATTACTACCAGCAGAAATAAATTACAGTCAAATTGAAAAGGAAAGCCTTTCAATTATTTATGCTATCAAAAAATTTCATAGATTCATACATGGTAGAGTATTCACACTACAAACGGACCATAAACCTCTACTAACGATTTTTGGATCTAAAAAAGGGATACCAACACATACAACGAACCGGTTACAACGATGGGCTATTATACTTCTAAACTACAATTTCAAAATGGAGTATATCTCATCGAAAAAAAATGGGTCACGCAGATGGTCTCTCAAGACTAATTCCAAAGAACACCGAACCTTTGGAAGAAACAGTGATAGCATCATTGAAAAGAGCTTTCAGGGTTACTGATTAATACTTTTCGAGAATTACCGGTTACCCTGGTAGACATTAAAAAAGCCGCTGAAAAGGACGATTTTATTCAGCAAAGAAAAAGCAAGTCAGATTGAATGAAAGAAATGGAAAGGGAACAAAAGTATCGCCCTTTTCAATCTGCGATCAAACGCTTATGTACGCTGATAGGGTGGTAATGCCACACTCTTTACAAAAAAAGATGTTAAAAGAGTTTCACACAGGACATCCGGGTATGTCTCGTATGAAATCCTTGACGAGGAGTTATACGTATTGGCCACATATGGAACAGGATATAGAGAAAATGATTAAAGAATGCAGGGGTTGCCAACTAGCAGCTAAGGCCCCTCCGATTAAAACTCAACCCTGGCCAAAGACCGATATACCATGGAAGCGGGTGCATATAGATTATGCAGGACCACTGAACGGATACTATTAGTTGATCATCATTGATAGTTTTTCTAAATGGCCGGAATTTACAAGTTCAGACACCCTACACCATCAAAGCATTGGACGAAGTGTTCGATCGCTTTGGAACTTCAAGTATATTGGTCAACGACAATGCTACCATGTTCACAGGTAAAGATTTTAAATAATACTGCTCTTCATTGGCTATAGAACACATTATGACACCTGCCTACAATCCAAGGTCCAACGGCAAGTAGAAAGGTTCGTGGATACATTCAAAAGAGCATTAAGAAAGAACCAAGGACTAGATACGGACGAACGTAGTATACAGAAATTTCTTGCTGTATACAGGATCACACCAAATTCAAACTCTAGTGCAAAGCTATCACCAGCAGAACTAATGTTTGCACGAAAGATAAGATCCGTATTCGACAGGTTACTACCAAGGCCGAAAAAGAACATTCCTAAAAGAAAAATGAATTTTAATACAAAAATTTATAAATGATAAAGTTTTTTTTAGGAACTATCGAACTGGAAAGAGTTACTGGGAGGAAGGTATTGTTACCAAGAGAATTGGAACAGTGATCTAGATAATCAAGGGAAAGCGATTTGATCACAAGAGACATGTAAATCAAATCAGGCCACGATATATTGAAAATATCGAGCATAACGACGAAGAGCTTCCCATGGAAGTGCTATACGACACATTTGAGATCACACCTCCCATTAACCAAAAAGTACCTGTAAATGTGCCACCTGCACCACCAACTTCTTATTCTCCGCAAATTACACGAGCATCACCATCGTTAACCGTGGGTTGAGGAGAAAAAAGTTGAAGAGAAAAGAAAGCGGTAAAACGACTACGTCAAAATCCAAAAATGAAGAAATATTAAAAGTTAAATTCCAACGCAAGAATTTAGCTCAGGGAGGGGTGATATAATGGAATGACCCATCTCCCCCGTACCTGAACAGTGGCGATGGTTCTAAACCACTATTCAAGAACACACAGATTACTCTGTGCAGAATTCACCTGAAGTACTTAGACGACGGACTCTCCTCCTAATACTCACGTGACCTTACTATATATCAATATTATACATGAAATTAATGAAAAATATCCTACCAGTTTATAAATCCAAACAAAACAAATGTATTTACCAACAAACTATTCAAAATTAATGAAAACGATTTCTACCAGTGTTTTGAGAAAGGAAAAATAAGTTTATAAAACCAAACCAAAGCAAAAAAAATATTTTCTAACAAACTATTCGCTTATAAATCATATATACAAGATCAAGCATACAAATAATTTCTAACAATTTAATAATAGGCATGATGTTAAACACACACACACACACACACACACCACCACACACACAGACACGCACACACACTATATATATATATATATATATATATATATATATTATATATATATATATAACAAGATTTGGAATAAATAACCTACAAAAAAAAAATGTTATTCCTAAATAATCGACCGTTAAACTCCGACCAACCATCACAATTGTAAGATGATTGTGTGATACAAGTAAAACTTTAAGAATACATAATTTTAATATTTTAGTTAAAATATATATTTACATATAAGTAATTATTGAAATATGAAAAATCATATATTCAGAGGATGTATTTATCAATAAATGAATAGTTCGGCCTTGTTTTAGCATTTCGGTTCAAATTAAAGCGGCAATTGGATAGCTCACACACACACATACACACACACAAAACAACAACAACAACAACAATAATATATATATATATAATTAGGATCCAGCATCACAGAATATTTCTTTTCAGGGTGTCGATTATTCATTTATTTAGGGGCTCATTGTTTTTATATTCATTTCCTTATTTGTTGAATGTTTTAAACATTTGTTTTTAATATCTAATTAAAAAAAAACTTCAGCATTCTGACGCTGCAAAAGAACACAAGAACAAAGCGCTCATATATCAGGAAAGTATTTATTTTTTCATTATCAAAATGGAGATTAAAATTTATTTTCAGAAAATTCAAGCGTGGCTTCGGAGCTTTACTATCGTTACCACTAGTCAAGGCACTACTAGCAACATAAAATGCCACCAGAATTATTGACAGAAATGGGATTGATATATTGGCTAGATCTAAATTTATAGTAAATTCTATTAAATGATATATATATAGAAAAAAAATAGAACATAAAAAATGACAAATAGAAAAACTATTTGTATTAAGAATAGTTACACGCAGCTATAATTGTTTACTAACGAAAAGGATTAATAGTTATTTGATACCATTTGACGAAGATGAAAAACAAAAATAATGAAAATAACATCAACAAAAAAGTTTATGTGCCGTAAAACCAAGTGATTAACCAACTAAATTCCAAAATGTGTCTTGTAAAAACCCACAATAAATAAAACGGCGAAATATCTTGCTTGCAATATCTTATTATAATGAAGATTCGCTGTCTGTCCGTCTGCAATCGAAACTACATCACCGCTTACGTCACAATATCCCCCGGAATCATGTACGTTTATCAATGCGTATTTAATTTATAGTCAAAATTATCTATACATAGTATAAATCTTATTTATTAACGATGTCTCGGAAAATCTGAGCTAGATTTGCCTCAAAACAACCAATGTTATTAGTACATTTAAAATCCTGCAATGTGTCTTATATATCACTAAGAACTAATGGTTAACATAATATATGGTGTGGTTAATTTGCATAGTGGTTTTAACAAAATCGGGTTTAATAAATAATTACTTAATATTATTGATCTCTAATATTATTTTATTCTCGAACGTATTAAAATATGGATGATTTTATATAGAAACCCATTAAAATATAATTAAAACAAGTATACTCTTTTTATTTGCGTTATTATTTAATTTCGTTAGTCTTACTAAGTTAATATATTTCCTTATATTAAAACTTAGATACTTACACCCGGAGGGTGCATATTCTTGTTAGTTATTGAAAAAAATGGTTCACTTATTATTTTTTGCTTCCTAGGAAGAGCGCTGAAAAGACAGTAGTTGTTTTTTTTAATGATTTAAACTCCGTATTGATTGGGCCCCATTCTTCCCTGCTGATTAGACGGTAACTAACGCAACTGAAATGCTTGGGTCATTGCCATTTCATAAAATATAAGATTGGAAAGACAATCTCCGACGCTGACACTGGATAGAATTTGACGCCCGGTCGATAATCAGTTTCTGGATTTTTCCATCTGGTCCTTTGTAGTAATAAAAGATTTTTCTTCTTAGTATTTTGTTAACGTAGTTGTCTATATTCAATATTAACCGCGATCTTACCAGCTTCTGCATTTAATACATTTTTATAACTATTCGCTACTTTTTTGTACAGTTTCCTTACCGATTCGTTCATTAATGTTTCGTATTTCTTTGTATCCATTTTCTTAAAAAAATATTAGATTCGTCAGCTTCTACGAATATACTTTTAGATTTCATAATATTCTTTTGCGTCCTGTTGTAATTATTTTTGAAATATGTAGGTTAATTCAAAATATCTTTAATTATTGACTATGCTCAAAATATCTTTTTCAAATGGTACCAAATCTAAATGTTGGGAAGGATATTTTTTTCTTTTTGAAACAACAAAAATTAAGTACCCATCAAAAGTAGTTAAAATGCGTATTTAATTTATAGACATCGTTAATAAATAAGATTTATACTATGTATAGATAATTTTGACTATAAATTAAATACGCATTTTAGCTACTTTTGATTTACTATTAAATGAAATAAGGCACAATCTAACAAACTTTTTAATACGTTCGAGAATAAAATAATATTAGAGATCAATAATATCAAGTAATTATTTATTAAACCCGGTTTTGTTAAAACCACTATGCAAATTTAACACACCATATATTATGTTAACCTTTAGTTCTTAGTGATATATAAGACACATTGCAGGATTTTAAATGTACTAATAATATTGGTTGTTTTGCGGCAAATCTAGCGCAGATTTTCCGAGACATCGTTAATAAATAAGATTTATACTATATGTAGATAAATTTGACTATAAATTAAATACGCATTTTAACTACTTTTGATTTACTATTAAATGAAATAAGGCACAACCTAACAAACTAAACAACCAACCAATTCAAACAAGGATAAATACGTATAGAAAATAAATGAAAGAATTCGGACAGTCCAAATAAAGAAAACTACATTTATATTAATAAATAACACAATGACATGTCGACACATCGATATCAATTTGCTTCTTTTGTTCAGTAAATTGTTTTCGGCATATTCTCGGATGCACCATTTTTCTTCCAGACTCGATCTGCAGCTTTTGTCACCTCCATTGTAAACTTGTGATTTCTTTTCACAATATTCCATTTTATTATAGAAAATATGCCCGTTTTATCTTTTATTTGGCATATATATTTTGATTGTGTAGGTCTGTTGGTGTATTTTCTGTTGGTAAAGCAGAGGTTATACGTATAACTTCCTGGGGCGTATATTCACGGTATACTATGGAAGCCCCGCAGAATCATTATAGCTTGTTAGTTTATTGTAGATATTAAAGCTCAAGCAATGATATAATCATGGAACCTAATCAGAAACTATTTTCTCTGACTCCTCTTATCAAATATTTATCAAATCAAATATTTTGTCAGTTGTTCTGAGAGAATCCCCTCGGCTAATTGCTTCATGATATGACGCAGAGTAGATAGTAGGATAATGAGTTGCTAACGAGCTAATTTCAACTCACGAATATCCAGTATTAGCTTCGTTTGTATTATTTGGATTTAATGGACTATTGTCCTCATCTTTATTATTGTATACATAACGTTTCGGACGATGTCCCTACCGGCCTTCTTCAGATGTTTCTTGTCGAACTCAGGAACCTTCTCATCGAACTCGGAAGCCTGTATGTCGTAATTGGAAGCCTTAACAGAACTTCCAACCTTATATCAGTTGTGCCTAGTGTCTAAGAGAAAAAACTAGGGATGAAAACTTTGAACTAATGAACAGACTCTATACAGATATTAAGAGGCTGGCCAGAAAACTAGAAAATGTCGAAAAGAAACTCGTCAGACATGAAATGTTCGTCTTCTTCAAGAAAAAGATAAAACCCAACGAATATATCAATGGAATC
Source organism: Doryteuthis pealeii (assembly GCA_023376005.1). Classification (NCBI taxonomy): domain Eukaryota; kingdom Metazoa; phylum Mollusca; class Cephalopoda; order Myopsida; family Loliginidae; genus Doryteuthis; species Doryteuthis pealeii. Next base: position 10,236,022 of record CM042144.1, read on the forward strand.
TATGTGCATGCAATGTTTATGCTTCATAGGGCAATAATGTTTAGAAATAAACAAAAAAAGTAAAGTTAGTGAAGCGGCCTATAGTCGGTATCAGTATCAGCCGGACAGCGAGGTAGTCTATCTCCTTTACCTTAGCGCTAGAACATGGAGATTGTTTTTGTATCTGAGGCGAGCCGCTACACTTACCTCCAGCTCCTCTCTTTACCACACAGTTCAGATTACCCAAGATGCGCTACTCATGCGCTAAATTGGCAGGGACCGGTATCGAACCATAAACCTTGCGATTCCGAGGCGGGTGCTCTAAAAACTGAGCTAAACCGACCGTATTTAGAAATTGCAGTTCTTAAACAGTTCTTAATACACTAGAATATTATAAACTAACCATATCTTGACCGTTTACCCGGTGTAGTCGAGTACTCCAACTAGTCGATATATAAGGGCATAGATCAATAACAGATGAAACAGCAAGAAATACGTAAACATACGTGCATCTATGTCTGCATATAAAAGTGAATGTTAGAAAATGCCAAGGCATTTTATATGTATTATGTGTCTATTTCTACGTGAATTAATCTCTTTGTATAGTTCTGTGTATTGATATATTTCTTACTATGATTCCTTTCAAACATGTCTATCCGTGCATTTTTTCTTCTTCTTCATACGGATCTACTGTCTGGGAATACAGGACCGTTGTGATAAGTGGATCGCTTGCAGGTGCTAGCTCTAGTTAACAAAACCTGTACCGTCATTGACGCCTTCCTTAGAAAAAATACCAGCGTTGATAGTAATAAATACATAAATATAATCGTTTTTTTTTTCATAATCTTTAACTTGCTATACATCTTAATTCCAAAGAGGTATTAAGAAAAAAGTAGGACCTTTGATGAGTAAACCATCATCTTAGAACATTTTTTTTCCATCTCTGCGCAATCTCAAGTTGAGGCACCCGCTCACTGGGGTTTAGTGGTCAATCTTCTGATGTAGTGGACAATACAGATACTGGTCACTTTCAAATCAAAAGATTCCCCGGGCAGAAGCTGTCTCTTCAAGTAGCAGCCGACCAAACAGCAGGGGACATAACTCGGCAGCCGTGCGCAGCAATTATAGACCAAACGAAGAAGAGAGGCCGAATCGAAATGGATGTCCATGTTCGTATAAAAACATTTGGCGGGAAAAAATGGCATAACTCTATAAGGCCGAATACAGTTAGTTGTAAAGTGGGTTCAGGAGAGGTCAGTTTTTAATTCACTTGACCTTTTCATCTCTTGCCATTCGGGAAGTTAAAGCGATGGGAGGTCACAACTATTACACTATAATCTTGGCTTGTTGTTGGTTTATATAATTCACTTATTCATTATTAACGTTCTTAATGATATTCAAGAATTTTTATATACCAGTTCATTCAGATATCTTTCATCTTTTTATGAGAGAGAGAAATTTATGTGTATATATATATATATATATATATATATATATATATAATTCTCTCATATATATATATATATAATTTCTCTCATATATATATATATATATATATATATATATATATATATATATATAATTTCTCTCATATATATATATATATATATATTATATATATATATATATATATATATATTATATATATATATATATATATATATATATATATATATTCTCTCATATATATATATCTTATTATAATGGAGATTGTGTGTTTTTGTGTCTGTAACCGAAACTATATTACTATACAAATCACAATTCCCTTCGTTATTTACATCACATTCTCCATGATTTTATTTTTATTTAAACCTAAATTATTGATAAAATTGTTTTACATCATTAAGACTATTGACCATATCTACATACACAGAACATGCAATTGTATTTATATATACAACAAAATAGCGGATTATAGTGTGAATGGGAAGGCTAATTTGCATATTGATATTAAAAACTTGATTTTAATAAATATATGCTTGGTATTATTGGTTTTTAATTTTTTGGTTTTATCTTATTGAATATGAGCAAAAATCTTGGGGGATAAATCTTAAAAGAAATCCATTAACAAAAAGAAATAACTGTCATTTTATTCTTTATTTCCTATTTTAACTAATTAGTTGAATTAGGAAAATTTAGCAAGGAAAGACGGGAGTAATGAAAAATGATGGAAGAGTTAGTTTTCAAATTTGTTCTATTTTTCATATAGAATTTCTCTCTCATATATATATATATATATATATATATTAATATATATATAATTTTTCTCTATAATATATATATATATATATATATATAATTCTCTCATATATATATATATATATATATATATATAATATATAATATATACGAGACAACGTGACCCGTTGGGTCAGCCATTAAGCTCTCTCTAGATGATTAGGGAAAAGAGTAGGATCTGCAAAAATATCATCTGCTTTTCATTTTTAAAAACGAACTAAAATTCATTAAATTGATTATTTAAGGTCAAATTTTTGTCTTAGTCGAAAAGTAGTAACATAATGAGCATCAGTAAAAAAGCAAAATAATATTACACATATAATTTATTTTTATATATTTAAAACGTTTTTTCGTCCATTTTGATCAAGATGCCTGCCAAGAGGCTACTTAAAATCCGTTTTTACAAAATAAATTGTAACTTTTGCAATTGAAAAAATTCACACTGGATTGTCCAATTGAACACATATCCTAGTAGATAAAGGAGTTAGATTAAGACAGTTCTAAATGCCAGTTATCTCTAGACTGCAGGTTCAATCCTGGTCAGGGACAGCAGTAATATAGAATGATAATTAACACAGCTTAACACCTGTACCCAGCTATGGTTAGTGGAATGAGAACAGGATACCCCCGTGGACCTAAAAAAGGGTTGGGTTCAAAGTTCCGTGATGGCTCCCAATTACAAGAATGTTCCCGAGTCCGACAAGAAATACCTGAAGAAGGCCGGAGGGCACATCAGCCGAAACTTTGTACAGATAACAATGAAAACGAGGACAATAGTCTGAATAATACAAATAATGGTAATCTTTGCAGAGTTCCTTCCTGGCTTCCTGCATCCGAAGCGGTATCACTTGAAAAAAAAAAAAAAAAAAAAAAGAACCAACTTAGGGCATTTTCCACTGAAACACCCCCTAACCCCCCCTAGTTAAAATTAACTGTTTTATTACAAAGTTCTGTTTTTTCTGGGTCACCCTGTATACAGGTGACTCAGAAAACACAGAGCCCAAATTATTTATTTATTTTCCATTAAACTAAACCTAAACCCCAACCCCAAATCCTAAACCCTAAATCCTAGTTGTTTTTGTTTTTCACGCCGCTTCCGCTACGGACTTCAATCGTAGCTGGTGTTTTTTTTTGTTTTTTGTTTTTTAGCAGTCTCCGGCCAGCATGTTTTGAGGCAAGAGGCCATGATGGAACTCCGCAAAGATTACAATTATTTGTATTATTCAGACTGTAATATCGGAGTGGTATATATTTGATTGATACTATTTTCTGCATAAATAAAAAGACTAAAGACAGAGTTTATTTTTTTTAAAGCCATACGTAATTAAAAACAACCTTAATCCCCTAAAACTGTGACCCAATTCGCAAAATGTTAATTCATAGACTGTAGTTAAACTGTCATTGGGTACCAGCAAAACATTTTCCGTTTTAATTTTCCAACCTAAGTCAGAAGTCAGTCCTACATTCTATGAATTAACATTTTGCGAATTGGTTACGGTTTTAGGGATTAAGGTTGTTTTTAATTACGTATTGCTTTAAAAATAAACAAAAAAAAAAAAACAAAAAAATTACTATACATTTAATTAACCATTGAAATTAATTAATGAATCTATTATTGAGACAGTTGTTTGTGTTAATATAGCAATGTATAATTTCAATTAAACTTAGTTTAAAAATATTTTTCAACATTAAATGTATAGTAATTTGTGTTTTTTGTTGTTTATTTCTTTTAGGCAATACGTAATTAAAAACAACCTTAATCCCCTAAAACCGTAACCAAATTCGCAAAATGTTAATTTATAGACTGCAGTTAAACTGTCATTTGGTACCAGCAAAAAACTTTCCGTTTTAATTTTACCGACCTAAATCAGAAGTCAGTCTAGTTTGTTTTAGTTTTAACTAAAACAAACTTTTAAACCCGAAGAAAACTTTCACTTAAACAGTAGGGGTAGTCAATGTTTGCTCATTTGAATTCCATAATATTCAAATATATAACTATTTTTTTTACCCAACATGAAATATTTTTAAAGTAAGTTTAATACTCTATGAATTAATTATTAAAGTAATTTAAAAAATCTATTTTAAAGCATGATTTCAATTTCGTAAAATTTACGCTCAACTAAAATTGAAATCATGCCGTAAAAAGATACTTTTGTTTTGTTTTATTAAAACAAACCAAAATTTCTCTGTGGTCTGGAGAAAGGGAGGGGCGAATCTACCTAGAGTTAGGAGCTGCTGGGAGGGTGTGTTGCCTGCTGGTTTTAACAGGCAGTGGGCCCTCCAACTCCGGTTAATTCGACTACTCACATTAACTCTCTCACTCACGGTAACTATATATAGAGGGAGAGTGGAAGAGAGTCAGGTCTAATTTAGACAGGGATTGGTCGGTTGTTGACTTAATTGCTAATTACGCCTAATGAAAACCAATTCAACTGATTTTATTTCAAACACTGGGTAGTGCTAAAACCAAGGAATATCTAAGTATAAATATTGTTTCCATAACAAATAAAAAAAATCCTTTACCTGGCGAAGGTTGATAAACTCAGCTTTAGTATAATAATATATATATATATATATATATATATATATATATATATATATATATATATATATAATATATATATATATATATACATATATATATATATAATTTCTCTCATATATATATATATATATATATATAATTTATCTCATATATATATATATATATAATATATATATTTCTCTCATATATAATTATTATAATTTCTCTCATATATATATATATATATATATATATATATATATATAATTTCTCTCATATATATATATATAATATATATATATATATATATATATATATATTTCTCTCATATATATATATGTATATATATATATATATATATATATATATAATGGAGAGATGGATTGATAGATAGAGATATGGTGGAAGTTCATAATATACTATACAATATCTATATACACAAAAGAAAGTTTGGTATGTAAGAAACGTGACTCAGATTCGAAAACTTGGGTACTTATATGCTTATAAGTAAAAAAAAATTTTTTTTTTTTAAAAACACAAAATTTGGCTTTTTATTTTTACTAATTAAGCGATATAATTCAATAATTATAAAGCAAATTAAATAATATCGTATACAGACCCGTCCGACTCCACCCACTCCACTCCGTTTTGAACTTCCGGACAAAAAGGTGGACCAAATTGAAGGAGGTTTTATTCAGCAGATGTGTTGTTGGCGTATTCTACAGTCGCAGTCGATAGAGCAAAATAAATAAGGACACCTATTTAATACTTAGCTCTTTTTAATTGCTACTTTTAAGGGGTAAAAAAATTAAATTAATATTTTTTAAGACTTTAATGCAACTAGCAATTAAGAACTGAATTTAAGTGTGTGGTATATGTACGAAAAAGTTTTTAGGAAAACAGAATTATGTTTCAAAACACTCAAAAGTAAAGGGTTGCATTTTCTATTCTATAAATTATTTTCCTATAATTCTCTCTCTTACCCACTCACTTTTGGGTACTTTTGCTAGTACACACACACACACACACACACACACACACACACACACACACACACACACATATATATATATATATATATATATATATATATATATATATAATGGAGATATATATTGATAGAGAGATAGTGGGAAGTTATTATATTATATATGGTGATTGCCGCTTCTTGACAGAATAAGGCCATTTCTACAAGTAGTCCAGATGTGAGCAGTTGTGAGCACGCAGATGGCCCACGGATCCAGCTTGTTTTTTTATGTACCCCATCACACATATGAAATCCTCGACATACAGGCGCTGCCACACAGGCCAGACTTCAATGTAGGAAATGTTTCCATGGTGTCCGTCATGTGTCGCTTCAGAATGGAGGGCTCGAGTCACCTTACCTCAAACTTCTTACAGCTATCATCAGCCTGTCTTTCCATGAGGATGTGTATCCAGACCTCCTGTCAATTGGACCTTATAGCTGGAGCTGATTTCCGCAAGAGCATCGGTGTCTGTCCCTTATCGAGATACTTCCCTGTCACGATGCAAGTATGTAGTTTGGGTTTTCCCAATCTCAAGATTGGGAGGTGTCCAGACATTCCAGGTGGCTATTCTTAGCCTTGTTTTGTGTTGTAGTATTTTCTAGTTTTCGCCCAGCTAATGTGGACAACCGTCGAAATGTTGGCTTCTGGCCAGCTTGATAGGTGAACCGGCATTTGTTTAGGTCACTTTTTCTAGACACTTCCCAAATGGCTGGGTGAACAGTGTTAACCGGGGCTGCTCATTCACCCACAACCTCGCCGAGGCACGTTGCTGTTCAATCAGCAAAGCTGTGACGTTAAGTGCGCCACGAATCACGCCGTATGTATGTAGATTCACATCTGCATGCTTCCATCCCGTCAGGCCTGCATACCACACCATTCCTACATCACTCGGGGACTTTTAGAAATATCTACACATGTTTTTTGTTTTACATGTTGCGCGCTTGTGCGACACGCGCCGCATGCTCTCCTCCTCCAAAGTCAAGTATCAGTGACAAGCCGAGGCAAGATGACTGGGAGACTTTGGGGAACGCAGGTGGATGATCTGATTAGATCTACGGGTCCACCACACCGAAAAAAAAGGACTAAGTTTTAACTTAGTATAAGTCCACATGTACCATTTTAGATTATCAAAAAGCAAAATCGGGAAGTTAGTTCGAATTAATGCTTTTCAAAGACACCTGCGTAACTGGCCGATTTGAATGAAATAATATTTCAGAAATAAATTGCTTATTTAAACAAAATAAAAATAAGACAAAGTTTGTTAGCAGTAAAACAATATGTAAAAAGAAATAAACATGTGTTAATTAATATGCATTTCTATTCTTTAAAAACATTAACTTAAAAAATACTACTTATCTGAGCCATTCTTAACTATTCGAGCCGACTTAACATCTGACAAAAGTCATGCTGCCTTCTTGGGACTTTCTTTTTTCTTTCTATTAGGCGGGGGATGGGGGGGGGTTTAGCCGACGTGACTAGCCGGTTTGAATGAAATAATATTTCAGAAATAAATTGCTTATTTAAACAAAATAAAAATAACCTATATATATATGTATATACCTATTTATAATATATATATATATACCTATTTATAATATACATATATACCTATATATATATATATGTATATATATATATATATTTATATATATACCTATTTATAATATATATATACCTATTTATATTATATATATGTATACCTATTCATTATATATATATATATATATATTTATATATAATATATATATACCAATTCATTATTTATTTATATATATATATTATATATTATATATATATATATATATATATATATATATATATATATATATATATATATATATATATATATATATATATATATATATATATATATATATATATATATATATATATATATATATATATATATATATATATATATATATATATATATATATATATATATATATATATATATATATATATATATATATATATATATATATATATATATATATATATATATATATATATATAGGGGCCGGGTTAGCTCAACCGGTAGAGCGTTCGGCTAGAAACCACAATGTTCCTCGTTCGATACCGGTCCTCGCCAACTCCGTGTATGAGTAGCACAGGGATCTGTTCGGTAAAGTAAGGAGCTGATGGTAGGTGTGGTGCTCCACCCCAGACGCCAAAACAATCTCCTTGGTCTTGCGCTATTGAATAAGGGATAGACTCCCTCGCTGATAGGCTGATACCGACTTTAGGCCGCCCCGACGACTTTTTTTATATATATACCTTTATATAATATATATATATATATATATTATATATATATATATATATATATATATATATATATATATATATATATATAATTATTATATATATATATATATATACCTATATATATATATATTTATTATATATATATATATATATATATATATATATATTATATATATGGAGATATATATTGATAGATAGAGAGATAGATTGATAGATAGAGAGATAGATTGATAGATAAAAATGATAGATAGAGAGATAGATTGATAGATAGAATGATAGATAGAGAGATAGATTGATAGATAGAGAGATAGTGGGAATTTATGTTGCATTTGCGCATACTACTGCATGTTCCTTTATTTGATAATATTATTTTGTTTGCGTTTGTTTATTATTTTTCATCGTCACATGATTGTGAAAATGTATAATGACTATAGATTTCCTTTTGGTTTGATCAGCAAGAATCGCCAACGGACAGCCTCATAATTGGATTTTCCAGGGAAGAAATAAAAGACAATTAATTAGAACACCAATTATCCGATTATCACTTTTGCTCTTAGGCAAAAGTGTCGATTTCTTCCTTCATTAAATCCGTTTATTACTTGATTTTTAAAAAAAGTGTAATTTTTCCCATTTATTTTAACGACTTTTGATATTTATACAGTACAATTGGGAAAAAAACCCTCCCACCTGTTATAGAAAAAAGATTTTTTCGAAAAAAAAATATATATATATAAGGATGCAAAAGGATATAATGCTTATTGGTCTAACTGGGATAGTTGAACACTATCGATGTTCGATTCTTCAATATATTGATTTTTCGGCCAAGGGCGATAACGACCTTGGGTAAATAATTTAACGTCAATATTGGTAACCATTTAAAAAAAAGTATTTATTATTGAATGAAAAGAGCAATAAGCTAATGTGTTGCGAGAGAATTCGATCACTATCTATATTCTCATTATATTTTAGAGTATATATATATATATATATATATATATATATATATATATATATATGTGGATAATATGGGTGATAGGTTTCTAAGCAGATAGTGCTCAATATCATTGAGAGAGCGTTTATATTTGGGTTGGTCTGAAGATCGCATAGGCGAGAATCTGCCAATAACCAGGTGTTGACTCCATGTCCACGCTATCTTAAATCATATATATATATATATATATATATATATATATATATATATATATATATATATACATAAATACACACACACACACACACAGAGCATGGGACACAGGGTTAATTTCTTAAGCGGAGTTTAACAGGTTTTAATTCAGAATTTTCCTTCATCTAGACAGGTTACCTTGCCAGTACTATTTACCCATTGCTGGAGGGATAGTCGTTGGATGCATACTTTTCCCAAGGTTATTAGTGGAATGTGAAATGCAAACACCCTCGTCCAGGATTTGAACTCAGGTCAACGAATTCATTTTC
>CM042144.1:10248010-10260510 GCA_023376005.1 Doryteuthis pealeii
TTTCTGGAATTTTTATAATACTCTGCCACACACTTTTTTTCTGATAAGGAATAAAAACTCGATTCCTTTTTATATTCTACCAAATAAAAAAAAAAGAAAAGTCTGTGTTATTCTCTAAGTCGCATTTTTCCAAAAGTTCATTTTATTTTTCTGTCGTATATCTTGTTAGACTTCATTTCTTTTATTATTATACTTTTCATTTTTTTCTTCTACTTTCCTACTTTTAATTTCTCATTCGTTTTCCCAGATACAAAGAAAAGATTACAACAGAGAGAGAGAAAAAAACAAATCGGGTTATTCTTTAGCAACCCCTATTTTCTTTTGTCTTCGTTATTTTACTCACTTGCCTTGAACGGGTACGAATGACAATTTTCAATTTAACTCATTTCCCCCAACTGCAGTGTTAAATGGGCATTAATTTCAAAGATATGATCCGAAAAGTCTTTTCATACAGGATATTCCGTTCTAGAAGGGAAACCTTATTTTAGTAGTGGCGAAAAAAACAAAAATTAACAAAATAAAATAAAAAGTATCTAATAAGGAAAAAACCAAACAAACACCGTGCAAATATCTTTAATGTTTCCCTTATCCTTTTTTTTTTCGCGCACTTTTTTATTTATTTATTTATCTTTTCAATTTTCTCTCGTCGTCGTCGTCGTCGTCGTGAAATTCTTTACTGAAGTTTTGACAGTATCAAAAGATTCATCGAAATAAGAAAAAAGTAACATCCATTGGCTTCACCTGGGTACAGAAGTCGTACATTTACAGATTGATGAAATTACTTTCATGAATGCTAATGGGTAATTTGGCTTTTATCTGATGATTTTCTCTGTTTGACAAACTTTAACAAATCAGGAAGCGGAAGTGATGCAGTAGCCATTGAATGTCAGCTTTTTATGATTTTCTCGTTTTGTCAGACTGGCTGAAAACTGCAGTGACTCGAATGGCGTTAAATAAATGCCAGTTCAGAGTTCATGGAGTATCTTATCGTTTCTTGTGCAGTCGTTCATGGCTTAAGCAGTTGAGCTTATAATCAGATAAGGACGGGGGGAGGCTCAAAGTTTAGGTAACGGATATGTATACCGAAAAGGGGGATTCCCTTAATGAAGAATTGGGAATAGTGTCTGGTACTTATTACTTAAACATAACATTTATTATATACACTAGCAAATATATGCACCCTCCGGGTGCAAGTATTTAAGTTTTAATGTAATAAAATATTGTATTAAATTAGAAAGGCTAATGAAACTAATGGGAAATGCAGATAAAAAGATTTGAAACAGAGGGAGTATAATCGAAAGATAGAACAACTTGAAACTTACTCTTCCATCCACTTCTCGTCTTTCATTGTTATTTTTCTAATTTAGTATTTACTTAAAAGAGTAAGTAAAGAATAAAATTACAATTATTTCTTCTGTCAATGATTTAATTTTAAGATTCATTGAAGAGATTGTTGCTTATATTCATTAAAATAAAACCAAACAGTTAGAAATCAATAATACTAAGCATATATTTATTAAAATGACATTTTTAATATCAATATGCAAATTAGCCTTCCGTTCAAACTGTAAACCGCTATTTTGTTGTATATATAAATATAATTGCAGTTGTTTGTATGTAGGTATGGTCAACAGTAATAATAATGTAAAACAATTTTATTAATAATTGAGGTTTAGATAAAAAATAAAATCACTGAGAATGCGATGTCAATAACTAAGGGAATTGTAACTTGAGTAGTAATATAGTTTCGGTTACAGACAGAAAAACAGACAATCTCCATTATAATAAGATGTCAGTGAGCTGATGAAATGAATGAAAAGCTCTAACAAAATCCCACAGAGAAACACAGGGAGATAAAAAAGAAACATTTTAAAAGATAGTACTGGATATGGATAAAAGAAGGAGATTTATGTCTCTATGACGTAAAAGAAATTTTGAGAAACGTAAAAAGAATTAGATAGAGGAATACAATGAGCAAACGAGTATATATATTATATATATATATATATATATATATATATATACGCCAAACACGCGAACATGAATAAATCTGTTATGATGGGGGGAGCAGGTCTTTTAAAAGGTATTTATCAAATCAACAATAACATTTACTAGCAATGCCTGTGGATATACTACATTATGGTAATTTAATTATTAGAACGTTTGATGTGTTTACGTAAGAGCTATTGCATTACTTCAATATGTGAAAAGTATAATAATCTTTCCTGAATGCTAAATATCAGTTCAGAATTCATGGAGTCTCTTATGACCAGCATCTCACAACATATGGAGTTGCCGAATTGGTCCCAACAAAAAGTTTTTTCGAAAACTTTAAGCAATTGAAATATTTAAAAAAATATTTTAGTCAAATCATCGAATGTTTCAAAGAGAATCATATAATTATAAACTTTATAAACATTAGTATGACCCGTGGATATACTACAGTATGATAACTTAATCATTACAACGTTTGATATGTTTAATTATCAGCTATTGCCAAATAGTTCAATATGTAAAAAGTATAATAATCTTCATTTAACTATCTTTCATTCTTTTTTCTTTCCTTCTTTCATCTTTTCCTAATGTTTATTAGATTAGCGTTATCGCTTCCACACGCTCACCCATACTCTCTATCTTTCCCTTACTTTCTTTCTTATTATATTTTCCCGTTTAGCATGTTCTTTTTCTTTCCTTTCTTTAGTTGACGTGACGAGATTCATAAGAAATAAGAATTGGGCGGATAAGAAATATCAGGGAACAAGTAGTTAGCTTGTCTGCATTTCATCTTTCGGCGGTCTCATTTTTAAGCAGAAAGTGTTGCAAGATGATAAGGGTAGTACATTTTTTTAGGAACACGAGTATTAATATATATATGGATGAACAAAACTAAGATTTGAGAAAGAGAAAATTTACTGGGGAATTTCAGTCGGTCATTTATTCGTTGGTAGAAGGATTTTGTCTCTTTCTTGCAGAAGTTTATCTGTCAGCACATCTGCTTCATTGCCATGAATTTCATCGAGAAAATCTAAATAAAATCGAGGTCAAAATTGTTAGAGAGAGAGAGAGAGAGAGAGAGAGAGAGAGAGAGAGAGAGAGAGAGAGAGAGAGAGAGAGAGAGAGACGATAATAGCAAATAGAAAAGAATGAGGAGAGGAAACAGACACATACACACAGCACACACACACACACACACACACACACACACATATATATATATATATATATATATAATATATACTGAGAGAGAAAAGGGGGATATACGAAGATGGTACTTAGAATAATAAGATAAATGAAATAAAGTCCTCTCATACACACAAACAAACATATATATATATATATATATATATATATATATATATATATATATATATGAATATTGGTGACATATTAGTATATAAACATAAGAGAAACTGTGTGTAACCTTAACTTATATATATATATATATATATATATATATATATATATATATATATATATATATATATAAAGTTAAGGTAACATGAACATTCTGTCAATGGCCCCTGGTTACTAACAGTTATATATATATATATATATATATATATATATATATATATATATATGGGGGAGAGAGAGTAAAAGGGGGAGAGTGAAGTAGATTAAGAAGAAGGAGTCATGGATTAAGGTGAATATACTTTACAGGAGCGTGAAAAATATACGAAATATATTTCATGGATTCTCTACAAGTGCACGGTTATTTTCAATGGTCGCCTCCCTGACACATACGGCCGCATTTCCTATTGGCTACCCTGCTCATTCCCGCCCCTGGACGCTCGGCCATAATTGTTGCTATCAGCACGATGGAATTGTGACTTAATTATCTTAAAAGAGAATCACCGTTTCATGCTGCCTTCTGCGCTTGATTGCCGACAACAGAGGAGCTCGATGGAACATTCCGCAAAAAAATCACCCGCTGCTCAGCTGAATCTTTGCACGATTGAAAGCCTGAACAGGCCGGCATTCAATGGACAATTCTTGCATCTGAAAGGCGACGCTTTTGAGGCACACAGAGCGAATCCGTGCCGTAACTGTCCGCTAATTCGTTATTATGATCGATTGAATTGAAATCGGCTGGCTGTGGCTTGGCCAGATGACGGAAAGAGAAAAAAAAACAACGGGGGTAGTGTGGTGGCATCTAAAGCATCGCATTCATTACGAGCGATTCAGATGAGTTTGGGGGGAAAAGTAATCGCTTTTTCGACTGGCATTGGAACGTGCGTTGAGGGGGGAAGCGGACTGCATGTTTTCCAAGTTCAGAGGCTTTGTTGGTGCAAGACAGAAGTGCTTTGTGTTGCGAGTGGAAGAGATTGGTGCATCATAGCTACAGGACACGATAGAAGACTGGAAAAATTTAAACAAAACACACACATACCACACACACACACTTTTATATATGTGTGTATATATATTAATATATGAAAATAGGCGAAAAAAGAAAGGAGTAAATGCAAGAAAGACGTATTTAATAAATTCTAAATAACGGACACGACAGAAAGCCGGCAAAAATTTAAACAGTACACACACACACACACACACCACACACATATATATATATATATATATATATAATATATATATATATAAATGGATGGGTGTATATACATGTATGTATCATCTTAATGTTTTCGCATACTTAGGCACATGAGTAAAATCGTAGTTTATTGACAATTATTTATGTAAAAGAAACCTTTCAAAATAATCTTCCTTTTTAATGAATTTAATTTCAGTTAAAAATTTAGCCAATAACTTCGTGTCAGTTCACGCAGATATATGCACCCCCATATATATATATATATATATATATATATATATATATATATATATATGCGAAAAAAGAACGGAGTAAATGAGAAAAAGAAGAATTTAATTGTGAAAATGTCCGAATCTATAGTTTACATAGCTGTAAAGAAATTGCAATAAAGAGATATATACATATATATATATATATATATATATATATATATATATATATATATATTTTCGAAATGTACATACAGGGATTGACATTTTCTCGATTTGTTTAGCCTTACATTTGAACATATATACCCGCCTAAATTTATTCATTATTAACTAATTAATTTTCAAAATTAGGAATGACTTCAATTAAACACATATCCTCCAAAAATTGTCGGCTAAAAAAAGGCCATATCAAAAATAAACAGATTGTTTGTCTACTTAATTTCATATATATATATATGTATGTATGTATGTATATATATAATGTGTGTGTGTGTTTATATATATATGTATCAATAGATAAATAAAAAATATATATGCATACATGCAGATGCACTGCTTTTTATCTAAGAACTCTTAGAATCTCCACCAAGAAATTTTTAAATGAAGAATTTGAATACATAGATAAGTCCTCTACACAGTTACAATATCCAAAATCTTTCATTCAACGTGCCAAGAAGAAAGCCATCAAAATTCACAACCGTAACCACCTTCCCACTAACCCCATAAACAATACTCCTATTAAGTACCATCTAAATAGATACATTATCTTACCCAATAATTCGGCCACAAAAATTATTGAAAAAAAAAACCCTCAATAACTTAGGAATTAAAACTGTATAAAACTCCTCAAAAACAATAAAAAAACATTATCAATAATAAATACAACCATACTCACACAAGGTATGATGCTGGTGTATACACCATCCAATATTTAGATTGTAATAAAAGGTATTCTATAAATATCCATCAACGAGTCTGAGACCACAAAAGAAGAAGAAACGGTCAATTGAACAATGCACTTACGAAACACATTTTGGAAACCAACCATTTCTTTAATTTTAAAGTATCCAAAATGTTGATTAGGATACACAACAAAAAATAAAGAAAAATCGTAGAATCTAGCACAATCTCGATTTTTAATACGATTAAACAAAGACCAGGATGATATAATTTATCCCCTCACCTCGCCAAACTCATACTTAAAGATTACAAAATACCTTATATTTGATCAATACTTTTACTTAGTAAAATAAGGTATTTTTCCTTTAATTAAAACTAAATAATTACTAAATAAATTTCAAATACACACACACCACACACACACACACACACACACACACACACGTAGTAAAAATATTGTAAAAAGATTTCATCACGTAGTAAAAAATATTGTACTTACTAAAGAAATTGAATAATTTAATAATAATAATGTAATAATTGCTGGATAAGTCTCTCTCTCTCTCTCTCTCTCTCTCTCTCTCTCTCACACACACACACACACACTACGTGTAAAAATACAAAATTCACACACATATATTTATCATGCAGTATAAAAAGGGGGATGTCGTTATTTCAATTAAATAGGGTATTTTTCTATTAATTATAACATGATACACACACATACTCTCACACACACATTTTACTCACATAAACGGGGAAGCCGTTGCGTGGTTATAAATTTTTCAAGACGTTAGCGTTTGTCAACAATTTCAAATGGATTTTTTCTTCCTCACATTTGAAGATCGACAAAAAAAGCCCAAACACACACAAAAAAAAAAAGGCTTGCAGAATTTTCAGTAATAATTTATTTTTCCCTAAAACAACGAAAGCCCTGATGAAGGTCTATCGAAACAGAACGAAACACTGCAGCGCAGGCGAAATAAACATTATTCGTTTATAAACATGTGTTTTTCTTTTTTTTACAATATTAAACACACACAAACACAAACACACACACACACACACACACCCACCACACCACACACAGACACACAGACACACACACACACACACACACACACATATATATATATATTAATATATATATATATATATATATATATATATATATATATCGAAACAGAGAGGTGGGAAGAGATAGAAAGTGGAAGATAGTTTAAGAAATGACTCTGTTAAATATTGTGATATAATTAATGGATATATTATGTATGAGAGAGAGAGAGAGAGAGAGAGACAGACAGACAGACAGAGAGACAGACAGACAGAGAGAGAGAGACAGAGAGACAGAGAGAGACAGAGAGAATTAAATGTAAAAATATAACATAAGCGAATATATAGAGAAGTAAGAAAAAATCTGCAAATTAATTTAACTGTACATCGACACGCAAAAGAAAATGATTTTAAAAAGTACGAAAATCTTATTAAAGTGGAGATTATGTGTTTGTCTGTAACCGAAACTACATCACTACCAATGTCACAATCCCCTTAGTTATTTAAATTATATTCTCAATGCTTATTAGATAATCATTATTTAATTTTAATTAGAATCTCATTCATTAACAATGTCTCCATTAAGTTCTAGCTGAGATGGATTTTCCATATTATTCCAGTACATATTATTAATGTGTTTAAAATCCTGTGATGTCTGTTATATATCCTTAAGAAATAAAAGTATATGGTGTGAATAATTTGCATACCGGTTTTAACAAAAGCGTGTACAATAGATAATTAGTTGGTGTTATTGATTTCTGATATTATTGTTTTTATTCTCAAACGTATTAAAAGCAATCCTATGTATAATTTATCTCATGAGTTATGAATTATATTGAAATCAATTAGAATAAAGTAAAGATAATTGTAATCCTTTTTGTTAACTCATTAATTTCATTAGTCTTTCTAATTCAATATATTTAACTATATTAAAACATAAATACGTGTGCCCAGAGGGTGCATAATTTTGATAGAGTTATAATTACTCACTACCTGTTATTTATAAGTCACTCATCATTTATTCCACGTTACCAATTTGTCGTTTGAAGTATCCCTATAATTGTTTTTCTTCCAATTTCGATTTTTTCACTTTTGTTGTTTTTCTGCTTACCCATGTGTTGCAGCTGCAATTAATCTTTCCTTGCTCTTTTTATGCATTCTATAAGTCCTTGGATTGATCTACGTAATCCTCAATGTTGACGAGACCTTTTCCACTTTCTTTTCTTGATACATATAGTCTGTCTATATCATCACTCGAGTGTAATGCCCAGTGCATCGTTATCAATTTTTTTTCTTTTAGTCTATCCGTCGGAGTTCCTCTCTTGTCTATTCAAAGAATAGTCCAGTGTATTTTATAATGGGGACGGATCAGGTATTATTATTTTATAGCTTTTTTTTACACCCACCAAAGCTGGTGGTTCACTGGAGGCTGAGTGACAAAGGTCTCTAGGAATCCTCTGGATATTCTAGCTGATGTTAAAGGTGATGTTGTTTGTATGGTCTCGATTCTTCTTCGGATTTCCAATTATTCAAGACTCTTTTCCAAACTCTTGGGAACCTTTCCAGACCCCATGGTCTTTACTACGTTTTTTTTTCAGCTCTCTGGCCAGGTCCAAGTATTTGTCTATCTTTTCGTTTCCTTTCATCTTTATTCTGTAATCCGCCAGGACGGCAAAATACACGAGATGACACGTTTTCCTATTCTTGTTAATTAATACTAGGTATGGTCTCCAAGCTGGGATTAGGAAATTCGTCTGTATCCCAAAGGATTTTATACGTCTCATTCTCTAGGACAGATTCCCATTTAGTAGCATGGCTAAAATTGAATTTCTTGCACAATTCCCAGTGGATCACCTTCCCCAAACAGTCGTACCAAGTCTTGTACTCTCTTTTTGCGCTACGTTGCGGCATTCGCTTATTATATGACTAACCATTTCGTCTTTGTCTCTACACATTCTGCACTCGTTATTCCGTTGCGTCTTATCTATTTTTGCCTCTATATAATTTGTTCTCTTGGCATTGTCTTGTGCTGCTATTATAAGAAATTCAGTTTATCACTTGAGGCTTCTCATTCTTAGCCTTGTCCATTTTATTATTTTATTCACTCCTTTGAGTTTTCCCATCAGCTAACGCTGATGGTCTTTCACTGGAGTCTGAGTGACAAGTCTCTTCAGGTCTCCAGGATTCTTCTGAGTATTCTGTCAGATTGCAGCAGAGCAGTATTCTGGATAGTCTCAATCTTTCCTCTGATGTCCAGATTTTCCAATCCCTTTTCCAATCCCTTTGGGACCGTTCCAAGTGCACCGACTACAGTATCACTATGACTCATATTCTATAACTTTTTCAGTTCTCTGGCAAGGTCCAGGTATTTGTCCATTTTTTTATTTTCCTTCAGCTTCACCCTGTGATCTGCTGGAACTGCAAAATCCACCAGTTGTCAAGTTCTTTCTTTGTTATTAATCAGCACTAGGTCTGGTCTTCTTGCTGGGATAAGATGATCCGTTTTTATTTCAAAGTCCCAGAGAATTTTATGCATTTCGTTCTCAAGAACAGATTCTGGTTTATGCATATACCATTTTGTTGTATGGTCAAAATTAAATTTTTTGCATAATTCCCAGTGGATCACCTTCCCTACTCAGTTGTGTCTAGTTTTGTACTCCCGTTGTGCTAGTTTGCTACATTCGCAGAGTACATGGTTTACAGTCTCATCTCTATTACCGCAACGTCTACATTTACTATTTTGTTGGGTCTTATCAATTTTCGCTTTGATATAGTTTGTCCTTATGGCAGTATTTTGTGCAGCAATTATTAATGATTCAGTTTCTCTTTGGAGGTTTCCTTTTCTTAACCATGTCCAAGTCTTTTCATATGCAACCTCTTCGATTTGTCGTTTGAAGTGTCCATATAATTGTTTTTCTTCCCATTTTTGTTTTCTAGTCTTTGTTGTTTTTCTGTTTGTCCATCTGTCACTTCTACTATTGTTGTCCGCCATAAGTAATTGTCTTTGCTCTTTCTTGTGTATTCTTCAGGTTGTTGGATTGTGGTTTCTACGCAGTCGTCTATGTTGGCAAGACCTCTTCCCCCTACCTTTCTTGACACATATAATCTATCTCTATCGTCTCTAGGGTGGAGAGCCTTGTACATGGTCATTATCTTTCTCGTCCTTTGGTGAATCTGTCTGAGTTCTTCTTTGGTCCATTTTAAGAATGGTCCTGAGTATCATAGGGACGGCACGCTTTGGCGCTAATATAATGACTGCAAATGATGAGGAAAGCATCCCAATTCACTTAGCTGCCAATATAGTAGGACAAAGTATATATGTTTCTTTTTTTTGTTATATCAGTATATTGAATAGATGAGAAAAGAAATAAAGGGGGTCAGTTCTTGTTTTTTTTTTTTTAATTTTTATATTGGGACATACCTCATTTTGCAGTGAAATCCCGCACTATTCATCGAATGGGTTTTGTGATCCACTTTATTTTGCTGTTTTGCTGAGACATTTTATATTCTCAGCGATCTTCGACAAAACAAGAAATAAATAAGAAAACTAAAGAAATATATTGAATAAATGATTTTGAGTTGAGGGAGTAAGAAATAAAATGTAAAAGGGGGTTCATATACGAAACGAAAGGTCAATGGATACAATAATACGAAAATAGATATAAAGAGGAAAACAAAAGAAAGATAGAAAAAGACAGGTAGAAAGAGAGAAAGAGAGACGGTACAAGAATGAAAGAAAGAAAGATGGGTAAACAAATAATAAGATAACTGAAACAAGAAAAAAAGAGTGGGAGACTGCGCAAGAAAGAAAGAATAAACGCACGAAAGAAAGAATGAACGAACTAATGAAAGAAAGAATGAAAGAAAGAAGAAAGAAAGAAAGAATATATATGCGAAACCAAATATTAAAAGAATGGAAAAGTTTATAATAAAAACCTCTACAAACAAACAGGTGGCGTGAATTGAAAAGCCAACAAAGTAGCTAAAATATATGTAAACATTGAAGTTAAATTTAAGATGCAATATAAGATACAAAAAAGAATAATAAAGAAATAAATAACTAAAGAAAAGCCAATGAAAACTACTAAAGAAAAATTCATAATTGTAACTAATTTGGTCAGGTTTGTTTTACGGCATATCAACATCGGGGGGTCATTTAATGTCGACTAAGTTTTGGGTTCATAGCAGTAATTTGGTAGAAAATAAATGTATATATGTATAGATTTTAACTATTGTTTAATTACTCATAGTTTTTAATAAAACCCCACTTCTTTTAGGAAATGTAAAATCCTGGATGGTCTTTTTTTCGTGAAAAGTTTTTTTCAAATTATTTGCTTGGTAGTATTTTGTTCGCACTAGATCAAAGTCTACACACTCTAGCAGTATATGCTTCACTGTAAATCTCTCTTGGCATGTAGTGCATATTGGGGATTCTGTGCCCTCTAATTGTAACTAATAAATAAGTTAGAAACAAACAAATCAGGAGATGCACAATGTAAAAGGAAAATAGACGAATATTTAACGGATGAATAAAACGAAGGGGATGAATAGGAAATATGAAAGGTTTGAGTAGATTGGTTGGTTGTTTGGTGGATTTTAATGCCATATCAACCCGTCTGGGGTTATTTCATGCCAAGATGCTATGAAATATCATATATTGTATATCTATATTTACACTTTTGGAGTTAACAGTTTTAACGATATGTTAGCATCGTTGTGGATCATGTTGAGGAATTAGTTTTGTATGGCATGATTAGGTTTATGTTTATATTTTTTGGTATAATTTTGTTTATCTCAAAAAGAATAGAATATCATCTATGTTGACTTTTTCAAATAGATCTTTTATATTATTTGCATTAAAAAAGTGGTTTCTGATGTGAGCAAAAATCCCACATTCTATGAGTAAGTGTTTAACAGTGCAAGGAGTTTGACATGTTTCACACTGTGGTTGTTGTTCTTGTTTGAGTATAAAGGAGTGTGTAAGTGTTTTGTGACCAATGTGTAATCGAGACTCAATGTCTTGTGCTTGAGAAGAGGATCAATTGAACGTTCTGAAAATTAAGAGTAATTGCTTTCTTGATTCAAGGACTCTACATTCTGACAACAATTGGAACTTTTCTGTCAGCTATTTTTTTAAATTTCGGTTTATACTTGCACATATATCTGTTCATTCTATGACACTCTGCTCTTATATATCTAGATATCTATCTATCACGGTCAAGTAACGCTGAAAGCACCGGTTCGCGCTAGATCACTGAAATTAAGCATCGATGAGACGGTTTAATACCTAATTGACTACTCAAGCAGCACCAGTTGCTATAAGCAAACTGAGTTTTTTTTATTCAGCACAATGACTTGATTTGGCATTAAATGGCCAAACAAAAAGGCTTGATATGCTGTAAAACAAATCAGCTTATCTATCTCTATATCTATCTGTGGTCCCGTTTACGGATATATAAGGTGTTAGGGATAAATTTGACTTACTTATAGTTCATTATTTTTCTCCGTAGGTTGGAGGTATTGACGCACACTACGCATCATTTAAAAGGTTGGACCCTTCTTCATTCATATATGTGATGACAGATAGAATGGATGACTGGAACTCAATTGAATCATGGAAGAGAATAACTTGCATCATGATGATCAGCACCGGTCATTAAAATAAGGAGATTATGGTTGCTGCCCAATACTCCCTTAACACTGTAATGGACACTACGAGGCTGTGGCTAGAAGAAAGAAACATAACAGATGATCTGATTGCGTTCGTACAGCAGAATTCATCGAAAATATGC
>CM042144.1:10265510-10275510 GCA_023376005.1 Doryteuthis pealeii
GTTTGCTTTATAGATCTATAACTCTGTGCTTTGCTCTCTCTCTCTCTCTCCCTCTCTCTCTATATATATATATGTATATATATATATATATATGTGTGTGTGTGTGTGTGTGTGTGTGTGTGTGTGTGTGTGTGTGTGTGTGTGTGTTGAAAAAAATAAATGAAAGAAAAATATGTATATTTTGGTAGAGATGAAATTTATCATATGTCGACATGTTTTCTGTCCAGAATTTGCTTATACATACAGTATTCTATTTAGAATTATTTTAAATATAGAATATAATAATAATAATAATAATAATAATAATAATAATAATAATAATAATAATAATAACAATAACAATAACAATAATAATGATAATAATAACAATAACAATAATAATAACAATAACAATAACAATATTAACAATAACAATAACAATAATAATAATAATAATAACGATAACAATAATAATAATAATAATAATAACAATAACAATAATAATGATAAAAATAATAACAACAATAACAATAACGACAACAACAACTTTTATATATTCGAAATTTATTATGTCGAAAAATAGGGTCTTGTAAAAAAAACAAAATAAGCAACAAAGAAATAGTATGGAGATCTGTATTCCGTAAAAGCCAACCAACAAACTCGTCTGAATCGCTAAAGATTGTATATGGCTGTTTCAGTTTACTTGATAGATTTATAACTCAGTGTTCTTTTGTCTATATTGGCTTATCTTTTACTTGTCTATCATGGGAGCATTTAGCGGGATTCTAGTGTCACACATACATCAACAAATTGTTTCTCTGTTGTGAATATCATGACTATTAAATCCAGTTATCGTATTTTTGCTCAACTTTTCTCTTTAGACCCATCACGTATCTTATTGGTTTTTGGATTGAAAAAGAGAGACGATAAAATTGAAA
Source organism: Doryteuthis pealeii (assembly GCA_023376005.1). Classification (NCBI taxonomy): domain Eukaryota; kingdom Metazoa; phylum Mollusca; class Cephalopoda; order Myopsida; family Loliginidae; genus Doryteuthis; species Doryteuthis pealeii. Next base: position 10,266,428 of record CM042144.1, read on the forward strand.
TATCATTTCAACGTCGATGTATTTTGTCTCGAATAAATTTCACACGCATTTCTCAACACGAGCAAAAAAATAATTTACTTGTCTTTTTATAGAGTAAACTCTAAGAAAATAAAATGGAATAAAAAAGAAGACAATTTCTATTATTTTTACCTTGTCGTATTGATTTAAAATAGGAAGCTATTACTTCTATGTCGTTTGTCTGAGTTTACTCAACGAATCGTAAAGTATGCTGTGACAAGTGTAGAATTCATCTCCTCACAATTCAGTAAACCAGCAGGGAATGATAGTTTAGCGCTATTTTTATCTTTACTTAAAAAAAAAAATATAAAGTAAATTTAAAATTGTATTTTTAAAGTAACGTCATTTCTTATATGATTTAAAAGTAAATTTTATTTTGACAAGTTTGTGAAACAAAAGATAATCATTTATTTACTGAGCAAAAACTCACACGTATACTCTTATATGGAGGCATGCAAGGCGTAACGTTATCGGCGTATGAAATGAAAAAAAAAAAAAAACGATTCGAGTTCAAATCCTGGACGAAGCGGTTTTATATTTTACTTTTTACCGATGCCTTTGGAAAAGGTATGATTCCATATGCACATTCCAACTTTGGGTAAATAATAGTAAATAATAGAACAGATTGGTCTCTTTAGCCTTCATAAATTAACAAATATAGAAGGAAAATTGAATTAAAACTAGCTTTTCTCTGTTTAAAATTGACCTTATTTCACATTTTAAAAAAAATGTAAATTTAAAAAAATTTCATAAATATTTAATTAATTAATATCATAATTAATTTTAAAAAATGTAAATTTCATAAAATAGATAATAAAAATGTAAATAATATATAATAATAATTATAATTATATATATATATATAAATATATCGTATTTTTACGATATCGTATTTTTATAAATTAATATTTTATATTTATATTTATTTTTATTTTTATTTATATTTTTATATTTATTTGTATTTTTATTTCGATATTTTTACGATATCGTAAAAATAATTATGATATACAAATAATATATAATAAAAATGTAAATAATATCATAATTAATTTAAAAAAAATTGTAAATTTCCAAAAAATTGTAAATTTCATAAATATTTAATTAATTAATATCATAATTAATTTTAAAAAATTGTAAATTTCATAAATATTTAATTAATTAATATCATAATTAATTAATATCATAAATATTTCACATTTAAAAACAATTGAATTACAACTAGCTTTACTCTGTTTAAAATTGACCTTATTTCACATTTTACCATTTAAGGGGTTGAGTAAATATGTATATACTCTTATATAGCACAATAAGAATAGAATATGTCCAGTATAAGTACATACATTCACACGCTCTTGAATACGAATACACATGTATAAATACACACACACATACAGGGTGATTGAAAAGTAATTCCCTACTTTAAACTAGTATTTTTTATATGCCTATATATCTTATTATAATGGAGATTGTGTGTTTTTCTGTCTGTAACCGAAACTATATTACTAATCGAGTCACAATTAACTTAGTTATTTACATCACATTCTCCATGATTTTATTTATATTTAAACCTCAATTATTAATAAAATTGCTTGACCTTTTTATTAGTATTGTCCATATCTACATACAAATAACATGCAATTGTATTCATATATACAAAAAATAGCGGTTTGCAGTGTGAATGGGAAGGCTAATTTGCATACTGATATTAAAAATGTGATTTTATTAAATATGTGCTTAGTATTATTGATTTCTAATTGTTTGGTTTTATTTTAATGAATATAAGCAAAAATTTCTTCAATGAATCTTAAATGAAATCCATTAACAAGAAGAAATAACTGTCATTTTATTCTTTATTTCCTAATTTAACTAAATAGTTAAATAAGTAAAATTCAGCAATGAAAGACGGAAGTGATGGAAGAGTAAGTTTCATTTCTATTTTTCTATTATACCCCCACTCTGTTACATATCTTTTTGTCTGCCTCTAATTTAATACGATATTTCATTGCATTAAAACTTAAATACTTGCACCCGGAGGGTGCATATATTTGCTAGTGATATTAAAGACTTGATTTTTATGCAAGATAGTGCATCACTATTTTCCTGGGATGTGGATGGGTAGACGTGGTCCGCATCAGTGGCCTGCGTTAACACCCAGTGACTTTTCGCTTTGGGTTGGTTGAGGGAGAAAATCTACTGTACGAAACCAACGACTTAGGAAGAACTTGAAGGACGAATAGGAGAATTCATTTCTGCCATTTCACAAGAGTTCCTGGGAAGATCAGTTGATGCAATTCCCTGAGCGGCTTGAGAGACTGGAGGTCAATGCTGGTGCCCATAAAGAATTTAAAATAAAACTCCATATCATGTATGTTCTTCTCATTCATTTTTTGTAAAGATAATGATTCAGAAATAAATTATAAGAATTTTAAATTAAAGTTGCTTTACAATCAACATGAATATATATATATATATATATATATATATATTATATATATTATATATATATATATTATAATGTATTAATGTGAAAGCAAATTACAATGCAAGTAAAAAATAAAAACAAAAAGATGTTATTTTTGTGTCCTATCGATTTCAAAGTAAAACTTTTAAAGTTTTACTTTGAAATCGATAGGACACAAAAAATAACATCTTTTTGTTTTTATTTTTTACTTGCATTGTAATTGCTTTCAAATTAATACATTATAACATACTTAACAATGCTTCAAGCAAATTACCAATTACTTTTATATATATATATATATATATATATATATATATATATATATATATATATATATATATGTGTGTGTGTGTGTGTGTGTGTGTGTGTGTGTGTCTGTGTGTGTGTGTCTCTGTGTCTGTGTGTATGTGTGTGTTAATACAAGCGGATTTTGTAGTTTTAAAATCTGCTGTAATATCTATGTATCAAATATCAGTATCGAGCTGAATGCCTCATGGAAATCCCCACGTAAAAAAGACCTTGTGCTAAATCCGGCCTATTATGAAACCACGCATTTTTTTTCCATATCTAAATAGCGGAGGACTGTTTCATTGATCTCGTCGTATTATGGCCCCACAGACTCAGGTAAACATGTCAACTGTTGGTCAACACGTAAATATGATTTGTTTATTATGGTGAAGGATTTTGTAGAACCAGACACATCTTTTGCATAGGCTGATAATTGTAGGATAGTGCAACAATGTGTCACACATTCTCCCGAAAAACACCTCGAGTTTTGAATTAGGAGTTATCCTTCTCAAAAAACGGTTAAAATTGCCAAGGATTAACAGCCCATATTATTTACCATAAATGGGGTGGGGGGGAGAGAAACAGTAATTAAAGACAATTGCGGAAGACTTCAATTTCTTGATTAATTCATTTCAATTATCCCTGATGATTCTTTTTTGGTGGTACTTAAGTAGGTTATCTATCTATCTATACCTTTCTACTAAATTCGCTCTACTAACGTATTGAGCACTTCATTTTCTTTTAACTCTGATTTATTGGCTTTATATTTGTATTGACCGTCGGTGTTGCGATTAGCTCTGTACTCTGTTCCTAAGTCAGTCATATTCTTTATTATATATATATATATATATATATATATATATATATTATATATATAGGGTCATCCACAGACACCTGTTTCGACTTATCAAGTCTCTTCAGTGTGGCTAGAACATTTTGTAAGCTACCTACAGCCGGAATTGAACTCCGGTCGGTTGGGTGTCAGTCTGGCACCTTAAACATTAGGCTGTCTTCACTTACAGAATGGGAAGGGGATTTTAACTGTTTTAATACACACATCGCTTTGTGTGTAAAGGCCGTCACAGAGTGCTCCATTCAGAGAAGAGCGTATATATATAATGAAACAATATATATTAAGTGGATATAATTCTGCATGTAAAAATGTATCTATTTTCTGACATTCCACCCTGTCAGTTGAAAACAAAGTCCGATTTACGCACAAACCGAAGCTCATGCGGTGGCTGGTTAAAAATTGACTGTATCCCGTCCGCATCCCTCTTTTGGGGCACTTCAGTCACTGGCAAAGATCTAGACATACCATTTTTAGACATGGGGGCAAGTGTTGCCTGGGGGATGGCCTGATTTGATTCACGTCAGTATAATATATCTTAGCAGTCTAGAGACCGAAGCCGCTGGACACATTGCCCGAATGCCTGGTAAGAATATGTTGCTGTCGAAGAATCTAAAATGCAAAAAATTGTTTTTGTCTTTTTGCGAATTTTTACCAAATGAGAGTCTCCACTCGTCTATGCGTTAAATTGTGAGGTAAATCATTTAAGTTATAAGAATTTGTTAGATCTAATCACGCGAGAAATAATTATTTGATTATTAAGAAAATGATATATAACTTATATATATATATATATATATATATATATATATATATATATATATATATATATCTTATCATCATCATCTCACGCAGGCAGCACGGATATCCATAACAATCTCTCGCCAACCTTCCCTATCATTCATTGCCCCTGAGAGGTCTTCCGTGCAGCAATCAGCATCCTCGCATAGTTGGTCAATGTAGGTCCTTGCTGGGCGGCCGACATTAGCATATCCATGTGTTGGCTTCCACAGGAGAACGTCACTTACCAGCTCGTCCTTGCTTCTCCATAGTGTCCTGCATGTCTAGTTCGTCTTACTCGCATGGTTAGTGAGATGGGAGGCAGGTGGCCAGAAATCTGCTTCCTTGCTGTTTCCACGACTTGTTCAAGACTGCACACAGCATTCTTGTGCAGCTCCAATCTAGCTTATTCTCAAGGCGCTTCATTAGGGTCCAAGTGGTGCAGCCATACAGCAGTACTGATATAACCACAGCCTGGAAAAATTGTTGTTTTAACACACACACACACACACACGCACACACACATATATATATATATATATGATTTTAATTTCAATTTAAAATTACTCTAATTATCCATTATTTATTTACATGCATGGCATATGAAAACAGGGATATTAAGAATCGTCATTATTTTATATTGATTTCACTCGATTATGAACACTATGTCTATTACTTTAAGTTTTATGTAACGTACACACACACACACACACACACACACACACACACACACACATATATATATATATATATATATATATATATATATATATATATGAGAAAAAACGTGACACGTTGGGTCACCTATTGAGCTCTAGGTAGGTAATTGTGACCAGGAAGAAAGTTAGTTTGCAAAACGAATTGAATTAAAAAGATAAATACTACCGGAGAATAATAAAAAAAGAAGATTAAAAAAACAGAAAAAGACATTAAAATCAATTTGCTAAAATTTGTCAAAACTGACACGTTATCTGCTAAAATTAACATCCGAATAAGTTTATCTTTCGCTCACACTCACAATCTCTCTCTTTACACGCACAGAGAAAACTAACATATATAAAGAGTAGTTAATCAATATATATATATATATATATATATATATATATATATATATAGAGAGAGAGAGAGAGAGAGAGAGAGAGAGAGAGGGAGAAAAGAAGTAGAAAGTGACAGACATAATGTAAAGTAAGAGACGGGTGAGTTTTTGACTTAATCGCATGTTACGACTAATTACAACAAAATAAATTGATTTTTTTCAAACATAACATAATCCCAAAACTTGGGAATATTTTGGGGTGAATTTTGTGTCATTAAACTAACTAGGAAAAATGCGCTTAGCAGACAGTCATTGATTTACTCAGCTTTAGTATAATAGATATATGTGCATGAATATATGAAAAATAATTGATGGGATATATATTTCTTAGTTCTTCCGTTTATACAATCACGCATATATCTACATAAGCATATATATATATGTGTGTGTGTGTGTGTGTGTGTGTGTGTAGAAAATAGAACAACACAAAGTATTCTAAGAATATTAATTTATTCTAAATGGACGTTATAACGTTTCGATTTTAGCAAACGTTTTCGGTTTTAGTCAATTTAGATTTTTCCTCTTTTCCGATCTTTGTGTTCACTATGAAACATTTCTTGGGAAATCTTAACGTGGACTGGGATAAACGCTATGCCGGATTCGGTTACGTCCCATTCACTCACACAAGCACGTTTCTCCCATTTTTCGACAGTCCTCCACCCTTACTCAAATAACATTCTTTCCACGTAGAGAGGAAGGTTTGGTAAAAACGAAAAGTTATATATATATATATATATATATATATATATATATATAGAGAGAGAGAGAGAGAGAGAGAGAGAGTGAGAGAGAGAGAGAGAGAGAGAGAGAGAGAGAGAGATATGGTTAGACAAACTGTTATGTGTCGAAATACTATTTAGTGCAAGAAGATAAACGGATTTTAGCTTGTTATGAGATTCGCAGTCTGGTGAAACCGATTGATATCAGTGGAGATAAATTTATAACTATTAATATGACCGGTATTTCAGCCTTTTCCTTCATATATATATATATATATATATATATATATATATATATATATATATATACATATATATAGATAAAAGGATATGGAAACAACGCAATATGCTGTTAAAGTGAAAAGATTTTATATTATATTCATAGCTAATATTGAACAATATTTCGAACAGTATTTTATTAATACTCATCCTGTTTGAAAAAGAGAATTTGCCTATCGTCGAGTTTGTATATGTCTTCTTTTTTTAAAACTGTTACAATAAGATATACATGTCTGTCGCTGACCGAGAAAAGCATTGGCGGATGTGCGTATATTTGAAACTACCGCATAACTTTTTTGCAACATCAATGTTTTCGTTTTGAATTCATATTATTTTCGTCTCCGCTATTGATAAGTCCGGAGTATAAACAAGCTCTGAAGATGATTTTTATAAATCGAAATATTGTTCAATATTAGCTATGAATATGATATAAAATCTTTTCACTTTAACAGCATATTGTTTTGTTTCCATATCCTCTTTATCTATACTCATACCGTCGGATTCATTTCCTTTCTTTTACTTATATATATATATATATATATATATATATATATATATAGTTGTAGAAAAAGTATTTTCTTTCTTGAATAGCGAATTTGATCTTCGCTGGATGTCTCATACTTGTGACTTTGTTTAACATATAAATATACATATCATATATATAATATATGCATATATGTGACTTTGTTTAACATTCTAATCATAGCAAAGAGGTTTGGTAAATACCTACCTCATTTCCTTTTATTTTGGGGACTTTTCTAATTTTCTTTCTCTCATATGTTCAACAACAAAACAGTTGTAGGCAATTCCATTCTTTTCACTCCAATCACTGTCAAGCCTCAAATGGGGATTCACTCAGTGAGCAGTATTCATAAGTAAAAGTAAATTATAGGGAGTGGCCCATTGTCGGTATCAGCCGAACAGCAAAGGAGTATATCTCTTTTTTGCAAGTGCTAGACCAGAGACATTGTTTTTGCTGAGTTAGAGCGTCACACATACCATTACCTACCAGATGCTTTACTGCACATACCAGATTACCTAACCAGTGCTACTCATGCACTGAGTTGACAAGGGTCAGTATTGAAACCAGAACCTTGGGATTCCTAGTGACTATTCTACCTTGAACACCGAAACCATCGTTGAGAGAAAAACTTGTTTTCCTACTATAAAAGGTCAATATTCTATGAAATATATTGAGCAATTTTTTAATTAACTACTAATTCTATTACACTGAAAGCGTGGGAAATATATTAAAGAAATATATATATATATATATATATATATATATATATATATATATATATATATATATATATATATATCCGCACTTCTTGCTATCAACCACGCCGATATTGGTAAATCAAAATTTTGAGCTTAAACCGATATCCTCGCAGTAATATTAATGTCTGAACTCACCAGGTTTTTAACAACATGAGTGAAGCATGATTTTCTACATTCCTCTTTGCGTCAAGACACGATTCATGATTCATAATTCATTTTTTTCCAAACTGAACGTGTCAATTTTTATCAAGTAAAAAAATAAGCCAACAAAAAAAGCTGGCGGGTAATATTCTCTACGGTTGCATCTATAATTGAATCTAAAAAAGAAACGAAAAAAGAGATTTGAATTCACATGAAGAAACAATGTAGGTATTATATATATCAATAACACTTTGTCTGTGACTATGTACGCTTCAAATATCTAGTCCTATAAAAATGTAGAAATTAATTTGCTCATAGTAGAATTTGTCGTTTTGCAATGGTTGTTCAAAAGAAAGCCAAGATATTCATTAAAAATGATTCCCATCCCGGGGACAAAAAAAAAGAGATCTTGTACTAAATAATATTTCGACTCAATTATGACATTTTTTTCTCTATCCAACTCTCTCTCTCTCTCTCTCTCTCTCTCTCTCTCTCTCTCTCTCTCTCTCTCAGTCGGTAGATCATTCGGCTAGAAACCGTAAGGTGCCTAGTTCGATACCGGCCCTCGCCAACTCAGCGTATGAGTAACACAGGGATCTGAGTGGTAAAGTAAGGAGCTGATGGTAGGCGTGGCGCTCCACGTCAGACGCAATAACAATCTCCTTGGTCTAGCGCTCGTGAAAAGGGGATAGACTCACTCGCTGATTGGCTGATACTGACATAAGGCCGCCCACGACTTTACTTTATATATATATATATATATATATATATATATATATATAATAATCATGTCGCATTAGTGGCACGTATATACATGACAACCTCTCGCCAACCGTCGCTATCATTCATTGCTCTCGGGAATTCCTCGTTGCAACATCCAGTATCAGCACAGAGCTGGTCAATTTAGGTATTTGCTGGACGACCCACACTGACGCGCTGGTTTCCATATGAGAGCATCTCTTATGTATTTCTTGTTCGTCTCATTCAAATGGTTTCTGTAATAGGGTACAAGTGGTCATACAGCTGCTTTCTTGTAGGGTGTGGTTTCCACGATTTATTTCATATTGCGCGCAGCATTTTTGTGCAATTCCCATCTAGCTTATTCTCTAGGCGCTTCATTAGGGTCAATTGGCGCAGCCATACAGTAGCATCGATACAACTACGGCTTGG
>CM042144.1:10280510-10293010 GCA_023376005.1 Doryteuthis pealeii
CTTATATCTTATTATAATGGAGATTGTGTGTTTTTCAGTCTGTAACCGAAACTATATTCCTACTCAAGTCACAATTCTCTTAGTTATTGACATCATATTCTCCATGATTTTATTTTTATCTAAACCTCAATTATTGATAAAATTGTCTTACATTATTAATACTGTTAACTATGTCTACATACTGACAACATGCAATTATATTTATATATACAACAAAATAGCGGTTTACAATTTGAACGGGAAGGCTAATTTGCATATTAATATTAAAAAATCGAATTTAATAAATATGTGCTTAGTATTATTGATTTCTAACTGTTTGGTCTTATTTTAATGAATATAAGCAAAAATCTCTTCAATGAATCTTAAATGAAATCCATTAACAAGATAAAATAACTGTCATTTTATTCTTTACTTCCTCTTATAACTAAATACTTAAATTAGAAAAAATAACAATGAAAAACGAGACTGATGGAAGAGTAAGTTTCAGTTGTTCCATTTTTTATTATACTCCCTCTGTTTCAAATCTTTTATTATACCCCCCCTCTGTTTCAAATCTTTTTATCTGTATTCTTATTTAGTTTCATTAGCCTTTCTAATTTAATACAATATTTTATTACATTAAAACTTAAATACTTGCACCCGGAGGGTGCATATATTTGCTAGTATTCCTAAATACAAGTGTTCTTTGACGGGTCCAGTAACATGAGAAACTTTATCAAAAATAAAGTAGACATCTATGTATTAATATCCGTGTTCCTTAACCGTTATCATCTTGCAACACCCTCTGGTTAAAAATGAAACTGTCCAAATCGTCCAAGATAGAATGTAAAAATGTAAATCCTGATGACTTAGTGTTGCTTATCCGCCGAATTCATATTTCTTGTGAGTGTCGTCACCTCAGCTAAATAATGGATCATTCCGTTTTTATTTTCAAGAAAGGGAAGATAAAAAAAACATTTTACAGAGGAAAAAAAAAAAAATAAAAAAACAAAGAAAGAGGGTAGAGGAGATAGTGAGGGGGGATATCTCTCTATATATACAGGATCCAGTGTTCGTGTATTTTTAAAGCAAAAACATGCCACGCTCTGATCTTATTCGTATCTAAGAGTGTAGACTAAACACACCTTTCCCTTTTTGCCATATGTTACGAGCCTTGTAGATGTAGATATGATAATAAGGATAACTCAGCGTATGAGTAGCACATGGATCTGTGTGGTAAAGTAAGGAGCTGATGGTAGGTGTGGCGCTCCACCTCAGATGCTAAAACAATCTCCTTGGTCTAGCGCTATTGAAAAGGGGGATAGACTCCCTCGCTGACTGGCTGATACCGACTTTAGACCACCCCGTCAACTTTACTTTACTTCATTATACTAATGCTGAGCGAATCAATTTCTGTCTCCTAAAGGCGTTTTACTGTTTAGTTTAATGTCAAGAAATACATACAAAAATATTCCTTAGTTTTAGGATTGAATTATGTTTGAAAAAAATCCCATCTTAATTGCTTCTGATTATTCGTAATTTGAAATTAATTCAAAACTGACCAGCATCTTACTTGACATTCAGCCTGTCACTTTCACCCTCTCTATATATATCTTGATTAGCTCATCGTTATATATGTTATTCGCTTAGTTAGCCTAGAGAGGGAGATATTGAAACGCATTTGTATTTTACGTTTCATACATAGTCAACTGGGCCAAGATCTAGGCTCTTAACAAATACAAATTAGGTCAAACGTCCCCTTTCTTAGAAATCTTACAAATGATTGTAATGTTTTTTGGTTTTTTTTAATTCTCCGATCGTATTCATTCATTTATTTATTTTTTACTTAATGCCCTTTGCAAACTCACTTTTTCGAAATCCTAATTATCTATCCAGAGCACAATGGGTGACACAACGGGTCACGTTTTGTCTAGTTTATTTATGTATCTAGATAATTAATTAAAATAATCAGTAATAAATTGTTTCAAACATTTTTAATGGCATATAATCATGTCATTGTTTCTATTGACTTTATCTTTTAACTTAACTTATCAAGTCATTTTATGATTTGATAAAAGATATACACCTCATTCATTCAACTGTGGCATATGGAAATCTAATAGATTGCAATGAAGTTATCAGAATAATAATGGATTAGAATAATTTTATTTATTTTGTTATTGTCTAAAATAACTATAATAGTTAAATTATAAAAATACTAATAGTACCGCTTGATTATTTAATTTCAGTAATGAAGCCAACCCCTTTAGCGACACCAGATACTTTTACTCATTGCTTAGACGGTATATACGTGGCTTTATTTCTCATACTCAATCTTAATCTGTAGTCGTTGTATATCCTCTTACTTCATATCTTTCATTCTCCTGACATGGCTTGGGCATGTCAGGAGAATGGAAAATGGCCGAATGCAAAAAGATATTTTGCACGGCGAATTAGTAAAAGGCTCCCGATCGGTAGGTAGACCACGCCTACGCTTTAAAGATGTCTGCGAGACATGAGGATATGCAACATTGACACAAACACGTGGGAAGTAGATGCAAACAAATCGAGTGGCCTGGCGCCTTAACGTTAAGCAAGGCACGGGGGTGCAGAGAAGAGTTGCTTCGACAGCAAAGAGAGCCAGAAAGAGGGAGAACAGACAGCTGCCCCCAGACGCATCACAGTTTGTGTGTAGTCAGTGCACCAAAGACTGTCACTCAGGAATTGGTCTACACAGTCACTTGCGCAGATGCAGATCATTTATTTATTTATTGGACAACGGTCGATCCTCTCTGTCTGGTTGGTTTTGTATTTCTATCTTTCTGGGTTTTTTTCTTCTTAAGATGTTGTTGAGATGCTCTGATTGTCGTTTGTTTTTTAGTGAGCAACTCAAGACATTTATTTTAGTGAATTCACATTTTATTTAAGTCTGGATCACTTAAACAAGCGTGGTGTGAAAATCTAGCCAACGCGCCTTCATACCTCGACAGTTAGCCGGAAACTGACAAGATTAACTATGCTCTCTCACGCTTGCCTCACAAAACAGGAAGCGGCTGGGTAGAATTAATGTTAGGAAATGTCCATCAATTTTCTAACCGTTAAACAGGTTTAAATTCAAATAATATTCTCTGCACTAACCGTGCATAATTGATAGTACGCCCATCAATTATGAAACATCTGGTCTTATTCATATTTAAGAGTGTAGACCAGACACACCTTTCCCATTTTGCAATTCGGTACAGAGCAGCGCATTCAGATATGGCACATTTGTGCTTCCGCTTTTGTACATGCAACGATCCTTTGGACTGGCTTTGAATTGAATGCTTTTCTCTTCAGACATGACGTGAAATAAAATAAGATAAGAATAACGAGGTGGGTCTGTATCATATGACACTGGTTGGAAAATCAGGACTGCTTTTAATTATTTACTAACATCCCATCATGCCAGTCAAACACAAGGATCATTACAATGGGTAACCACGCACAAACCAATGCTCATGCGTGGATAGTGTTTAAAAATTGCGTGAATCTCCTCGGCATTCCTATTTTGAAGCTCCTCAGACACTGGGCAATAAACCTTGGCCTGCCCCTTTAAATTTAGGGTAGTGAGGTTGTCTAGGGGGATAGCCCCCTGAGATCACGCTAATTATTAAGTATTTTACCGGTCCAATGGCGGTAACCACTGGACACAGGACTCAAATATCAGACCTGTTTTTAACTCAATGGCTAAATACGCCTGACTGTGGGGCTTATGTTACGTGACTTTTATCCCCATACAGAGGAGTCAGATACCCCCAAAGAATTGTGTCCCGGGTATGAAACGAAGCCGCATTTGGTGGTGAAGCTCCAGTTATGGAACTCAGGTGAATGTAGAGTACACTTTCATCGCTATTAGTCCCAGTTCCACTCTGATCAGGAGTGATAACACATGTTAGAGCCTCATCAATTGTTCAAATATATGTTTAAAAATCATTCGTATTCAATGGGACCGTGCGAAGCATCGACACACAGATGTAAATATCAAAATACAATGAACGCGATTCTCTAACTTCTTGGCATAAAATCTCTCTAAACGGGTAAAATTCAATCCGACGTTGGTTTAATCCCTACGTATCAAATACTACAACCAAATTACAATCTTTCTAAGTCGATAGAAATATTAATTGAAGATATATAATTGTTTGCAAATCATTATTAAATAGGAAATTACCAGAATTAATATAAATGTGTGCAAATTATTTATACGTAGTATAACTTCTTGAAGCTATAATTCTTTACGAATAGGAATAGTGATTGAGACCATGTATATGTTTGTCAACCCCTCCACACGAGTAGGATGCGACACAAGCTCAAGTCCTTAAGCGGAGTTTGAATTCAGTTTTCCTTCTAGACTGGTAATCTAGCCAAGGTTAAAGAGTCCAGTCTTCCCTACTATTTGCTCATAGCTGGAGGGAGAGTAGGTGTAAGCGCTATGTGACATGCAAATGTCCCTGTCCAGGATTTGAGCTCGGGTCCTACGACTCATAATAGGTTTAATTGAAAACATATCCTAAAAGTAAATTGGACAAAGTGGCCCATTGTTGGTATCAGCCGGGCAGCGAAGGAGTCTATTCCCCTTTCACTAGCACTAAACCAGGAAGATTGTTTTTGTGTCTGAGGTGGTGCGCCGCACGTACCATCAACTCCTCACTTTACCGCACAGATACAAGTTGGCGAGGGCCGGTATCGAACTCTGAGCCTTGTATAGATAAATAGATAGATAATAACATAAATAGATAAGTAAAACTAACGTATATATATATATGTATATATCAAGTCAAATTAATTCACACAAAGACACACATATATATCATATATATATATTGCTTTTATCTACCTATTTATCTATCTATCTATCGATCTGTACCTTCGATTCATTGATATTATTCAATTTCTACATTATGAAATTCGTGAACCTCTTACTGGACAATTGAACCGTGAATGAAAGAAAATTATAAAAACCTGATATTACATACAATGCCAAACTGCATTCCTAATATTAAAAGACCATTATCTGAAGAATGAAACCGTAGCATTTTAAAAACAGAAAACGCATGCGAAAAATCTTATACTCAAACATTTTTTTCTTTGCGTGATATTAAAAAAAAATCTCAGAAAGTCCTTCATCCCCATTTTTATGCAATCACGAATTGACTTTTAAAGAGGGTTAGAGAAATTGATCCCTTTTTTTAAAACAAGAAAATGACATTTCACAGAATCTTTTCTATATCTATACATATATAAAGAGCAGTTGTGTGTATGTGTGTGTCCGGAGGAAACTTAAAAAATAATACAATTAATGACAAAGTAAATATATATACACATTAAATATCACCAGTTTGTGGCTTTTGAGCAAAAATAACGAAGGTTTGATTTATATTCGAGAAGATACTTAAAAAATAAAATTCAAAAAATAATAGCATAGATTTTTTTAGCATTTAATATTTTAAATAGTAGACATTAATTTTTATTTCCAGAGTGGCTGGTCCAACGCAACATCTTTTATTTTTACATAGGGATTCCAACTCGCGATTCAATGATAATGAATTTGTGAGACAATTTTTTTTTAGTGGGGGACACTACCCAGGCAACAATTTTTTTTAGTGGGGGACACTACCCAGGCAACGCTGGGTAGGCACTTCTAGTAGTGTAATATACAAAATCAAGGTGAAACGTTAAAGGATGTATGAATGTTTACATGAACAAAGTTTTCGACTGAAAACTGCATAAAATCATAAAATGTTTTAAACTAATAATATATTTTCTTATACTTATATGCATGTATGAGATTAGGCTTAATATTTTAATGTAATGAAATACATTAAATTAGAAAGAGTAACAAAATTAAATAAAAACGCATATAAAAAAATTACACTTTTTTAATTATATTCTAATTGATTTCTAGATATATTTATCCTGATATTTTTAAGATGAATCAGTTGTCTTTTATTCTGATCAGTAAACAGAAAGATTCAAAATAGTCCGTTATAAAAAGAAAATGGTTCAATTTAGTTTTTTCTCTACCATGGGAAATTTTTGAAGATAAAAAGAATTAAAGTATGAAAATATTTCAAAAATTGTAATTTCTTTTAGATATGAATGAAATTTACAAGTCAGTATGCTCAGAGGATTTTCAGACATGATAAAAATTTAGTTATTCAGTTTGATCGCTTTTAATTTTGATATTTCAGACTGTTGTCCTCATCTTTATTGTGTATAAACAATACATTTTGTAATTTCTGTTTTTTGTTGTTTTTTTTTAGATAAGTAACTTCTTCCATTTCTATATATCTAATCACATCTCTGTTAATTACGTCAGGTGGCATTTATGCTGCTTGGAACACGTTATAGTAAATGGTAACGATTTAAGCTCCGAAACTAGGTTTGAATTCTTGGGAAATCGTCTGAATTTTTCAAATATTTTTAAATTATCTTAAGATAAGTTCTTAAGGTAATTTAAAAAATATTTGAAAAATGTCCGAGGTTAATGTGGCCTGAATGTTGTATTTATACACAATAAAAATGAGGACAACAGTCCAAAATCTCAAAATTATTAATAATACATGATTGTTACTTTTCATTTTGAAAAAAGTTTCTCGTTCATCATAATGTTTTTGTTTTTATTGTAATGCCTACATCGTTTTATAGTCTTTGGTTCTTAATTGGCATTCCAGTCTCAGAAGACTATAATATAGTCTTTATGTCTCTGAAGTTACTGCACCTCCTGTGACTGTGAAGTCCAATGTTCGAAAAACATTCTCGACCACAGATGTTGCATGTGAAGGCTGTCTCTGAAGATGTTGATGTGCCGGTGCTTTGTTGCCGCTGCTTTCTATTGGATATCTTGGTTTCATGGTGTTTCACGAGGGTGGCTTCAGTCATGAACAGTCCGCTATGGAGAGCCTGCCGCCACCGACTGCGGTCCTGAGCCAAATTTTCCCAGAAAAAAATTTGATTAATTTCTACCCCTCCTATTTGCACAACATTTCTTATTCTTGCATCTATTGCAACTATTCGTCTTACTTTGATAGTTTGTATTATAGGTGGTAAATGACCGTACAGCAGATTTTGGGGTGTGTGGAGTTGCTTTCAGGATTTGTATAGGATCCTTGTGTAGTTCCCATCTAGTTTTTCTCCAATCGTTTCATTAAATTCCAATTGGTGCAGCCAAACTCTATCATTAATATGGCTACAATTGGTAAGAATTCTCGCTTTATTTTATCAGTGAGAATAAATTTCCATATGATTGATTAGAGCAGTTCATGCCTTTCCTCTGAGTATACTGAAATCGCTTTCTGTAGATGAGATTTTACTACCTAGGTATGTGAACTGGTCTACTTATCTATATATTAATACTCATGTTCCTTAAAAGTTATCATCTTGCAACACTCTATGTTTAAAAATGCAACCGTTCAATTTGTCCAAGATGAAATGCAAAAATGTAAAACCTGATGATCCACCGAATTTTTATTTCTCATGAGTATCGTCACCTCCTCTAAATAATAGATCATTCTATTTTTATTATAAAGCATGAAAGGGAAGAAAAAGGACATGCTACACAAGACAAACATAATAAGAAAGAAAGATGAGATAGAAGGTGAAAGACAGAGAGAGGGATGAGCGCGCGTCAGGCGATGACATTAATCTTTTTCAATCGAACATACTGAAAAGATGAAAGGATTGAAAGAAAGAAATAATAAAAACGAGTGAGGGAGAGTTAAATCAAGATTATTTTACTTTTCATATATTGAAGTATTTTGCAATAGCTCTTGATTAAACATATCAAACGTTGTAATAATCAAATTATCATACTGTGGTATATCCATAAGTCCTGCTATTTATCATCCTTATAAGTAAGGTAAGTAAAGTCGGCGGAGTAGCCTATTAACGGTATAAGCCGTACAGCAAATGAGTCCATCCCCTTTTCACTAGCGATAGACCAAGGATATTGTTTTGGGTCTGAGGTAGAGCGGCACACTTATCAGCTCCCCACTTTACCGAACAGATCAAAGCTGTGCTACTCATACGCTGTTGGCGAGGGCCGGTATCGAACCCGGAACTTTGTGGTTCCGAGATGGATGCTCTATCGACTGAACTAAAATGATAATGATAATTTGTTAAATGGGTTTTTACAAATATAGTGTCCATCAAGAATGAATAAAATAAAATGTCATTAGCATAAAATAACCTTACATTTAAAATAATCTTACAGTTTCTGTTGGACAAGAAAGTCTATTTGCTATAACTCTTTGTCGGAATTTGCTCAATGTATATGTTTCATGTTAGGTAAACGTTCTGGGGTAACCTAATGCATTATAAGAAATCGGTGTTAGCTACTTGTTAGTACTTCGCCAATTCTTATAATAACATAACTTCCATAACGCATTCAAGAACTAGAAAGAGAGATTGATATTATTTCAATGTTTAGGAGTATGTAAAGCAATACTTCTTTTTTAAAGTTGTTTCTTTTTGTAAACACTTTGTATATTCCACTTTATTACAGTAGAACAATGACTTATGCCAATATCATATATATATATATATATATATATATATATATATATAATATATATATATATATAAAACAAAATATGTTATTAGTTTGCTGCCAGAATTAAATGGTCAAAACAGATTCTGTCAGCAAAACTAATAACACACACACACACACACACACACATATATTATATATATATATATATATATATATATATATATACACTGATATATTGATATATATATATATATATATATATATATATATATATTGATATATTGGTTTGTTGGTTGGTTTTGAAGGCTATCACAATGCAAGTGTAAAGAAAAAAGAAGGTAACTGTGGTGTTGTTTGTTAACCTGAGAATAAATCACAGGTTAACAAACAACACCACAATTACCTTCTTTTTTCTTTTACATTTGCATTGTGATAGCCTTCAAAACCAACCAACAAACCAATATAAGCACAATGCTTCAAGCAAATTACAAAACCCTTTTATATTGATATATATATATAGATATATTGATATATATATTGATATATATATATATATATATATATATATATATATATATATATATATATATTTACAGGCCGTAAAATCCAACTAACTACCTAGGGATGTGAAATGGTCTGCCTATTATCATCATTATAAACAAGAAATAATGATAATACTTTGTAAAATTTGACAAAGTCTTTCAGATTGTAACGTCTACTTGATAGAAGAAAGCAGATAAGATAAAAACCAATATAGAATAATTCGAAGAACATATCAATTATTCTAATACATAAATCATTTTTTTAAAATTTATCTTTAAGTCTGTCTATTGTTTCGCACTGAGTGAATAGAGATCTTTCCTTTCTGCCTAACTTTATTTCTACCTTCGAAGAATTGCCAAAGAGAATAGAAAATGTTTTGCCCGTGTTCGTCAGTGCCAATTTTTTTTTGTTTCTCCCAGAACGTGAAAAGGTTCTCCTGGCAACTGAACTTAATAATATCGTTTGTATTGCCAGAATATTGTTTTCTTTTTGCGCTATGTATACTCTCTTTGTTTCTTGTTGTTTCCTCACATAATCATTGCTGTATTTTAATTTTAGTCTTCTTTCTTCGTTCTACTAGCTGTGATCAGTGTTCGTGTCATTCCCCTGAATGCTAAGACTTTAACAATAGCATCGCCCGTTCAAACCAACTATTCTTTTTAATTCAAACGATAATCCTATTATAATGGATACTATGTGTATTTCTTAACCGCAACTACGTCACCACCAACGTCACAGATACCTTAGTTATTTACGCTGTAAGGTTCAAAGTTATAATTAGTTGAACAAAAAAAACCTCCGACACGAGTGTTAAATATACAAAAGGACTTTTATACAAGTACATGGAAATGATATCTTATTATAATGGAGATTGTTTGCTTTTCTGTCTGTAACCGAAACTATATCACTACTCAAGTCACAATTCCCTTTGTTATTTACGTCACATTCTCCATGATTTTATTTTTATTTAAACCTCAATCCCTAATAAAATTGTTTTACATTAATAATACTGTTAATCATATCTACAAATGATTAATCTGCAATTGTATTTATATATACACTAAATAGCACTTTACAGTGTGAACAGGAAGGCATATTTGCATATTGAAATTAAAAATTTGATTTAATAAATATGTGCTTAGTATTATTGATTTTTAATCGTATGGTTTATCTTAATGAATATGATCAAAAATCTCTTCAATAAATCTTAAAGAAATCGATTAACGAGAAGAAGATTTTATTCTTTACTTCCTATTTTAACTAAGTTATACAATTAGGAAATTTAGTAATGAAAGACGAGAGTGATAGAAGTGCAAGTTTCAGTTGTTCTATTTTCGATTATACACCCTCTGTTTCAAATCATTTTATCTGCATTCTTATTTAGTTTCATTAGCCTTTCTAATTTAATATATTCTATTACATTAAAACTTAAATACTTGCACCCGGAGGGTGCATATATTTGCTAGTATATATAACAGAAATACAAAGAAGATATAATAAAGAACACATTCATGAATAGAGATACAATAAGGAGGTATACAAGATATACCTAAATGTACATACAGAAGTAATGGAGATTCCTTTAAGCAATGTCACTTACTAACGTTGTGTTGGGGGCTGAAGCCTCCACCCGAGAAGGGTGTAGACATAAATGTCTAACCCATGTGTGTGAGGTGCCGCAGAAGAAGAAGAGGATTCGAATCTGGCACTTGTCTGCTTAAATAGCAAAACACCTGGTGGTGAGAAACGAGAATCCAGAGGGAAGGTAACTCCTCTAGCCAAAGGGAAGACAATCCAACAACGCTATATTCACAATGTTTATTAAATAAACATGGTCTATTCATAATTAGCATCTTATTTATTAACGATGTCACTATAAATGTTTAGCTCATATGATTAATGTGTTTAAAATCCTGCAATGTGTGTTATATATCGTTAAGAAATAAATGTTTACATAGTATATGGTGTGGATAATTTGCTCACCGGCTTTAACAAAATCGTGTTTAATAGATAATTACTTAGTGTTATTAATTTCTAATATTAATGTTTTCTCCCCAAGCGTATCAAAAGAAATTCTATGTATAATTATATATTGAAATCCATTACAATAAATTAAAAATAAGTGTAATCTTTTTTGTAATCATATTTAATTTCATTAGTCTTTCTAATTCAACATAATATTCAATTATATTAAAATTTAAATACTTACGCCTTCACGATGAAGATTTTTGTTAGTCAACCTACACTGGTGTGTCCATGAGTATCCCTCTATAAGAGAACGTCACTTATGAGTTCGTCCTTGCTTTTCCAGCAGTGTTCAGTATATCATGTCAGTTGTCTTACTTTGCTGAGCTGTGCGATAGGAGGCAAATGGCCGTACTGCTGCTTTTTTGTTGGGTGCTTTTTATGGCATCTTGCTTCCCGAATTGTTCAGGACAACACCCCACCCTGTGTAGTTCTTATTTAGTGTTTAGTCTTTAAGTGTTTCGTTAGAGTCCAAGTGGTGTAATCATACAATAACACTGGTATGGCTACTTGGAAGAATTCCTCGCTTTATCTTTTCAGAAAGATCAGATTTGGAGATGGTCTCTGGTCCTACTGCTTTAAGTGCACACTACCTATTTAAGCTTGAAGTGGGTAATTGAAAGTTTGCGGTTTTAGACTCTTCAACACTGCCGTCCTATTTATGTATCAATTACCTGGAATTACTAAGAATTTAAACAACATAACTTCTTGTTTATAAATATTGATATTTATAGAAACTAGCAAGTATATACGGCCACCGAGTTTAAGTATTTAAGTTTTAATGTAATGAAATATATTAAATTAGAAACACAACGATATTAAATAAGAATGTACATAAAAATATTGCACTTATTTTAATTATGTTTTAATTGGCTTCTATATAAAATCATTCATATGATTGATTTTAATTCGTTCAAGAATAAAACAATGATAGTAGAGGTCAATAACACCAACTATTTATTTATTAAACCCAGTTTTGTTAAAACTAGAATACAAATTGACAACACTATATTTTTTGTAAACCTTTATTTCTTAGTGATATATAAGACACATTGCAGGATTTTAAACCCACTAAAACATGGGATGTTTTGAGGCAAATCTAGAAATCATTAATAAATAACATTTATTAAATGCATTAATGATTTTGAATATAAATTAAATACTCATTGATAAAATTACGCAATTACTGAGGTATTGTGACACAAGGAGTGATGTAGTTTCGGTTACAGACAGACACCGAAAACCATTATCATAAGATTTCAATTGTCTTTTTTTTCTACTGAACCACCTCGGATAATAAATTACAATCTGTGTCTGATAAGAAACCGAACATTTAAAGCAATGTACCAAAGTGACCTGGTAGTGTAATCCCGACCCTAATATTCTGTAACAACAGCTTTAACGATTTGTACTCACACACACA
>CM042144.1:10313010-10320510 GCA_023376005.1 Doryteuthis pealeii
CGATCACAGAGTAAAAATGAAAGAAAAAGAAAAGATCGATAAATACTTAGACCTTGCCAGAGAACTAAGAAAACTGTGGAACATGAGGGTTAACGTCGTACCGATCGTGATTGGGGTCCTTGGAACAATCCGCAAAGGGCTGGAAAGGAGTCTGGATGAATTAAAAATTGGAAGAATCGATACCATCCAGACTACAGTATTATTGAGATCGTCTGGAATACTCAGAAGAGTCCGGGAGACCTGAAGAGACTTGCTGTCACTCAGCCTCCAGTGAACCACCGGCTTCTGCAGGTGTTAAAAACTCGAATGAAGTGAAATAATAATAATTCAGACCATACAAAAATGATATATGCATAAACTAGAGAATGAAACATAAAATTCTCTATGAATCTGAATAAAGACGGATCGCCTTATCCCAGCTAGAAGACCAGATCTAGTATTGATAAAAAAAAGAGACTTGTTAACTGGTAGATTTTGTAGTTCATGAAGATCACAGGGTGACGATGAAATAAAACGAAAAGATAGAAAAATACCTGGACCTTGCTAGATAATTGAAAAAACCTTGTAAAATGGGGGTGAAAGTGATACCAGTTGTATTTTGTGCACTTGGAACAGTCACCAAAAGATTAGAAAACAGACTAGAGGAACTGTAAACCAGAAGGATGAATTGAGACTATCCAGACAACAGCATTGTTGAAATACTCAGAAGAGTCCTGGAGATCGGAAGAGACTTGTTGTCACTCAGACTCCAGTGAAAGACCACCAGCTTTCGCTGGTGTGAAAAACTCACAAGGTGTAAAATAATAATTGGAAATTAGAGGAAGAATCGAGACATTCGAAACAACAGCACTGTTAAGAACGGCTAGCAAACACTGAAGAGTCGTTTAGACCTGAGAAGACTTGCTATCACCCAGAAACCATTGAAATACCACTAGTTACCACTTGTGTGAAAATTATCTAGGAGTAGAATATAAGATCTTGTTATCATCGACAAGAATATAAAAAAAAATCCTTATCAACTGTCTCAGCAAGATCTAGTGTGAAAATAAATAAAAGTGAAAGACCAAATCAATAATTGCATGTTGCTAAAAAGAAGAAAGAAAATAAACAAACAAAAATACCTTTTTTTAATGTGAATATGAAGGTGACAGTGATCCCATTATTTGTCAGAGCACTTGGATAAATACTGAATATATTGAATAAACTTGATATCCGGGGAAGATTGAGACTCTGCAGACTGATGGATCGGCTAGAATTCCAAGAAGGTCCTGGAAGGCCAAAGAAATTTGCTGTAATTTGGACTTTACCTAGTTATAGATCTCAAGAACATTACTGGTCAACTAGAGGCCTCCGTCATGTAAAAGCAGGTAGCTGAGTAAAAATAAAGGAAAGCGAAAAAAAAATTCGGAAATCCCTGGAATTTCTAGAGAACTAAAAATTATGGAACATGAACGGGACAGTGATACTAAACATAGTCGTAGTACTTGGAACAATCCTGGAAAAACTGGTGAATTGAATATCCAAGGAAGAATTGGGGCTGCCCACACCACAGATCGGCTAGAAGACTTAGAAGTGTCTTGCCAAGTTGAATAGACTTGTTGTCACTTGGAACTTCAGTCAAAACCACTTGTTACCCTTGGAGTGAAAAACTCATAGGTAAGCTCCTTGATAGTCCCTAATAATACTTTTCTCAATATCTAACCTTCTTTAATGGTCTGAATCGGGTTAATTATTTCTTGAATAACCACTTCTTATCTTTTTTCAAACGTCTTTGGACCACTCTGTCGGCTGGTGCTGTAGAATACGCCAACTGTACCCCTGTAAAAGGTGAAGACCTCTCTCAATGGAGCCACCTGTTGGCTGTGGGTGGCGTCCCGTGATGCTTAAGGACCGAATCCTAGTAGCTAAGCAGTCTATGATTTGCAACGCTAAACTAAACGGGCGGTCGGAGAGGTCCCCATCCGATTAATCAGCTGGTCAAGTCAAACTCTAGCTCCTATATGATTTTCCAGACCATATTGCCCCATGGCAAATCCCCAACACTTTTTATCATATATCTGCTAGAAGGCAGTGGCTGAGGGTCTTACAGTCCTTGGTAAGACTCTATCTGATGGTGAGCTCCAGTTCTGAAGCTCTGGGAGGATGAAGTGTCCCTCCATCACCATTACTCCCTGGGCTACCCAGACCGGATTGGTAGTACCTGTTAGAGCCCCATCTTTGGGTTAAATAGAGGAAAATGAATTAAAAAATGTGTTTCAAAAATTGAGTTCAAAAATAATTTTTAATACCCATCAAGAATAAAAAGAACAAAACGTCTTCAGCATAAAATAACCAAACAAGTGTTGATATGCCGTAAAATCCAAAAAAGAAAAAAAAAAAGGAACATCATTGGATCTTTTTCTTTAACCAATTTATCTGAGTCCAGTCTTCACCTTCGTATTCTACAATGTGATTGTCAATTCCACCTGTTATTTTTAGCAAGGTGTCATGGGCTTACACCACACCTGATAGTTGGTACGGTCAAACCATTTGGGAAAAGTTTAGAAATCGCTCTTTGAAAGCTTTATTTACATGCATGCGCTAAAAAAAAACAACAAAAAAACATGTGTAGCAACATTGAAAATTAGTAAAATAACATTGAATTTGGTATTTTTAGCAAACCACCAATGCCTGATAATTTGTAACTTTTGATAAAAATCTTTCGCCTTTAGCTTTCAGTTGTGGACATCTAGGACGGCTACAATCATTTTATATATATTATCACATTTGTAATAGATGACTTTAATTGGAGACCAAGTGCCAGCAAGTTTCGTCTACACTTCATCAAACTCCTAACTGATTTAACTGGATGTTTTCAATTCTTCCTCAGATTTCGATTTCTTCTAATCTCTTAACTAAATTTTTTGTGACTAATCCAAGTTCGCCAGTAATGATGTGTAACTGTTATTCTCATGTGCCAGATGCTTCTTTTGGTTATATGGAAACATACAGCCATCATTTAAGTTTTTCACTTTCTATTTTAATTAGTGATTATTATTGATTGAATTTGCATTTTCGCACCATACTGGGTCTTCTCACAGATGGGTTGACATGCCATTAATCATATATTCTTTAAATCTGGCATATCAAATATGTGGCCGTCAGCAAGCACCGGTACATCACTCGCACACAGAATGCATTCTCATACAGCATTTTTACTGTAACCCAGTTATTTTTTTCTAAAATTCTTGGGTGAAAACTATCATTTATTTTCATTATGTTTTGTTAACACCGCATTGTCTCTCACTCCTTCCTTTCAGTTACAGAAGGAAGAAGCTAACTTAGTTAATGAAAGTAAGTGTTTCCTCTTACCTTCTCCTACTTTCAATCTACACATGGCTATATTTGAAAGTTATACTGATACTTGTGCATTTTATTATTCAAACTCGGTCAGTAATAGTCTTTCGCCTTTCTTTTCGACAAAAATGGTTTTTTTTAGATGTGTATTCATTGGCTTTTAGTTGATAATAAAGAATTAATGAGATTAAAAATTGAGATTAAACGATAACCACTTTTCTCACTTTGCATTATTATTGAGATTTTTCAAACCTGTCGTAGAGGGTGGTTCACTCGAGGCTGAGTGACAGCAAGTCTCCTCAGTTCTCCAGTACTCTTCTAAGTATTCTAGCCGATCATAACAGTGCTGTAGTTTGGATGGTCTCGATTCTTCCTCTGATTTCCAATTCACCCAGATTCTTTTCCAGAGATCTGGAGACCGTTCCAAGGGCACAAATTACAATTGGTACGACCTTCACCTTCATGTTTCACAGTTTTCAAATTATTTGTCTAACTTTTCTCTAAGAATACATTTCTCTAAGTATTTATCAATCTTTTTGCTTTCTTTCATTTTCACTCGGTATTCGGCCGGGACGGCAAAATCCGCGAGATGACAGGTTCTCTTTTTCTTGTCAATCAATACTAGGTCTGGTCTCCTGGCCGGGAATAGGTGATCCGTCTGGACCTCGAAGTCCCAGAGAATTTTATGCGTCTCGCTCTCTCGGACAGGTACAGGCTTGTGCATATACCATTTAGTTGTATGGGGAAAATTGAATTTCTTGCACAATTCCCAGTTGATTACCTTTCCCACCGAGTCATGCCTAGTCTTGTACACTCTTTGTGCTAGTTTTCTGCAGTCGCTTATTATATGATTAACCGTTTCGTCTCTGTCTCCACAGATTCTGCACTTGTTATTCTGCTGCATCTTATCTATTCTTGCCTTTATATAGTTTATTCTTTTGGCATTGTCTTGTGCTGCAATTATAGGAGATTCAGTTTCTCTCTTGGGTTAGCCAGTTCTTAGCCATGTCCATGTTTTCTAATGTGATATCTCTTGATGTTTGACGCTTGAAGTACCCGTGTAGTTGTTTCTCTTCCATTTCTTTTTTTAAAAAAATGTATTTCTGCTTGTCAATATGTTGCAATTGTTTTCCTGGCTGCTGCTATTAGACTTTCCTTACTTTTTTCAGTGTATTCGTCAAATAATTGGATTGTCGTATCTAGACTTCATGTTTGTGAGAGCCCTTCCCCCTTCTTTTCCTCGCACATATAGTCTATGTCGTCTCTTGGATGTAATGCTTTGTGCATGGTCATAGGTTTCCTTGTCATTTGATCCATCAGACGAAGCTCCTCTCTTGTCCATTTTAGGAATGGTCCGAGTATCTTACGAGAGGGACAGTCCATGTGTTTATCTCCTTGATAAGTTTTCTGCTACATTGTTTGGTTTCTAGGAGCTTTCTTGTTCTTCTGAATTATTCCTTTCTTACTTCTTCTTTCATCACATACAGAACCTGTGGATATACCAAAACAAAGAAATCACACCAATCCAATAACAATGAATTTAATTGTCAAAATAATTTTTTGATTGACTTGATGAGCTTATGTTTTTTATATGTGAAAAACTAGCATAAAATGAATAATTTGTATTATTTGGACTATTGTCTTCATCTTTATTGTTATCTGTACAATGTTTTGGCTAATGTGCCCTCCGGCCTTCTTCAGGTATTTTTTTTTTGTCGGACTTGGGAACCTTCTCTTTGAACTTGGGAACCTTCTTTTTGAACTCGTGAACCTTCTTGTCATAGGCTGGAGGGCACACCATCTGAAACATTGTACAGATAACATTAAATAAAAGACATAATCTAATTATTATATAGTTTGATATGATTACTTAAGCGCTATTGCTAAATGCTTGTAAAACGTGCAATAAAATTGATTTAACTCTCACTGTTTATTTATTTATCTCCTTTTCTTTTTTTTTCATTATATTTGATTAAAAAAGATAACCGTTATCGCTTCCACGCTCTCACCTTCCCTCTCTATCTTTCCCCTATTCTCTTTCTTTCTTATTATATTTCTTCTGTGTAGCATGTCCTTTTCCCTTTTTTATTCATAATAAAAGTGGAATTGTCCATTATTAGGTTGAGGTGACGACACTCATGAGAAATAAAAATTCGGTTGGTAAGCAACACGAAATAATCCAGATTTACATTTTTGCGTTTCATCTCGGACAATTTGGACGGTCTCATTTTTAACCAAACGGTGTTTCAAGATGATAACAGACGTGCAATTAAGGAGCACTAGCATTAATATATAGGTTCTGCTCGTTAGTTTATCCCACCGGTTTCAACTGGTGGTATTTCATTGGATTCTAAGTGATAGCTCATCAGGTCTTCAGGAATCTTTTGAGTGATCTAACCGATCAATTTTCCTGACTTTCTGTTTAAATCCTTTACGAAGACTTTTACGTGAATCCTGTGGTTAGTGATGTTGTTTTTAAAAAGTCATCGAACAAGAGATATTTTCTAAGCGCACGAGTAATATTCACGAGGACGATGGACTCCCTATGTATCAGTATGCTTGGTTACCATTCCCACTGCTCATATTATTATTGGAAAAACGGTTGGGTTTAACTGCCACATTCTTGCAATTTCTACTTCCAGATCCTTATAGTTGTTGAAATTCGTTTGCCTAGATGTTTTTTTATCAAACGAGATGCTCATATCTCTGAGATAGCAAAAATGCTTTGTAAAACATCTTATTATATGATCTGTTGCCTATTATTATTATTATTATTATTATTATTATTATTATTATTTGTTCCTTTTGAGTTTTCACATCAGCATTAGCTGATGGTCTTTCACTAGAGTCTGAGTGACAACAATTCTCCTCAGGTCCCCAGGACTCTTCTGAGTATTCTGGCAGATTGCAGCAGTGCAGTGTTCTGAATAGTTTCAATCCTTCCTCTGATTTCCAAACATTTCAAACCCTTTTCTAATCCTTTTGGGACTGTTCCAAGTGCGCCAACTACAATTGGTATCACTTTCACTTTCATATTCCATAACTTCTTCAGTTCTCTGGCAAGGTCTAGATATTTGTCATTTTTTCATTTTTCCTTTAGCTTCACCCTGTGATCTGCTGACACTGCAAAATCCACCAGTTAACAAGTTCTTTCTTTTTTGTTTATCAACACTATGTCTGGTCTTCTCATTATTCATTATTCATATTATTATTATTATTATTGATTCCACAAGAGTTTGTTACACTGACATTACCTGGGGGTCTTTCTCTTGAGTATGAGTGGCAACAAGTTTTCTTAGATCTCTAGGACTCTTCCGAGTATTGTATCCTATTCTTTTCCAAATCCTTGGGAACTATTCCAAGGGCATCAGTTACAATTGGTACAACCTGTACCTTCTGTTGCATATTCATGCAACGGAAGATGAACTTTCCGACCAAAAGACAAAATAAAAAAGGAAAACGGAACACTTCTCTCCAGGTTCAGAAATAGATAAAAGAAAAAAGGAAAACGGAAGCAGAGTCTTCCGGTGAAGAGAAGGATAAAGAAATATATAATAAAAAAACAAGTAAAACAGAACACTTCTCTTCCGGTCAAGAAATAGATAAAAGAGAAATATAAAATAAAGGAAGTTGTCCGTTATCAGATCAAAAGATAAAAATGCGTATGCATATTTAGCGGATGTAAAGACCAGATCAAAAGATAAAGATGCGTAGGCGTATTTATCGATATAAGGCCAGAGGATTCGAGCCGGGAGGTCAGCCCCCAGCAGCATTCGAGAAGATAATTCGTCTCCCGTCA
This sequence comes from Doryteuthis pealeii, assembly GCA_023376005.1. NCBI lineage: Eukaryota > Metazoa > Mollusca > Cephalopoda > Myopsida > Loliginidae > Doryteuthis > Doryteuthis pealeii. The sequence continues at coordinate 10,320,146 of CM042144.1, forward strand.
ACCCTCGGGCATTTCCACTGTGTACACTCGTCGCCGCCTTCACCAGCCACCCGGCATTTTCATTGTGAAGCTCTAGGCCCCTCACCACCTACACACCGAAGAAAATAAAGACGGGTCCTATTTTGATATATACGTGTCTGTGGTTTTATTGAAGTCCAGTCAAGCGGCAATACAACACTTCATTTTCCACAGTTTTCAAAGTATTTGTGTAAGAATACAGCTCTCTGACAAGGTTCACTTATTTGTCTATTATTATTATTATTATTATTATTATTATTATTTCACTGCAGTCAAATTTTTCACACCTACGTTAGACTGGATCCTGATTGATAATAAGTCTCTTCAGGTCTGCAAGACACTTTTGA
>CM042144.1:10325510-10333010 GCA_023376005.1 Doryteuthis pealeii
TATATATATATATATATATATATATAAATATATATATATGCTGTTGTTATGGAATCCACGTAGGCTTCCTTGTCCGTATATCTCATGAATCTAAGTATATTTATATATATTTCAGAAAATATTTTTTTGTTATTTTAGAAGCATAAAAAATCAAAAACAAAAAGATGAATATTTTGTTTTAAATCTTTACCAATATTTCAAGGTGCTCCCTCTTCATCAAATATTTGTGATAGACTTTCTCAAATATATAATATAGATATTTATAATATATATATTCATATATTTATTTATATATTATATATATACTCGTTATATGTACATGCACACACACAAACACACACACACATACACACACACACACACACACACACACATATATATATATATATATATATATATATATATATATATATATATATATATATATATATATATATATATATAGACACGCAGAAATGACTTGCCTCTTAATAATTATTTATTTTATGAAATGAATATTAAATTTTCAACATGATCTCATCCTTTTTAATGCATCTCAGTCGAACAGTGAATTTTTCAGAACGTTTCACGTTGTGTCTTCTTTGATTCATTTGTGCATTTATCTATTTATTAATTAACCGTAACTTAGGTTTGGCACAAGGCTAGATTCATGGGGAACGAACTAAAAATTGAACTCACTAGTAATACTATTATATATTATGATAAATGTATCCAATCGTCTGGTAATTTAGGGATGATTCTATTTGGGATGATCTATATCGTGAGTATATCCCCCATGCATCCCTATGTTGATGCACACCTATAGATTTATAAAAGGATTATTTCAAATCCCTAAGAGAGCTCAATGTAAGATAATTAATAAACTAATTATATACAGAGCAATATTTACAATTTCAATAAGAAAAAAAAAACTTAACAAATCGTCATTTGGCAATAATACATTTATTTTGGCCTTATATATATGCGTATGTATGTATGTATGTATGTATGTATGTATGTATGTATGTTGTGTATGTGTGTGTGTCTGTGTGCTTGTGTGTATTTGTGTGTGATCAAACAAAAGACGATTGACAAAAAGAATTACTGCAGTCTTAGCCTGTTTGTGATAACCGAATGCTTGTGTGGTCACAAATAGTCTTTATGCCAGCATCCACCCTTATATCTTTAGTGGTGTCCATGTAGGCGCAGGTAGACATGTTGTGGTCGATAATTTTTCTGCCTCTTCCGCGATAACGCTTGACACACACGCACATAGAGTGAGTGAGCGAGTGAGAGAGAGAGAGAGAGAGAGAGAGAGAGAGAGAGAGAGAGAGAGAGAGAGAGAGAGAGAGTATCTGTTTGAGGGATAGATTGATAAAATAGCATAGATAGATAGGTAGATAGAAAAGAAATGAATGAAATTAAATATACAAACATACAGGTACGCGCGCACACCGAGAAAGAAAGAAATAAATAAAGAAAAAAGAAAGAGAATGATGGAGAGAGAGAAGGAAAGAACACATTGATAAAATGAGATATGTAGATAGAGTGAAAAGAAACAAATAAAATGAGATACACACACACACACACAGAGAGAGAGAGAGAGAGAGAGAGAGAGAGAGAGAGAGAGAGAGAGAGAGAGAGAGATTTACCCTCTTTTGCACACACAAAAATTCACATATAATCACATACATTTATATTTATTTATACACACATATAAGCATATCAGAGAGAAGGGAGAGTGAGAGAGAGAGAGAGAAATGAAACAAATCAAATGCGATATATATAATAATAAACAACCTTAATAATGAATAAAATGAGATAGTTAGACATTATATATTGATGATAAATTGGTCCAGTTTCGGTCCCAGTTGGAGGTAGACTGCTAAAGTCTAGCCACACTGAGGAGACGTGATACGTCGATACACGATGTCTGTGGATGACTATATATATATATATATATATATATATATATATATATAGAGAGAGAGAGAGAGAGAGAGAGAGAGAGAAAATAGAATAATATAACGAGATAGATAAATAAATAGATAAGAATAAAACAAGATAGATAGATAGATAGATAGATAGATAAGAATAAAACGAGATATAATAGATAGATAGATAGATAGATAGATAGATAGATAAGAATAAAACGAGATAGATAGATATATAGATAAGATAGAGATAGATAGAGAGGCAATCAGAAACAGATGGTCAGGTTTGTGTTTTCTGTACAATTATTGTGTCTGTGTGTTTGCGTTAAAGTTAGCTTGAATGTTATTGGAGATAATGCGTCCGCCCACAATAACATACTGAGGAGAGAGATACTATTACAATGCTCTGCCTGTGTCAGTGATCTGATCCGTCGTCTTTCACTCAAATGTTCCCTGCCTTTCAGATTTTATTATTTTTACATGTGCCCAATCGCTGTTAGTGTTTGTCACTATTCTTTTTTCGTCCCTCTCTCATTTTTTCTGTCTTTTGCTTCGAATTTCCTTTTGCCTACGTTCTATTCTTAATATCTAAATTTTACACTCGACTATTATTTTACTGTAACGGTATTTTATTTTTCATTATTTGTCTGGTTCTTTTTTCTCTCTTTAATGTAAGAGTTCCTTTTCTCTTCTTTCTACCAAGGTTTAGAGTTTTTTTTAAGGATTTCTTTTTAAATAGGTTCTTATTTTAAATTTAAAAATATTCTGTTAGTCCGAATTTTTAATCTCTTCTTTCTTTCTTTATTACTTCCCGTAGTTTTCTTCTTTTTCTTCTTTAATTTGATTTTTAATGATCATTTTCACTAAGTTCATATTTTGACTTCTTTTGTTTTATCTAAATTCACTTTTTGTCCTAATTATTATTTTTTTTTGTCTGTTTATTTGTTTTGTTTGTTTTCTCTCTCTCTCCCCCCCCCCTCTCTCTCTCTCTTCGCTTCATTTTTTCATTTTGCTTCATTCTTTTTCATTTCTTTTCTTCATTTTTTTCTTTCATTTCTTTGTTTTTCATTTCTTTGTTTTTATTTCATTGTTTTTCATTTCTTTCTCTTTTTATTTTTTGTTTTTTAATTCTTTGTTTTTCATTTCTTTCTCTTTCATTTCTTTGTTTTTCATTTCTTTGTTTTCATTTCTTTCTCTTTCATTTTCTTTGTTTTTCATTTCTTTCATTTCTTTGTTTTTCATTTTTTCATTTCTTTCTTTTTATTTCTTTGTTTTTCTTTATTTCTTTCTCTTTCATTTCTTTGTTTTTCATTTTCTTTCTCTTTATTTCTTGTTTTTTATTCTTTGTTTTTTCATTTCTTCTCTTTCATTTCTTTGTTTTTCATTTTTTTCTTCTTTCATTTCTTTGTTTTCATTTCTTTGTTTTTATTTCTTTGTTTTTCATTTCTTTCTCTTTCATTTCTTTGTTTTTCATTTCTTTCTCTTTCATTTCTTGTTTTTCATTTCTTTGTTTTATTTCTTTCTCTTTCATTTCTTTGTTTTCATTTCTTTGTTTTTATTTCTTTGTTTTTTATTTCTTTCTCTTTCATTTCTTTGTTTTTATTTCTTTCTCTTTCATTTCTTTCTTTCTCTTTAATTTCTTTTTTTTCATTTTCTTTGTTTTTCATTTCTTTGTTTTTTATTTCTTTGTTTTTATTTTTCTCTTTCATTTCTTTGTTTTTTCTTTCTTTCATTTCTTGTTTTTCATTTCTTTGTTTTTTTTCTTTTTTTTTTTCTTTGTTTTTATTTCTTTCTCTTTTTCTTTTTTTTTCATTTCTTTCTCTTTCATTTCTTTCTTTCTTTCGTTCTTTCTTTCTTTTTTTCACATTATTCCTTCTTTTACTTTATTTCTTTTTTTTTCTTTATTACTCTCATCATCCCTTCACCTAGTTTTCTCTCTTTTGTTATTTTTTCTCTTCTACCCATTGCTTCTTTTCATTTTCTTAATCTTATTTTTTTGGTTGTTTAATTTATTCATTTCATTCTTTCTTTCTTAATTCTAAATTTTTGAAATTTTTTGGTTCCTTTACTTTCTTTGAGCCTTTCTTTTTTCTTCTTCATTTTTTTGTCATTTCTTTCTTTCTTTCTTTTGAAATTTTATATTTTAGTGTGTGTATCTTTTTTTCTGAATTACAATTTTTCATTTTGTTTTTCATTTTCATTCTTTCTTTCTTTCTTTCTTTCTTTCATTTTGTAGAATTTATGAAATTTATCTATTCTTTTTTTTCTTTCTATTCTTCATCATTTCTTTCTTTCTTTCATTATTTTTTTATTTATTTAAATTACTTATTTGTTTGTTTGTTTCCTTTATTTTCCTTAAATATTTTAGTTTGTCTATCCTTTCTTTCTGAATTTCGTAACTTCATTTTTTCTTCATTTTATTTCTTTCTTTATTTCTTTTTTCCTTTCTTTTTTTATTCATTTCCCTCTTTCTTGTCTTTCTTTCATATCAGTAAACGTCTTCTTTTCTGTCTTTTTTTTCTTTCTTTTTCCAACTTTCATTTTATTCGTTTATTGTTTCATTCCTTTTTTATATTTTATTTTCTACCATTTTGTATCTTTCTTTCTTTCTTTCTTTCTTTCTTTCTTTCTTTCTTTCTTCTACATAGTAAATATCTTCTCTTTTTCCTTCATTTTGTCAATTTTCTTTCATTTGTCGTTACTTTTTTCCTTCTCTTTAATCCTTACACTCTTTCCTTCTTTCCAGACGTTTAGATTTCTTTGCGATTTTTATGATTCGATTTATTTCTACATTATTCTTTAAATTCTAAGTTTTTCAGCTTTTCTCCAGGTTTTAAGGAACCTCACTACCCCACTTCTTATTTGACTGCTTACCTTTCTTTCCTTTAAAGTTGTATGTGATCATCTGCCGACAAAATGTTCAACTCCTCCCATTTTTTCTCCTCACTCTTTGAAATTAATTTTCCCCTTTGTATTTTCGTTTTTGAATACATTTCGTTACGTTTACTTCGATCTATATATTAATAGTCTTGTTCCTTAATCTTCCAACCGTTATCATATTGCAACACTCTCTGGTTAAATATGAGACCGTCCAAATCGTCAAAAATAAAATGCAAAAATGTAGATTCTGATTATCTGGTGTAGCTCATCCGCTGAATTTTTATTTCTTATTAGTGTCCTCACCTCAGCTAAATAATGGACCATTACGTTTTTATTATAAAGGTTGAAAGGGAAGAAAAAGAAATGCTACACAGAAAAATATAAGAAAGAAAGAAAGAAAGGAAGAGAGAGGGGGAAATATAGAGAGATAGAACGAGCATGTGCAAGCGATAACGCTAATCTATTTCAATCGAACATAATGAAAAGATAAAAAGAATGAAAGAAAAAAAAAGAGTGAGAGGGTAAAATCAAGATTATTCTAATTTTTACATATTGAAATAATGTAATAGCTCTTAAGTAAACATATCAAACGTTGTAATAATTAAATTATCATACTGTGGCATGCCCACAGGTTCTGCTAGTTTATTGATATGTCCCGCTCCTAATGTTTATACGATATTTTAATTTAGCCTTACTTTATTGTTAGAATACCGTGTTATAATCATTCTTTTGGTTTAGCCTTGTCGGTAGAACACACGCCTCGGAAATCGCAACGTTCCTGTTTTGATACCAGTCCCCGCGAACTCAGCGCATGAGCAGCACCTAATTGTAATTGGTAATCTGATTTGTGCAGTACAGTATGGAGCTGATGGTAGGTGTGGTGCTCCACCTCAGCAAATACAATCTCCCTGCGCTAGTGAAAAGACGATAGACTCTCTCGCTGTCCGGTTGATATCGACAATAGGCCACTCCACCAATTTTCTCCGGTTTTCTCTCTGTCATTTTTTAAATTAAATCTTTTAAAAATTTTCCTGGGTTTGTTTTGTTTATTCGTTGAAAGTTTTAGTGTTATTTCATACTAGAAGCGGCTACCCAGTAACACCTGGGTAGATGTGGGGAAACCTGGAATATTGATTTGTTTACTTTTGAGATTTACAAATGCTGGATATTTTTTAAGTAGAATTTCAATGCTATTTCTATGTATATTCTAATTTTTAAATATCTTTGAATATAAATCAAATTCTCAAAATTCTCATAATTTTTGCACACAAAGCAAGAACCGCTGATACTATACCCCCACCACGTATATATATATATATATATATATATATATATATATATATATATATATATATCATGACGTGATGAGCTAGTAAGCAAAACTATTAGTAGGTATATCAGACTCATTAGGATTAACATTACTATATATATATATATATATATATGTGTGTGTGTGTGTGTGTGTGTGTGTGTGTGTGTGTGTAAGTTGAAAACTGGAAATGAATCCGACAATATGTTGAAAGGATAAATAAATAAAGGAAAGAAAATGTTGAATGGATAAAAATGACTTAATGAAATGCCAGCACGTATTTTGGCCGAGAGCTTGTCCATGTACACATTGTATTCTATTATTACTATTTTACATATTAAATAAAATAATAACAATAATAGACAAATATTAAATTTTTAAATTACAAAGAAAATGGCCTTCTTCGGAGCAAGAAGTTTGACATTTTAAAGTTTGATATTTTTTGGATATCAAACTTCTTGGCCTGAAGAAGGCCGTGTTCTTAGTATTCTTAACAAAATGATTTTTTTATTATTATTATTATTATTATTATTATTATTATTATTATTATTATTATTATTATTTCATATTTAAAATAGTAATAAATAGAATACTTGAATGTGTACATGGACAAACCATTTTTATCCATTCAACATTATTTCCTTTATTTATTTATCCTTTCAACATATATATATATATATATATATATATATATATATATATATATAAAGTAAAAGTAAAGTCGTCGGGATGGCCTAAAGTCGGTATCAGCCAATCAGCGAGGGAGTCTATCTCCTTTCCCTAGCGCTAGACCAAGGAGATTGTTTTTTGCGTCTGAGGTGAAGCACCACCTACCATCAGCTCCTTAATTTACCGTACACCTTCCCCATTTCCATTCAACATTATTTCCTTTATTATTTATCCTTTCAACATATATATATATATATATATATATATATATATATATATATTATATAAGTAAAAGTAAAGTCGTCGGGATGGCCTAAAGTCGGTATCAGCCAATCAGCGAGGGAGTCTATCTCCTTTTCCCTAGCGCTAGATCAAGGAGATTGTTTTTTGCGTCTGAGCACCAAACCTACCATCAGCTCCTTAATTTACTGCACAGATACCTGTGCTACTCATACGCTGAGTTGGCGAGGGCTGGTAATGAACTAGGAACCTTGTGGTTTTTAGCCGAACGCTCTACCGACTGAGCTAACCCGGCCCTTACTTTATTTTCGTAGTTTTATCCGGACATACATACATACATACATACATACATACCAAAACCCTTTATATATGTAAAGGTTTTTTAGATCTTTGTTTATCAATTTACTTTTATTATAGGTTAGGTGTCCCGTCGTGGTGTAATTTTTAGCAAGCTATTCTCGCAGATTTATTACTACTGAATAGCATGTT